>CM049843.1:8222678-8822678 GCA_027422415.1 Schizothorax lantsangensis
CAATGACTGGAGTTATACTAATCTGGCAGAAATGTTGTAGATTCATGCTAAATCTATTAGACAAGTCATCAAAATCATAATTTAACTGTGGCAATTAGAGTCAAACCATAGTAAACTCAACTAAAATGGTCTTCTGTGCAAATTTACCGTAGTATTGTTTAACTGTTTTAACTGGAGTAAAACTACAGTAACCGTAAATTAAATTTATATGATTTGATGACTTTTCTAATAGAATTAGAATGAATTACAAAATTCCTGCCAAAATACTACAATTATAGTTACTGGAGCATAACCATTGTAAACCGAAATAAAAGTTACCATAGTTTTTGCTTGTTGACTATACTGTATAGTACTGGAGTAACTGGAGTAATACAATAGTAAAATGTATTTGTTACCATTCAAAAACAATATTAAATCTCAATCGAATATAATTTAACCTTGATTTACTATGGGCTGGGCGATATATCGAACGCGATGATCATGCATTAAATGTAATGTATTAAATGTCGCTCCATTTGAAAGCAGGTGATGGAGATTTATTAATAATCACAGAACCGGCTTTACTGACGAGATGCGCATGATCATCGCGTTCGATATATCGCCCAGCCCATAGTAAATCAAGGTTAAATTATATTCGATTGAGATTTAATATTGTTTTTGAATGGTAACAAATACATTTTACTATTGTATTACTCCAGTTACTCCAGTACTATACAGTATAGTCAACAAGCAAAAACTATGGTAACTTTTATTTCGGTTTATCTTCAAATATCACAGGTAAACTGTTGCTAGCATGCAAAAACTAACTGTATACTTTCATAAAATAATATTTTTATAAAGTAAAATATTTAACTGGGTTTACTATGGTTTTACTCCAAATACCACAGTTAAACAGTGGTTACTGTGCAAGAAACATGGTACATTTTCACAGATGGTGATTTTACCCTTGTTTATTCTGGTTTTACCCGAAAAAAAACTGTTAAACAGTGGTTACCATGTAAGAACCATGGTAAATTTTCACTGACGTTGGTTTTACCACAAATGCCACAGTTAAAGAGCGGTTACCATGCAAGAAACATGGTAATTTTTTTTAAAGAAGGCAATTTTACCTTTTCTTACTGTGGTTTTACTCCAAATGCCAAAGTTAAACAGTGGTTACCATATAATAATCATGGTAAAATTCTTAAAATACTACAGCTACCATGCCAAAATGTTCAAAAGACATTGATGTTGATATAATCGTGCTGATCAACAGGTGCTTTGTTACAAAAATAGCAATTAAAATGAATTCCAGAATCTAAAAATGTATCTGAAGCCCTGACATGCCTTGAAATCTTTTACAGACGGTGGAAGAGAGTTTGAGAGGAAGCTTTCACTCATTTCCAGACTGCAGACGACAGCGGCTGAGGTTCTCAGCATGCCTCAACACGCCTGGAAAGTGTGTTTGAGTCTGAACTCATATACAGTCTTTCCTCTGACGAACACGTGCGAGTAACACCCATCTGAACACATCTACACCAGGAGGGCTTCTTCAGGAAATGGGTTTCTATGGCAAATGTTTGAGCATCTATTACAAGATGGTCGAGAGACACAAACTCAATGTGAGAGAGAGAGGGTCAGATAAGAGCATGTTTGAAAATAGCACACTCTGTGTCTTTTATAAGAGCCATGGAGAAAGCGAAGCAGCCGAGCTCCTGTAACAAACACATAAATGTCCAATCTCAAGATTCTTTCAATGGGAACAGTGTTTAATTACTGTGAGCATTAGGGATGCACGATATGAAAAATTTGAACCAATACCGATAACCGATAATTAAGTCCTTCTCATGGCCGATTCCGATAACCAATAAATTCATATTTTTATATTATAATTATATTATATATATAATTATATTATAATTTTCAAATAATCTGCAGTTTGTGCACCCAGGAGAATACAAAATCTAAGATGCACAGATGAAACTGATATTTTAGTAGCTCTGGCCTAACTATAATAGCAAACATCAGTCCTGACTCTTCAAATGTTTTTATTTTTTGTGTAAGGCACCACAATACTTAGTAACAGAAATGGTTTAACAGAACAATGGCTTATCTGCAATTGACCTTTCGCAAAGAGCTTGATTGACAGGCGATCTAACCAATCAGAACGCAGAGATTATGCGCCGCCGCTGCTATCCGCCATCTTGCCCGACATCTACGGCCTGTCTCCATAGAAACCCATGTTAAAACGGGGTAAAAAAAGATCGACTGAATTAAAACTTTTTCAATAACTCAATATAAAAATGTGTGGAGGGTTAAGCTGTGCTGTTGATGGCTGCCACGGTAACGGTAATAAGCTAAGGTATTCCTTTAAAGTACTTGTTTTGCGTAACAGAAAATCTGTCATGTCCGGCGCTGTACGCATGGCTTGCAGCGCTAAAGTTAAATGCCGAGTGTGAAATAATAAAATAATATGTTAAAATGTGTGCTCTTATCATTCTGTGGACAAAATCCTGTGAACTTAGCCCTGATCAGGAGCTTTATATGCACATGTGCGCTCATCTGTTTACAATGCAGCTATAACCTCGGGTCGCTTCATGTCATCTTCCACTCATTAAACTATGACAGATACTTTACTGCAAAAAGACCGTCACTGCGACACTCTAAGGTGATGAAACTACGGCGCTATGTGCTTTTTAAAACCATTTTCATAGGTTTCACGTTATATTATCGGCTTGGAAAATATGTAAATACGCATATATCAAGTCTGTCCTCCCCCCCTCCCTGGACCCCTTCCAGTTTGCATATAGGTCCAATCGCTCGACCGATGATGCCATCGCCACTGCCCTCCACCCAGCCCTCACACACCTAGACAAAACGGACACGTATGTCAGATTGCTGTTCATAGACTTCAGTTCAGCATTCAACACAATCATCCCTCAACAGCTCATCCATAAACTTGTCCAGCTGGGGCTCAATACGTCGCTGTGCAACTGGCTGTTGGACTTTCTGACCGGGAGACCTCAGGCAGTACGGGTCGGCAGTAACACATCCAGCACCATCACACTGAACACAGGGGCCCCCCAAGGATGTGTGCTGAGCCCCCTCCTCTTCACTCTGCTGACCCACGACTGCACACCGTCACACAACTCCAACCGCTTCATTAAATTTGCGGATGACACGACTGTGGTGGGTCTCATCAGCAACAGAGATGAGACAAACTACAGGAGCGAGGTGAGCCGCCTGGCCGGGTGGTGCAGTGACAACAATCTCTCTCTGAATGTGGAGAAGACGAAGGAGATTGTCGTTGACTTCAGGAGAGTGCACACTCAGCATGCTCCTCTGACCATCAATGGTGCGACCGTGGAGAGAGTGAGCAGCACCAAGTTCCTGGGTGTACACATCACAGAGGACCTCTCCTGGACCAACAACACTGCAGCACTAGCCAAGAAAGCACAACAGCGTCTCTACTTCCTCCGCAAACTAAGAAGAGCCAGAGCCCCGCCCCCATCATGTGCACCTTCTACAGAGGCACCATCGAGAGCATTCTGACTAGCTGCATCACTGTGTGGTATGGCGCCTGCAATGCGTCCTGCCGCAAGTCACTTCAACGGATAGTGAGAGCAGCTGAGAAGATCGTTGGTGTCTCTCTCCCCTCCCTCCAGGACATTTACAACACCCGTCTCACCCGCAAAGCCCTCAGCATTGCAGGTGATCCCACCCACCCGACACACAACTTCTTCAGTCTGCTTCCATCAGGGAGGAGACTGAGGAGTCTCCAAGCTAGGACAAACAGACTGAGAGACAGCTTCATCCACCAGGCTGTCAGGAAGCTGAACTCCCTCCCGTCCTTGCCCCCCCTCCCCTCTCTTACCCCACGAATCACTGAACTCGGACCCCCACTCCACCACCACCACCCACACACACTCACTCACACACACACACACACACACACACACTCACACTCACACTGAGACAAGCACCGGTCACTTGTACAGCATTGGACTGACCTCATTCATTCAACTACCTCGTCTGGCAGTCTGAATAAAAAAGACTGCTCCTTGTCACTTTAAATAGTCTTATAAGCTCTTTGCACTACACCATCTATATTCTGCACTGTTTGTTTGTTTGTTTATCTCACTGATTTGCACTATCTGCCATGTCCCCTATGCCACTTTATCCATTCTTTATTTAATGTTTTATTTTATTTTTTTCCTACATGTCCTTATTGTATATTTGCAATAGTTGCATTTTTGTGTATGTGTGTGTGTGTGTGTATTGATTTATACTTATCTGTATTTCTGCGTTCTACCGTTTGTGTTTAGTGTTATCTGTATGCACCAGGGAGTAAGAGAGTAACGCAATTTCAATTCTCTGTATGTATGTACGGTACATGTGGCAGAATTGACAATAAAGCTGACTTTGACTTTTTTGACTTTGATATAACCCAGTAGCCGCAGCTGTAACGTTATCTCTTCTAGCCTTAACCACAAATCAGACAGAAGAGTCAATTAACTTCGGTGTATTTAAACTTGAAAAATGGTGTGTTCCGTGGTTGAAATAAAACACTTTCTGATGTTTATTCATGTTCATTTCTTGCTTTAGGTAAATATGAAAAGACGTTCGGTTCACGTGTTTGAACTGAGGCAATACAGTGATCTGTCACGACACATTAAAGAGCCACAAAACTGTATTTATTGTTTTAATTTCTTTAAAAATGACAGTTTAAAAGCTGAGGGTCCTGAGACCTTGTTTCATACCAGAAGTAACCTGCTCTGTCTTCTCTGTCAGTGTGTTGTCAGTTTCCTCTTTGCTCTGCGATGTATTTTTCACTGCGTGAGAACATGTGTAGTGTGAGAGCGGCATTGTGTGTCGGGCATAGCAACAGTAACTAAGGGTGGGCTGGTTTTCCGAATGGTCAACTCTTTAACAACAAATTTATATTCAAGTATTTCATGCATAAAAAAAATGCATCTATTCAACATTTTTAGTGCATGAGGATGAGGAAGTTATATAGGGACTTTAAGCAACAGCTGTGAATGCAGGCAAAGCAGCTGTTCCCCCGTAGTAGACGGTTACAGTAGAACGCCACGAAGTAGCAGTTGAAGTCGCGAATGCGCAATATGACGTTGGAAATACCATTGCCGTTCCAACAGTGGAGGCTGCTTAAAGTCCCTTAATACAGCTTCGCCGCGATGACGACCTTTCAAGTGAGATATAAGATTTGTTGTGTTAAAACTTGATGCCTTTTTTCCTCCTCTCAGAATCCTTGCTGAACATACGTTGCAAATAGCAATGGCATTGTCCTCCTCTGCCACCGAGAAAAACTTCCAGACAGGCGAAGACATGTTCACAAATGATGACGTAATGAGCGCGACACAAGCTGAGAGTCACTGCAGTCACTTGCGCTCGGAAAGCAGATGAATCTCAGATAAATCAGACTGACTGATTGATTGATTTACCAGCAAGCTACTTTATCGGATCTAGTTATCGGATTTCATTTATTTATCGGAGCTAGTGTTGTCACGGTACCAAAATTTCAGTATTCGGTACCAATACCAGTGAAAATCCACGGTTCTCGGTACCAATTTCGGTAACAAAGCAAAACACAGAAATATGCTAATTATGCACATTTGTATTAATAAAGTTAAACAAAAATAAACTGCACAAAAACCAATGCCATTCTTTATGCTTATTTTAAATTATTTCAAGTTTTTCCACAAGTAATAAAAGTATGGAAAAAAGTAAACAAGTTCCACCCAAAAGTTTGTCATATTTCTGCTGCCGCTGAAGAACAACTGTAAACTGTTCTGTTTTAGGGTTTGCTGGTGCTTCATGATCTTCCTGCAGCTGTAAAAGGAAAATATAATATTAGTAAAGCAGTGGACTGAGTCTGACCAAATGTAACATTAGATCATTGACTCCAACTAAAATATAACATTTCAGTAAATAACAAACCTCAGCTTTTATAATAAATTTAGATAAGATTACATATATTTTAAGACAAGTGCATATCAAATAGAAGGAAACTGTAGTATTAAAAACACTTTACAATAAGATTCCATTTGTTCGATAACATGACCTATCAAATAAACAATAGTTATATATAGCAATTATTCTTAGGGTTAATTTCAAAATTTACAAATACATAAAATCAATCAATCAAAGTTCAATCTGTTAAAATTATTTAATGCACAATGAACAAACACGAATGATCAAGTGTTTGTATTAAATAACATTCACAAACATTAATTAATGTTGTAAAAATATATTGTTCACTCACTGGAAGTTGATGTTAGATAATAACATGAAGTCATTGTAAAGTCTATACAGGAGATAAAATTTGACTGTACTTTCATTTAATACAAACTGTGTACATATTTAATTTTAAAGGGCTTTTAAACCTGCTAGTTATCCAGCCAAAAATAACAACTAACAAAAAAAAAAAGAAAAAAAAAAAAAAGGCCAGAACGGTTTTTTACTGACGGACTGATATGACATAAACACTGTTAACTGTTTGTACATTCTCCAACACGCATATTTTAGATTCACAATTCATTTAAAAGCCTCTGGTGTGTAACAATAGTAAATACCATCATGTCCTCCTGTTGTTTTTACCCTAATAAAAGATATAGGCGCATTAAGTAGTTAATAAAGAAACTTCATTCTAATGCTCATTACATTAGCGTTAGCCGCGCTTATGCTAAGGATTAACTCCGCTATAACGGCAATGTTTATTTTAATCCGACATTCAAATTCAAATATGGAATAATATTCATAACAGAATATCTAAATATTAAATATTAAATTGAATATTACCTGCTTGAACGCTTTCATTTGATCCGGGTGTCAGTCTTTAAAGTGTTGTTAGTTTGATGTGTTTCTTTTATGAAGAGAGCGCATCTGCGCAGCTTTCAGATCGCGCAGCAAGAACCGGGTTGACTGAAACCTGGTACCGTGACGTTTTCATTTTTTTAGTACCGACTTGGTACCAAAGTACCGGGTCTTTTGACAACACTAATCGGAGCAATAAAAATGACGTCATTTTCACCCATATCAGTCGATAATTTATCTGTCCGATAAATATCGTGCATCCCTAGTGAGCATGATCCTCATGTTAAAAGAGCCAAACCGCTTTATAAAGACTTGAGATCAAAAAGCAGAACATTTCAGTAAATGTATGTGCTGCTGAATGTTACATTTTATATTTGGTGATATTTAATATCACAACATGTATTTGCTCTGGAATGCCTCTGAAAATAAAAGTACAGCTTTTGTTATAAAGTAAATTCAAAATGTTTTACTCAAGATTAAAAAACAGTAAAATGCAGTTAAAGGCACTGTTTTTACTAAATAAAAAAGAAAATGTAAAAATGTATATTATTTAAATGATTACAATTTATATTATTTTTAAGTTTTGCTATAGTATAACTAACTGGAGCAACAGTAATTAGGTTGGTATATTGTAGATTAGTGCTAAATCTATTAGATAAGTCATAAAAGGCGAATTTGACTAATTTTACCCCATTTACTACAGTTTTTGTTGTTGTTGTTGGTTTGTTTTTACTCCAAACATCACGTAAAACTAGGATTCCATGCAAAAACTAAGGTAAACTTCCATAAAAGACTATTTGAACTGGGTTTACAATGGTTTTACTCCAAATACCACAGATAAACTATAGTTACCATGCAAAAACTATGGTAAACTTTCATAAAGGAGGATTTGACTGCGTTTACTATGGTAAACTGTCATAAAAGACCATTTTACCAGGATATAGTATGGTTTAATTCCAAATACCATAGTTAAAGTATAGTTACCATGCAAAAACTATGGTAAACATTCAAAAGACAATTTGAACTTGGTTAACTATGGTTTTACTCCACATACTTGATTTAAACTATGATAACCATTCAAAATCTATTGTAGATTTGCATTAAGGCTATTTTACTCTGGTTTACTTTGGTTTTACTCCAACTATCACAGTTAATCTACGGTTACTATGCAAAAAATTATGGTAAATTGACAAAGTATTATTCTACCTGAAGTTATAATGATCTCGGCTAAATACAAAAACCACCATTATAGTTACCATGCAAGAACCATGTTTAATTCATATTGAATCATAATTTTCACTTAATTTCAATTTTATGCATCAATATTAAATGGTGATGTTTATTAAATAATTTTTTATTAAAATGCAGAATCTCATGAAAAACGCCACACAAATTCAGTTGAATTGTAGGAATCAATTCACTGAAACAGTTACAACTAACATATCTGAATTAATACAATCATGCTAGTCAAAAGAATATATCACAAAATGAGTCTAATGACATGTTTAAGAAACTTGATCTGCAATTAAAAAGTGCATTCAAGTTGCTTGAATTTATATTCCCAGATATAATGAAACGAACACACATTTATCATTAATATGATATATCATCCAGTCAGAATAACCACAAGAAAGAAATATTTAAATTAGTGCTGTCAAACAATTAATCGCAATTAATCGCATCCAAAATAAGTTTTTCTTTACATAATATGTGTGTACAGTGTATAAATATTATGTATATATATAAATAAAAATACACACATGCATGTATATACACTGACCAAAATGATAAACGCAACACTTTTGTTTTTGCCCCCATTTTTCATGAGCTGAACTCAAAGATCTAAGACTTTTCTATGTACACAAAAGGCCTATTTCTCTCAAATATTGTTCACAAATCTGTCTAAATCTGTGTTAGTGAGCACTTCTCCTTTGCCGAGATAATCCATCCACCTCACAGGGGTGGCATATCAAGATGCTGATTAGACAGCATGATTATTGCACACTGGCCACAATAAAAGGCCACTCTAAAATGTGCAGTTTTATCACACAGCACAATGCCACAGATGTCGCAAGTTTTGAGGGAGCATGCAATTGGCATGCTGACTGCAGGAATGTCCAACAGAGCTGTTGCCTGTGAATTGAATGTTCATTTCTCTACCATAATCCGTCTCCAAAGGCATTTCAGAGAATTTGGCAGTACATCCAACCGGCCTCACAACCGCAGACCATGTGTAACCACACCAGCCCAGGACCTCCACATCCAGCATCTTCACCTCCAAGATTGTCTGAGACCAGCCACCCAGACAGCTGCTGCAACAATCGGTTTGCATAACCAAAGGATTTCTGCACAAACTGTCAGAAACCGTCTCAGGGAAGCTCATCTGCATGCTCGTCATCCTCATCGGGGTCTCGACCTGACTGTAGTTCGTCTTCGTAACCGACTTGAGTGGGCAAATGCTCACATTCGATGGCGTCTGGCACTTTGGAGAGGTGTTATCTTCACGGATGAATCCCGGTTTTCACTGTACAGGGCAGATGGCAGACAGCGTGTATGGCGTCGTGTGGGTGAGCGGTTTGCTGATGTCAACGTTGTGGATCGAGTGGCCCATGGTGGGGTTATGGTATGGGCAGGCGTATGTTATGGACAACGAACACAGGTGCATTTTATTGATGGCATTTTGAATGCACAGAGATACCGTGATGAGATCCTGAGGCCCATTGTTGTGCCATTCATCCATGACCATCACCTCATGTTGCAGCATGATAATGCACGGCCCCATGTTGCAAGGAGCTGTACACAATTCCTGGAAGCTGAAAACATCCCAGTTCTTGAATGGCCAGCATACTCACCGGACATGTCACCCATTGAGCATGTTTGGGATGCTCTGGATCAGCGTATACGACAGCGTGTTCCAGCTCCTGCCAATATCCAGCAACTTCGCACAGCCATTGAAGAGGAGTGGACCAACATTCCACAGGCCACAATCAACAACCTGATCAACTCTATATGTTGCACTGCGTGAGGCAAATGGTGGTCACACCAGATACTGACTGGTTTTCGGACCCCCCGGACCCCCACAATACAGTAAAACTGCACATTTTAGAGTGGCCTTTTATTGTGGCCAGCCTAAGGCACACCTGTGCAATAATCATGCTGTCTAATCAGCATCTTGATATGCCACACCTGTGAGGTGGATGGATTATCTCGGCAAAGGAGAAGTGCTCACTAACACAGATTTAGACAGATTTGTGAACAAAATTTGAGAGAAATAGGCCTTTTGTGTACATAGAAAAAGTCTTAGATCTTTGAGTTCAGCTCATGAAAAATGGGGGCAAAAACAAAAGTGTTGCGTTTATAATTTTGTTATCAACAATTTTTTTTTTTTTTTATATATTTTTTTTGTTCACACACAACAGCGTTTATAATTTTGGTCAGTATATTTAAGAAATATATGTTATGTTTACATGTTATATATATTTACATATAAATTATATGAATCTAAACATGTAAATACATGTAAATATTTTCAGAATATATACTGTATGTGTGTGTATTTATACATAATACATATACACAGTACACATACATATATTATGTAAAGAAAAAACTTATTTTGGATGCAATTAACTGCGATTAGTGCTGTTCGTTTGACAGCACTAATTTAAATTTTACATTTAATATCTAGTCTCTAATGTAATAGTTAACATCTCAATTGTTTCAACCGAATTAACAGATTTTTCTCCTGAGAGTTTCAAAACTCAATTATCCCAAATTGTGTGCAATTTTGCCAAGTTTGCAAGTCAAAGATCTCAATACGAACTCAAGCACTTCTCATCAAATTTTTCTCGAGATGAAACAATCTGAGCTGATAGTCAAAAACTGTCACATTTGTTTATTTCTACAAAATAAGCATAAAAGAAAACAAAAGCAGCATAAAAGAAAACAAAAGCAGCCGAATCCGCTGAAGACTGCAGGCCATAAAGTCATCGTGTGCAGTTTGTGTGTTTGTGTTATTATCAGAAATAAATGAATCTGCTCTTACAGGCAGGAATCGGCCTGTCCCAACATGCTGTTTGTTTAATGGCTTCCTTTGCTGTGCTAATCAAACGTACGCCTGCCGGATTTGCAGAAACCACTGCATCTTATTTCCAGAGCTTAAGCGGAGAGACTCACACAATCTGCTGGTGTAGCGACAAGGACGGTCGAGGGCTTCGGCTGAGTGGAAATTCAGCATGTTCAGCAAATATGAGCTGGTGTTCGTGCTCTGGATGCGCAAGGGGTGAACGTTGCCCTTTTGAACCGCTTTCAGATCAGTTTACCCTAGCTAAACGGCTCCAAAAAGCACAATAAAGATGCACTTCTCAACAGATAGGAGAACAACTGCTTGTCTTGCTAAAGAAAATATGACCTACTTTACGAAAAGCAAACTGGTCAAAACTTTCTACTTTTAAGATAGGGACTCAAACTTAACTGAGTTTTGCTCGACATACTGTAGGTGTCAAATAAAAACCAAGCTAACACTTCACAATTGTTGCATATGTTGAAATGAGTTAGTAAACAAAAGCTAACAATGAACAGCACTTTTACAATATTAATGAAAGGTTGAAACAATGGTTGAAATTAGATCAATCTTTATAAACCAATATTAATTCAGACTTCGTCCCCTCCAACCTCCACTCCCAACCATTTTGTTGGCTAACGTTCAGTCACTGGACAACAAACTCTGCGAATTGCGGGCGCGCATCTCTTACCAACGAGAAACAAGGGACTGCTGCATTATTTGCCTCACAGAAACCTGGATGTCTGCAGTGGTTCCAGACTCAGCCATCGAGCATACGGGGTTCTCCGTGCACCGCTCGGACAGAACAAAAGAGCTCACAGGGAAAAGCAGAGGTGGGGGCTTTTGTTTCTTTATCAACAACTCGTGGTGTGATGAAAGGAATCTACCCTCTATTAAATCCTTCTGCTCCCCTGATCTGGAATTTCATATGCTTCTGTGTCGACCATTCTGGCTACCGAGGGAATTTACAGCGATCATAATCACAGCTGTATACATTCCCCCTCAAGCCAACACAGACCAGGCACTCAAGGAACTGTATGGGAATATAAGCGAGCAGGAAACCGCGTACCCAGAGGCAGCGTTTATTATTACGGGGGACTTTAACAAAGCCAACTTCAGAACAATAGCCCCAAAATACTTCCAACACATCACCATCAACACGCGTGGTGATCGTGTACTGGACCACTGCTACTCTCCTTTCCGGGACGCCTACAAATCGCTCCCACGCCCACCTTTCGGCAAATCAGATCATTCTTCCGTTCTGCTCCTGCCTGCTTATAGGCAGAAACTGAAACGAGAAGCACCCGCCCTCAGGACAATTCAATGCTGGTCAGACCAATCGGACGCTATACTGCTGGACTGTTTTGATCACGTGGACTGGGACATGTTCCGGGCAGCGTCTGATGACGACATAGAGGCGTACTCAGATTCTGTAACGTGTTTCATACGGAAGTGCGTAGAGGAAGTGGTTCCAACCAAAACAATTCGTGTCTACCCCAACCAAAAACCGTGGCTTAACAGCGATGTTCGAGCAGCCTTGTCAGCGCGGACATCTGCCTTTAAATCCGGGAACTTTGACGATCGAAAACAAGCCAGTTACGATCTCAGGAAATCCATCAAAGCCGCCAAACGACAGTATAAAAACAAGGTTGAAGAACAATTCAACACCAACAACGCAAGAAGCATGTGGCAGGGCATCAATAACATCACTGATTATAAAAGGAATAAACCAACTACAATGAACATTGCCGCCTCTCTACCGGACGAGCTTAATCTCTTCTATGCTCGTTTCGAGGCTCACAACCCCGCCCACACAGAGAGCGCTCCCGCGGCTGTTGCAGAAGAGGCAAGTGCATTTTCCATTTCTGTCGCTGATGTAACACGATCCTTCAAACGGGTGAATATTCATAAGGCTGTGGGTCCTGATGGCATCCCAGGCCGTGTGCTCCGAACATGTGCATTCCAGCTAGCCGGAGTTTTCACAGACATTTTCAACCTCTCCCTCTCTCTGTCTGTGGTTCCCTCATGCTTCAAAAAATCCACCATTGTGCCCATACCAAAGAAAAATAAAATCACATGCTTGAATGACTGGAGGCCCGTTGCTCTAACACCCATCTTCAGCAAGTGTTTTGAGAAACTCATCAGAGACTACATCTGCTCCGTGCTGCCTGCCTCACTGGATCCGCTGCAATTTGCATATCGCAGCAACCGTTCCACAGACGATGCTATTGCCTTCACCCTGCATACTGCTCTCTCCCACCTGGAAAACAAGAATGCCTATGTGAGGATGCTTTTTGTGGACTACAGCTCCGCATTAGTGTTGTTTTTGGCGGCCTGTTTTAATTTTAGTTTTAGTCTAGTCTTTGTGTGAAGCTGTCATTTTAGTTTTTATTAGTTTTAGTCACGTTCATACTCCTTTTAGTCTAGTCAAGTTTTAGTCAACTAAAAGTCTGAGCATTTTAGTCTTATTTTAGTCAGAATTATCCATGACTATTTTCGTCTAGTTTTAGTCAACGAAAAGTTTTAGTCTGATGACATTTAGTCTAGTTTTAGTCAATGAAAATTGTATTTTAGTCTCTTTTTAGTAATGCAATTCTATTTAACCCAGTCAATATAGTATAAGTACCTAGCAGTACAGACGAAAACAAAATTTTCTTTTAGCCAAACCCATTTCAAACAAGGTTATCTTATTATATTATTGTTACCTTATAGACTCAAGAATACATCCAAAGACGCTCTGATTTGAATTTACAACATTTATTTTACCAACCAAACATATTAGAAGTACACACACATAAATTTAAATAAATAAAAACAATAAATAAAATAAAATAGCATCACATGACAATGCCAGAAAAAAATATAACGTTACATTCAAGTTTAACAAAGAGAAACAAGGTGCTTGAATGCTCGAGCTACAATAACATACTAAAAAGTGCAAATAAAATGTGTGTCTGTTACTTGTATTGCTTGTAAACTGAAGTCAGATGAAGCCGGCCATCGGTCCCTTTCTCTGTGTCAGACTTAACTTTGTTTGTTGTCGCCTTCTAAATAATGCCGCGAGTGGAGCTTGAGGAAGTGACGTCGCCTGCGTCTGCGCAGAGTGTTGCCAAGTCCCCAAATATGTAACTTTACCGGGGAACCCCCCTCGAAATGCGATTGGGCTAGTTTTGAGTAGCAATTGGGCGGGTTTTGTTGCGAAAACCTGGCAACCCTGACAGCCCCTGAAGTAACGTTAAGTCACATGAAACAGAAATACTGCAAAATAATAACGCGACTAAACGAGACGAAATAACGTTATAACATTTCGTTTCGTCTCGTTTTGGTCAACGAAAATGAAGAGACATTTTAGCATAGTTTTTATTTTGTAAACCACATTTAGTCTCGTTTTTATTCGTCAACGATATTGCATTATACATTTAATTATCGTCATCGTCACATGACCAGCATTTACGTTGCGTCTCGTCTCGTTTTCGTCACGTGATAAAGGTTCGTTGACGACGATATTTCGTCATAATTTTCGTTGACGAAAGCAACACTACTCCGCATTCAATACCATAGTGCCTGCCACACTGGTTGCGAAACTCCAGAATCTAGGACTAAACAGATCTCTGTGCAGCTGGATCCTGGACTTTCTGACAGGCAGAAGTCAGGTGGTCAGAATGGGCAACAACACTTCATCTCCGCTGACCCTCAACACTGGTGCTCCGCAGGGCTGCATTCTCAGCCCACTCCTGTACTCCCTGTACACACATGACTGTACAGCCACACACAGCTCCAACATCATTGTCAAATTCGCTGACGACACAACGGTGATAGGCCTGATCACTGACAACGATGAGACGGCCTACAGAGCGGAGGTGAGTACCCTGACTAAATGGTGTCAGGAGAACCACCTCTCACTCAACATCGACAAGACCAAGGAGCTGGTGGTGGATTTCAGGAGACAGAGCAGAGAACACACACCCATCACCATCGACAAGACACCTGTGGAGCGGGTAAACAGCTTTAAGTTCCTCGGTGTTCACATCACCGAGGATCTCACATGGTCCACTCACACAGATGCAGTGCTGAAGAAGACACATCAACGCCTCTTCTTCCTGAGACGGCTGAGGAAGTTTGGAATGAGCCCCAGCATCCTCAGATCATTCTACACCTGCACTGTGGAGAGCATCCTGACCGGCTGCATCACCGCCTGGTTTGGAAACAGCACCGCTGGCAACCGCAAAGCTCTGCAAAGGGTTGTGCGAACTGCCCGCCACATTGTTGGAGGTGAGCTTCCCTCCCTCCAGGACATCTACACCAGGCGGTGTATAAGGAAAGCCCGGAGGATCACCAATGACTCCAGCCACCCGTCCCACAACTGTTCTCTCTGCTGCCCTCAGGAAGACGTCTCCGCAGCATCCGATCCCGCACTAGCCGACTGAGGGATAGCTTTTTCCCTCAGGCTATCTGGCTAATGAACAGCCAGAAATAATACACCTTACAGCTAGGGATGTGCGCTACAACTAATTTGACTGTCGTTTAAAAAGAAGTTTTGTATCCGACTAGTCGACTAGTCTAAAAGCTAGAAACCCCCCCCCCCCTCCCCCCCAAAAAAAAAAAAACAACAACAAAAAAAAAAAAAAAAAAAAACTGTGCTTGTGTCTATATAACAGCATACAGTTGAAATACTTAATCTTTGAATCACTGTCAAATCAATGAATTCTGCTAAAAATAGGTCATGATTATGCCGTATGCTTGCCTCGCGTTATCATCAATTAATTTTAGGCGGTCGTTAAACAGGAAAAAAAGGAAGAGCATACACTCTTCATAAACCAGTGCATAGCTTATTTATTCAGATCGGCTGGAGCAATGCAGAAATGCAAAATCAATCAATAGACTGACAGAATTCTTCATTTTCATATAACGTTAGCCAACATATTAAAACACATTAAAACAAAAGTAAAAAACAATAGGAAAGTTTATCAAGGAATAGCATTAAAACGGCTTTTAAAAATGTACTTCATGTTGGCTATATTGTCTAAAAACAAAACAAAGCTCGTTTTACTTACTCAGACTGTGCGCATTTGTTCAGTAAATTTAACATGTTAAAGTGGTCTGGCGAAAGACGGGACTAGAGGCGATTCTGCACTTGAAAAAAAAAAACGTGCTCGGCAGGAACTGAAGTCACAGGCAAGCAGATAGATAACTACAAGCAAGCAGACAGTTTGAAAAGATCCTGGAAATCCTGCAGCACCACCGAAGTGGGTCCTCCTTTAGAGGAATAGACGGCGCGGATAGGATCGCGGACCGCAGCGGCAGGTTGTAGTGTATGACATGATTGACATTTGGCTTTGGCTAGACTCCAAGCTAACACATACGTGCCTGTAATGAATATGATTACGCATAGCTCCAGTAAAGTTATTGTAAGCCAATTTGACATTACACAGTTCACACAAAGCCTTTCCATTTCCTTCTAATTCAAAATAATCCCACACCTTGCTGGTCTTTCGCGTGGAGCTCGCCGCAACTGACATGAAGAAAACGCATGTGAGGTAAAATTGTAGTTTCCGCCCAGATACGCTTTTAAAAATATTTATATATTTAAATATTTTGATATATGTATTCTTTTTCAAAAGTTTTATTTGAACTGTTCTTTAAAATGTTTTAAATGAAACGTTAAAATGATGGTAATTTGAATGATAAAATCATCGTTTTTTTTCTCTCGTGTAATCGACTATTGTTTTCAGTGTCGACTAGTAGGAGCTGTACCGTTTAGTCGACTAGTCGACTAGACCCGCACATCCCTACTTACAGCACACTCCCACTTTACGATATGCCACGCACTGCACTTTAACTCCACAATTCAAACTGGACTACACGTACACACTGCACTAATACAACAATCTATCTGCTGTCACTGGATACCATCCAATGCACATACATGATGTTTGCGTATCCAGCTTATGTACAATCTACTGCACCTTTGCATATTACTGTGTATGTATATATGTGTACATAATGTAGAATGTGTACATACGGTGTATAATGTGTATTGATATCTGTAAGTATGTCTAACAGTACACTGTGTGTACTGAGTATATGTATGTGTATATTGCACATTGTCTGTATAAGTCTGTAAGTATGTAATGGTACTGTCTATATGTTAATTGTTTCTGCACTGTCTGGGGCACGCTCTCACGAATTTCACTCATCAAGGCACATGTGCTGTGATGACGTGACAATAAAAGTGATTTGATTTGATTTGATTTAAAATTATGAAAATTATAAATTATTTGTCATTTTCAGTTACCAAAATCAAATACGTTCGTATTGGCTGTGATTAAATTATGTTTCATGTTCAAAGTGGACAAATTATGCAAAATTATGCAATTTATGTAACTTCACATGGTGGCTGGTTGTAAAATAGAGTGCAATATTCTACTTTAGTTTGGATCTAAACTAAAGATCGCTCTTTGTACTGTTGCCCTCTGGCCGGCGCTACAGATCACTGAGCACAAAAACAGCCAGACACAAGAACAGTATCCCACCTGAACTACACAACACACCCCAGTACTGTACATCTGTAAATAACTCATCAAACCTTCATCTGTACATAGGACACATGCACATTCACAGTTCTGTCTATGGACATTTTTCTGTATATTTTTATTTTTTATTACTATTGTTATTCTTAATTATTGTCTATTCTCTTCATTATTAGTGTTCTTTATTACCTTAATTATATGTTGTCTGTACTATGTTTGTACTTTCTGTACTGGAAGCTCCTAACACAAGACAAATTCCTTGTGTGTGCAAACACACTTGGCAATAAAGCTATTTCTGATTCTGATCTGTATAAAATTTGTGGATTCTGGACGTATGATAAATATATCAAATAAGATAGAAACACTATCTTCATTGATCCTTTTGTTCCATCTAAACATCTTGTTTGCTATGAAAATGATACACAAAAAGATAATCTGACCACCAGTATAGTTTTAAATTTGACTTTGCTTCTAGCATAGTGACTATTATACAACGTCGTAGTTCTCACATCTAACACTAACTGTTTGCATTGTGTACTGTGCGCTAGTGTGCTAGGTCAGCTGTAGTTTAAGTTTATCTACCAATGTACTGACTTCAGGTCAGCATTAAAGGCTTATGTATCTCGGGTGGCTCATCAACCATGAAAAGTGCTGAAAACGCGGGCAGAAAAATCAAGCTCAGGTCTCATAGCGATCCATCACCACGACCCCATCCGTGGATCTTCATAAGCAATGACATTCCCAGTACAAGAGAGGAGAGCGGCTCCTCCCACCTGCGCTACGATGATGGATGGAAACACCGCTATATCAGAGAGAATGAGAGCGGATGTGTTTCCATTTACACATTTCTAGTCACGCTTTCCAAAGACGCGAGTAGGCTAATTCTCCATTCACAACCCTTCAGTCAAAGCATGAAACGTGTAATTGAGGAGGACTCGTGTTTTCCCACATTTTAAGGGCAACGGTGTCTTGCAACATGTAAGCGCAACAGATGTTCTCACACTTCTGCGAGCGCTAGCAGGATGTTTCATAGGAGACGCAGCTGAGAGCGCTAATTAGCCAAACCGTCCAGGCCGGATACAGTAATAACGAGAAATGTGTGAATGTGGACAGATGCAAACTGGAAAACATCAGCTAGCTGTTTGGAAAAAGCTAAAGTAGAAGCTACGGTTAGCTATATATATATATATAGATAGACATAGATAGATAGATAGATACTCAGAAAGACCGACATCTAGACAGACGTATAGATAGAAATACTTTGACAGAATGATAGATATACTTTGACAGAATGACAGACATCTTGATAGAGACAGACAGACAGACCAAGCTATACACATACAGAAAGACGGACGTCTAGATAGACTGAGAGATAGATAGATAGACAGACATCTAGGTAAACATACTTTGACAGAAAGATAGACGTCTAAATAGATAGATGGACAGACGGATTGTCTAGACAGAGGCAAACATATAATCAGACAGAGACAGATAAATGTAGGTGGTCAGACAGACAGATAAAAGGATGTCTAGTAGAAATACAGACAGACAGACATCCAGAAAGACAGAGAGACGTCTAGAAAGATGACTAGATAAAACAATGACAAAGGAGACCAACAGACAGACAGACAGAAGTGGTTAGAGACAGATATTTAGAAAGATAGACAGATGTCTAGAATGATGACTAGATAAACAATCTGACAGACAGATGTCAAATAGAAAGTTGTAGGTGGTCATAGGTGGACACAGATACATGAATGTCTAGACAGATAGACAAATGTATAATCAGACAGACAGATATATTTAAACACACTAATGCAACTTTTTTCCTCACTTTTCTTTTTTCTAATTATTTTCCTCCCTCACACACACACACTTAACTCAGATGGAGGAGCTCCTACACACACACACCTGCAACAGCCAGTGCTGCTCCCCAGCGGCCACACACACACACACACACAGGTTTACAGCCACCGTCGCCATGACCGATGATGATGTGAACAATATTTCAGGTCTGTGAGTAGCCGGGCCGAGCACAGATGATGGCGGATGCTAATGCAGACTGAGACTGCGGCGAATGAAGCTGGATCAGGACTGACCCCTACAGGTCAAGAGGGAATTACACCCATTCAACATACTCCAGCACTGACTTCATGCGTTAGAAGACAGGGAAACAAGCCACGCTTGGACTAGCTGGTAATTCAACACCACTTCAGCAGAACATCAAATAATAGTGGCTTTCAGTGTGATCAGTGCAATTTTATAATACAAAAGACAAGGTAGCATATTGGGTTAAGTGGCTAATGCAAGGTCTGATTTGAAGGATTGATTCTAGTTTTTACAACAATGGATTTTAAGAGTAGGGCCTAGTTCTCCAAACAAAGAGAGATATGTCTTTTCACACCTATATGACTGACTTTTTCTGCAAAATACAAAATATCTAAACATTATTTTACTTGAGACAAAATTACTTAAAGGGACAGTTCACCAAAAATAAAAAAAATGATCATTTACGCAGCTTCAAGTTGTTCCACACCTGTGTTTCTTTTTTCTGCTGACATTTTGGAGAATTTTGGTAACCAAAAAGTTGCTGGTAGCCATTGACCTCAGTAGTATTTTTTCCCCCCATACAATGGAAGTCAATGGCTAATGTAAATAATATATATATATTTTTTTTACAAAAATTAAGAAAATCTTCTAAAAAAATTAAAATAAATAAAAACATTATCAGAAAAGTATTCAATAACAATGTTATACATTATTTTATACGTCTTCTAAACTTACAGTCTTAAGTTGTTATTTACTGAAAATTCTCCTCCCAGCTAAACAAATTCAATTTTGACACTTGAATTTAAATTTTACATTTAAATTTTTTCGTCTGATCTTTACAAAAATCTATTGTATTGCTTCAAAAACAATTGGAATATAACTGGAGTCAAATAAACTACTTTTGAGATACTTACTTTGCTTTTTCATTCTTTTTGGAGTTATAATACATAAATCATTGCATTTTCATGATCTTAAGACCTTAATATTGTTTAAATGACATGAGGGTGAGTAAATAATGACAAAATATTCCACCATTTTAGAATGCAAACAGCACAAAATACTAGTAGACCAAACAGTTTTGCTAACAAACACACTTACAACTGTAATGCATGTATGATTGATTCGAAGCATATAAAACCACGGCACACTGACAGAGGACTTTAACAACTAATTGATTAAGAAATGAATTGGCACTCCACAGATATGCAAATCAAGCGTCTGGAGATGTCTAATTCTGCATACGCGCACTAACGTGCTCTGCAGCTTTAGCAGGACACGCGGACACTTGAGGGTGATGAGAATCTCTGAGAATCTCAAAGCTGCAAACACACAGATGTAAATTAACATTACTCTGACACAGGCCGTGCTTATTTAACATGGTATAATTGAATCATTATCTACTAAATGTGACGTTCTGAAGAGGCTAATTTGAGATATGAACCTGTAGCAAGAAAATAATAACTAAAACTTGGCTAATATTTGAAACACTTTTTAATGTTGCCTTGTCAACAAACTGAAATAAACTAAGTTGAAGTACTACAATTCCGAAAAAAAAAAAAAAAAAAAAGTTTAACAAATATTTAAAAGAAAATAATAAAAATGGCAAAAGCACATAAAATTACTAAAACTTTAACTGAAATTAAAATAAAAAATTACAAATTTTACAAAAAAATTACATGAATAAAAATGACAAAAGGTACTAAAGAATTAACAAAAATAAAAAAATTAATTAGCCAATTCAAAATATTAATACTATTAAATTATATACTACAGTAACAGTGATTAGCATTGCGCTAGCTACAGATGTATACTGTGTTATTAACTAAAAAATAATTTAAAGAGTTATAATAAAAGAAAACAAATATTACATGAAAAACTTAAAACTTCGAATTCTAGAAATGTTGCATTGGACACTAATTGAAAGCACTAAAATTACTAAAACTGAAATAAAATACTTAATCTAAAAAGAAATATTAAAGTTTACTTTACTATAGCACATTGCTAGTCTTGATGTGAACAATTAATCCATGCAAGTTAATCCACTGAATAAAAATAGTTTGTCTTGTAATCTTTAATCAAAATCTGAACATTTGCTTCCGCTCTGGAATGGCATTCCTTCTCTGATGACGTCAGTTTGATGGCTTGGGCAGAATATCCTTAAACACACCTCTCCAACCGTTAGGTTTCTATGAGTGAGAGACCGAGAGGAGGAGCGCAAAAATAAAACCACGCCCTCTATTCAATATTCCGTTTCTGCTGGAAATACGTCACTAAACTGAAATAAAGTCGGCAGCAACTTCCGGTTCACGCAGACTTTAAAAGAAAAACTAATAAAAACCATAAAAAGCACAACAAACTTACTAAAACAAACTAAAAGTAAAATTGTATTGTTAATTTTTTTTGTTAATTCAAAGAAATACAATAACAAAAACATTACATGAAAAACATGCTTTATCTTAGTTAGTTACGAAGTCAACATTTTGAGTAGGCCTATTTTAATCATCTCAAACTACACCTAAAATAAACAAAAAGGAAATATTTAAAGCTTAGCTGTCAGCACACAAGGGGTGACTCAGACGATCGCGAATAAAACAACAGGGAAAAGAAAAATAATTTAAAGCTGCAGTCTGTAAGTTTTGCCTCTTTGTTGCCATCTCTGTTTGAAAACCTGGAATTGCAGTTACCTGCAAATTTGTGGTGTTTGACTTCGTTGAATAAACATGAGCACTGTGCGTTTCAAAATCAAAACGCGACGCGGGTGATTTATATGAATATCTCTGAAGGGAACCGACTGTCTTCAGAATAGTTTTGATGGCATTTTCATTTTATCTGATAAAGTAGTGTTCATGAGTGGAGCTGCTTAGATTACAGCCATTACTGAGGAAACCGCTAGTACTCCCGCTCTCTCAGCGCCTCCTACTGGCAGAGAATCAGATTGCATTTTCAATAATAAGCCCGTCTCCAGCAACATGTTCTTCTTGTTGCTCAATTTTTTTTTGTTTTCTGCAGCAACTCACTTGGAGTCAGTATAATTTTTTTTCTTTTTTTTTTGGTGGGGGGAGAGAAATTATAGAAATTAATGCTTTTATTCAGCAAGGATGCTTTAAATTGATCGAAAGTGATGATAAAGACATTTGTAATGTTACAAAAGATTTCTATTTCAGATAGATGCTGTTCTTCTAAACTTTCTATTCATCAAAGAAACCTGAAAAAATTCTACTCCGCTGTTTTCAACATAATAATTAATGTTTTTTGAGCAGCAAATCAGAATATTAGAATGATTTCTGAAGGATCATTTGACTGGAGTAATGATGCTAAAAATTCAGCTTTGAAATCACAGAAATAACAAAAATATTTTAAAATAGAAAACAGTTATTTTAAAATGTTAAATATTTCAAAATGTTACTGTTTTTGCTGTACTTTGGATCAAATAAATGCAGGCTTGGTGAGCAGAAGAGAATTCTTTAAAAAACTAAAATCTTACTGTTCAAAAACTTTTGACTGGTAGTGTGTTATAGTTTGAAGTTAAATATATTAATATTAATAAGCTCATTCAAAACATTAATAAATATTAAATTAGTAAATAACAGTGATTAACTGTACAGGTCTAATGCTGGCAACCACCAATGCAAAACTTTCAAAACTTCAACTGAAAGATTAAATTCACATTTTATAAGTGCTCCAAAAAACTTGTCCTTTGCTAAAGTTGCATAAAGTCCAGTCTTTCCAAATACATTTCTAAAGCCAGGTGCTAAATGCGGAGCCTGGTGTCAGGGTGAACCGCACCGCACCAATCAAAGATCAGGAACCGGCTTTCAGTCTCGTTCTATGCATTCTGTCAGACAGGCAGACCGGACCTGACCGGCCAGGGGGCGTTTGACATTTCTCTGACATTTCTTTTTCATGCATTTCTGCTTTATTGAGGGGAAAGAAAACACTCCATTTTTCCTTTTTACAAACACGAATTTGAGAAATCCCTAATGGAAGGTTCTGAAAGGCGAGCTTTGTCGAAGTGCGGCTCAGAAACAGGGTTGGAGAGCGTGAAACTGCAATCTCACACTGCGCTCGTGTTGCTGTCACAATGGACAAGATTATTCCAGTCAAATAACACGGCGACTTTAGATTAAAAACCCGCCCAACACGCCGAAACTTTGACAGTCGTGATGATGCCGAATGCCGAGAAAGAAACTATAATGCGTTTATGTTCGTTAAAATCCCTCCTGCGCTTTCAGCACTGAGCGATTAATCACATTTACTCAATAACATCATTTACAGCACCGGAGCTCAAACTTCAGAAGTGCTTAAATGGATAGTTCACCCAAAAATGAAAATTAGCCCATGGTTTACTCACCCTCAAGTCATCCTAGGTGTATATGACTTTCTTCTTTCAGATGAATACAATCAGTGTTATATTAAAAATGTCCTGGCTAGGGATGGGTATCGTTAAGGTTTTAACGGTATTACTACTCTTACCGATACTGCTTATCGATCTGGTACTTTAACGGTATTCTTATCGGTACTTTTTGTTATACATATATATATACAGTGGTGTGAAAAAGTGTTGGCCCCCTTCCTGATTTTTTATTTTTTTGCATGTTTGCCACACTTTAATGTTTCAGATCATCAAACAAATTTAAATATTAATCAAAGATAACACAAGTAAACACAACATGCAGTTTTTAAATGAAGGGTTTTTTTTATGAAGGGAAAACAAAATCCAAACCCATATGGCCCTGTGTGAAAAAGTGCTTGCCCCCCACCCCCTGTTAAAACATAACTGTGGTTTATCACACCTGAGTTCAGTTTCTCTAGCCGCACCCAGGCCTGATTATTGCCACACCTGTTCGCAATCAAGAAATCACTTAAATAGGACCTGCCTGACAAAGTGAAGTAGACCAAAAGATCCTCAAAAGCTACACATCATGTTGAGATCCAAAGAAATTCAGGAACAAATGAGAAAGAAAGTAATTGAGATCTATCAGTCTGGAAAAGGTTATAAAGCCATTTCTAAAGCTTTGGGACTCCAGCGAACCACAGTGAGAGCCATTATCCACAAATGGCGAAAACATGGAACAGTGTGGCTGGCCGACCAAAATTACCCCAAGAGCGCAGCGACGACTCATCCAAGAGGTCACAAAAGACCCCACAACAACATCTAAAGAACTGCAGGCCTCACATTGCCTCAGTTAAGGTCAGTGTTCATGACTCCACCATAAGAAAGAGACTGGGCAAAAACGGCCTGCATGGCAGAGTTCCAAGACCAAAACCGCTGCTGAGCAAATAGAACATAAAGGCTCGTCTAAGTTTTGCCAGAAAACATCTTGATGATCCCCAAGACTTTTGGGAAAATACTCTGTGGACTGACGAGACAAAAGTTGAACTTTTTGGAAGGTGTGTGTCCCATTACATCTGGCGTAAAAGTTACACAGCATTTCAGAAAAAGAATATCATACCAACAGTAAAATATGGTGGTGGTAGTGTGATGGTCTGGGGCTGTTTTGCTGCTTCAGGACCTGGAAGACTTTCTGTGATAAATGGAACCATGAATTCTGCTGTCTACCAAAAAATCCTGAAGGACAATGTCCGGCCATCTGTTCGTGACCTCAAGCTGAAGCGAACTTGGGTTCTGCAGCAGGACAATGATCCAAAACACACCAGCAAATCCACCACTGAATGGCTGAAGAAAAACAAAATGAAGACTTTGGAGTGGCCTAGTCAAAGTCCAGACCTGAATCCTATTGAGATGCTGTGGCATGACCTTAAAAAGGCGGTTCATGCTCGAAAACCCTCCAATGTGGCTGAATTACAACAATTCTGCCAAGATGAGTGGGCCAAAATTCCTCCACAGCACTGTAACAGACTCATTGCAAGTTATCGCAAACGCTTGATGGCAGTTGTTGCTGCTAAGGGTGGCCCAACCAGTTATTAGGTTTAGGGGGCAAGCACTTTTTCACACAGGGCCATGTGGGTTTGGATTTTGTTTTCCCTTCATAATAAAAAACTTCATTCAAAAACTGCATGTTGTGCTTACTTGTGATTTCTTTGATTAATATTTAAATTTGTTTGATGATCTGAAACATTAAAGTGTGGCAAACATGCAAAAAAAATAAAAAATCAGGAAGCCAACCTCATGCCAACACTTTTTCACACCACTGTGTGTGTGTGTGTGTGTGTGTGTGTATATATATATATATATATATGACAGAGTAGGAGCTGAATTAACATTGTTTAGTCTGAAATGTAAAATACATTTTTAATTAAATTAATATAAAACATCAATTTGTAAATGCACCAGTGTGCAGGCATTTTTAGTGTTTTATATACATAAGATAAGATACAGTAAGAACTAGGGATGCAACGATACCATTTTTTCAGATCCGATCCGATCCAGAAAATTCTGAGTATCGGCCGATACCGATCCGATCCGATCCTAGCGCAGTTTTTTTTTTTTTTTTTTTTTAATCAATGTAGAGTTTCTATACTTCTGTTCCACTCTTTTGTGTGTGAAACACAATCTACTAGACAACTTCATTTTAATGAAAAATAACATGAAAATATATATAGGGGCTGTTTACACCTGGTCACTTCATGCATTTTGTAATATAAATCCGATTGCTCAAACCACTTCAGGAGGAGGTCTGAGCCACATTCCAGATGAAACTGGACATGTGTAAATGCATCTGGTTGTTGAAGCCACATATGTGAATTTTACTCCTCCCAAAATGTAAAAATAATAAACGTGTGAGACCGTGTTATAGGCTATATGACATTTTAGTCAGATATGACTGCGCTAATGCAACAAGGATGAGCTGAGTATCTCTTCAGCAAGCAGACGCGCAAACTGCCGCGAGTGAAACTGAAAGAAAGACACAGACGCTCAACACAATCATCTTCATTAAAAGTATAAGACAAACTTATCTCTCCAGTGCTGATGCCGCGCGCTCTCATATTGCGGTCTTTGATCTGGAAATGAGCTGATAATTAATAAAATGCAGCGCTTTTGATTTCGTTGACGTGAAATTCGTTAAATTTATATACAGCGCGGGAATTGAAGATCGGATTTATATCCGTTTTGTGAAGATTTATGTGGCCAAGTGTAAATGGAAACGTTTCAACAAATCAGATAGATATCCGATCAGAGAAAACACATGAAATGACCAGATGTAAACAATCTAAACATTTAGTGAAATAACATTATTTAGTGGAGAACAAATAAAAGTGAATATGTGAAGGACTAAACCTGGTAAAATGTTACACATTGCTCTTTGCATTGTTGTAAAATACATTAATGAAAACAGGTAAATGTATTTATTTATAAATATAAACTACAAAATTAAAAGACATTTCTTTTAAATATATAGCACAGTAATGAAGGCAGCAACATATGATAGAGGAGTCCTGCCTCCATTACTGTGCTATACATTAGATTATTAATAGCCTTGATAGGGCAGTACAAGAAACGCTATAAATAATATTTCTTTGCGCAAAAGTATTATAATACGAAAAGCTCCAATAGAGAGCGGCACAAAGCTCTTATGCGCATCCCGTGCGCAGAATGATGCGCTTGAAGCAGCACGGAGTCACAGCACAGCTCCGGTCAGAGAAGTTCAAAACACAGAGGAGAGATATTGATGCGTAGCTTATTAAATCTGTGCGATAGTTTATTGAGCCTTTTCTTTTAACGGTTTTAAATCTGTTATTGAGCGCTCTTGAAGAGAGTTTCGTTGTTTTGACTGTCTTAACCGAACGCAGCACGCAGTTTGAACGCTGAACGGAGGATAACGGACAGCCGCAGCAGACTGCGGTCAAGCCAGCCGCCACTCCGAAATGCATGGTCAATCTAGCCGCCGCGCTGTTTTGTTGTGCGCGCATATACAGTGCATTACGGCGATCTTCCGCCGGTCTTTTGCCTGCGTTCACTAAGCCAATTTTTTTTTTTTTTTTTTTTTTTTTTAATGCTTAACTTACAAATACAAACAAGAACAGGGAAATACGAGTCAGGGTAATATATATTAAGAAAATTAACTATACTAATTAATAAAGTAATATCAGATTAACTGTCTGTAATATTATTATAATAATCTCTAAAAATATAGATTTAAAATAGCCCTTATAAAATTACATTGTCTAAAATTGTTAAGTAACAGCCTAATAATTAAGGTTCAAACAAAATGATATCAAAATAACTGATGTTGAATTACAAAATAAAAGCCCCCCCAAAATCTCACATCCAACCTGTTTTACTTGGCATTTTAGATAGCTCTAAAAAGGAAAGTCACTGTTACCACAGGCTAGTTTCACTTTAGATTGATAGTAGACCTTCTCAGGTTGTCACTCACCAAAAACCAGGCAAGTCTGATGTTTCATTACAAAATAAAAGCCCTCCAAAATCTCATATAAAGGGTGTTTTACTTGGCATTTCAGATAGCTCTAAAAAGGAAAGTCCCTGTTACCACAGACTAGTTTCACTTTAGATTGATAGTAGACCTTCTCAGGTTGTCACTCACCAAAAACCAGGCAAGTCTGATGTTTCATTACAAAATAAAAGCCCTCCAAAATCTCATATAAAGGGTGTTTTACTTGGCATTTCAGATAGCTCTAAAAAGGAAAGTCCCTGTTACCACAGACTAGTTTCACTTCAGATTGATAGTAGACCTTCTCAGGTTGTCACTCACCAAAAACCAGGCAAGTCTGATGTTGCATTACAAAATAAAAGCCCTCCAAAATCTCATATACAACCTGTTTTGCTTGGCATTTCAGATAGCTCTAAAAAGGAAAGTCCCTGTTACCACAGACAAGTTTCACTTCAGATTGATAGTAGACCTTCTCAGGTTGTCACTCACCAAAAACCAGGCAAGTCTGATGTTGCATTACAAAATAAAAGCCCTCCAAAATCTCATATAAAGGGTGTTTTACTTGGCATTTCAGATAGCTCTAAAAAGGAAAGTCCCTGTTACCACAGGCTAGTTCCACTTCAGATTGATAGTAGACCTTCTCAGGTTGTCACTCACCAAAAACCAGGGAAGTCTGATGTTGCATTACAAAATAAAAGCCCTCCAAAATCTCATATAAAGGGTGTTTTACTTGGCATTTCAGATAGCTCTAAAAAGGAAAGTCCCTATTACCACAGACTAGTTTCACTTCAGATTGATAGTAGACCTTCTCAGGTTGTCACTCACCAAAAACCAGGCAAGTCTGATGTTGCATTACAAAATAAAAGCCCTCCAAAATCTCATATAAAGGGTGTTTTACTTGGCATTTCAGATAGCTCTAAAAAGGAAAGTCCCTGTTACCACAGACTAGTTTCACTTCAGATTGATAGTAGACCTTCTCAGGTTGTCACTCACCAAAAACCAGGCAAGTCTGATGTTGCATTACAAAATAAAAGCCCTCCAAAATCTCATATACAACCTGTTTTGCTTGGCATTTCAGATAGCTCTAAAAAGGAAAGTCCCTGTTACCACAGACAAGTTTCACTTTAGATTGACAGTAGACCACCTCAGGTTGTCACTCACCAAAAACCAGGCAAGTCTGATGTTGCATTACAAAATAAAAGCCCTCCAAAATCTCATATACAACCTGTTTTGCTTGGCATTTCAGATAGCTCTAAAAAGGAAAGTCCCTGTTACCACAGGCTAGTTCCACTTCAGGTTGATAGTAGACCTTCTCAGGTTGTCACTCACCAAAAACCAGGCAAGTCTGATGTTGCATTACAAAATAAAAGCCCTCCAAAATCTCATATACAACCTGTTTTGCTTGGCATTTCAGATAGCTCTAAAAAGGAAAGTCCCTGTTACCACAGACTAGTTTCACTTTAGATTGACAGTAGACCACCTCAGGTTGTCACTCACCAAAAACCAGGCAAGTCTGATGTTGCATTACAAAATAAAAGCCCTCCAAAATCTCATATAAAGGGTGTTTTACTTGGCATTTCAGATAGCTCTAAAAAGGAAAGTCCCTGTTACCACAGACTAGTTTCACTTCAGATTGATAGTAGACCTTCTCAGGTTGTCACTCACCAAAAACCAGGCAAGTCTGATGTTGCATTACAAAATAAAAGCCCTCCAAAATCTCATATACAACCTGTTTTGCTTGGCATTTCAGATAGCTCTAAAAAGGAAAGTCCCTGTTACCACAGACTAGTTTCACTTTAGATTGATAGTAGACCACCTCAGGTTGTCACTCACCAAAAACCAGGCAAGTCTGATGTTGCATTACAAAATAAAAGCCCTCCAAAATATCATATAAAGGGTGTTTTACTTGGCATTTCAGATAGCTCTAAAAAGGAAAGTCCCTGTTACCACAGGCTAGTTTCACTTCAGATTGATAGTAGACCTTCTCAGGTTGTCACTCACCAAAAACCAGGCAAGTCTGATGTTGCATTACAAAATAAAAGCCTTCCAAAATCTCATATACAACCTGTTTTGCTTGGCATTTCAGATAGCTCTAAAAAGGAAAGTCCCTGTTACCACAGACTAGTTTCACTTTAGATTGACAGTAGACCACCTCAGGTTGTCACTCACCAAAAACCAGGCAAGTCTGATGTTGCATTACAAAATAAAAGCCCTCCAAAATCTCATATACAACCTGTTTTGCTTGGCATTTCAGATAGCTCTAAAAAGGAAAGTCCCTGTTACCACAGACTAGTTTCACTTTAGATTGACAGTAGACCACCTCAGGTTGTCACTCACCAAAAACCAGGCAAGTCTGATGTTGCATTACAAAATAAAAGCCCTCCAAATTCTCATATAAAGGGTGTTTTACTTGGCATTTCAGGTAGCTCTAAAAAGGAAAGTCCCTGTTACCACAGACTAGTTTCACTTCAGATTGATAGTAGACCTTCTCAGGTTGTCACTCACCAAAAACCAGGCAAGTCTGATGTTGCATTACAAAATAAAAGCCCTCCAAAATCTCATATAAAGGGTGTTTTACTTGGCATTTCAGATAGCTCTAAAAAGGAAAGTCCCTGTTACCACAGGCTAGTTCCACTTCAGATTGATAGTAGACCTTCTCAGGTTGTCACTCACCAAAAACCAGGGAAGTCTGATGTTGCATTACAAAATAAAAGCCCTCCAAAATCTCATATAAAGGGTGTTTTACTTGGCATTTCAGATAGCTCTAAAAAGGAAAGTCCCTGTTACCACAGACTAGTTTCACTTCAGATTGATAGTAGACCTTCTCAGGTTGTCACTCACCAAAAACCAGGCAAGTCTGATGTTGCATTACAAAATAAAAGCCCTCCAAAATCTCATATAAAGGGTGTTTTACTTGGCATTTCAGATAGTTCTAAAAAGGAAAGTCCCTGTTACCACAGACTAGTTTCACTTCAGATTGATAGTAGACCTTCTCAGGTTGTCACTCACCAAAAACCAGGCAAGTCTGATGTTGCATTACAAAATAAAAGCCCTCCAAAATCTCATATAAAGGGTGTTTTACTTGGCATTTCAGATAGCTCTAAAAAGGAAAGTCCCTGTTACCACAGACTAGTTTCACTTTAGATTGATAGTAGACCTTCTCAGGTTGTCACTCACCAAAAACCAGGCAAGTCTGATGTTTCATTACAAAATAAAAGCCCTCCAAAATCTCATATAAAGGGTGTTTTACTTGGCATTTCAGATAGCTCTAAAAAGGAAAGTCCCTGTTACCACAGACTAGTTTCACTTCAGATTGATAGTAGACCTTCTCAGGTTGTCACTCACCAAAAACCAGGCAAGTCTGATGTTGCATTACAAAATAAAAGCCCTCCAAAATCTCATATACAACCTGTTTTGCTTGGCATTTCAGATAGCTCTAAAAAGGAAAGTCCCTGTTACCACAGACAAGTTTCACTTCAGATTGATAGTAGACCTTCTCAGGTTGTCACTCACCAAAAACCAGGCAAGTCTGATGTTGCATTACAAAATAAAAGCCCTCCAAAATCTCATATAAAGGGTGTTTTACTTGGCATTTCAGATAGCTCTAAAAAGGAAAGTCCCTGTTACCACAGGCTAGTTCCACTTCAGATTGATAGTAGACCTTCTCAGGTTGTCACTCACCAAAAACCAGGGAAGTCTGATGTTGCATTACAAAATAAAAGCCCTCCAAAATCTCATATAAAGGGTGTTTTACTTGGCATTTCAGATAGCTCTAAAAAGGAAAGTCCCTATTACCACAGACTAGTTTCACTTCAGATTGATAGTAGACCTTCTCAGGTTGTCACTCACCAAAAACCAGGCAAGTCTGATGTTGCATTACAAAATAAAAGCCCTCCAAAATCTCATATACAACCTGTTTTGCTTGGCATTTCAGATAGCTCTAAAAAGGAAAGTCCCTGTTACCACAGACAAGTTTCACTTTAGATTGACAGTAGACCACCTCAGGTTGTCACTCACCAAAAACCAGGCAAGTCTGATGTTGCATTACAAAATAAAAGCCCTCCAAAATCTCATATACAACCTGTTTTGCTTGGCATTTCAGATAGCTCTAAAAAGGAAAGTCCCTGTTACCACAGGCTAGTTCCACTTCAGATTGATAGTAGACCTTCTCAGGTTGTCACTCACCAAAAACCAGGGAAGTCTGATGTTGCATTACAAAATAAAAGCCCTCCAAAATCTCATATAAAGGGTGTTTTACTTGGCATTTCAGATAGCTCTAAAAAGGAAAGTCCCTGTTACCACAGACTAGTTTCACTTCAGATTGATAGTAGACCTTCTCAGGTTGTCACTCACCAAAAACCAGGCAAGTCTGATGTTGCATTACAAAATAAAAGCCCTCCAAAATCTCATATAAAGGGTGTTTTACTTGGCATTTCAGATAGTTCTAAAAAGGAAAGTCCCTGTTACCACAGACTAGTTTCACTTCAGATTGATAGTAGACCTTCTCAGGTTGTCACTCACCAAAAACCAGGCAAGTCTGATGTTGCATTACAAAATAAAAGCCCTCCAAAATCTCATATAAAGGGTGTTTTACTTGGCATTTCAGATAGCTCTAAAAAGGAAAGTCCCTGTTACCACAGACTAGTTTCACTTTAGATTGATAGTAGACCTTCTCAGGTTGTCACTCACCAAAAACCAGGCAAGTCTGATGTTTCATTACAAAATAAAAGCCCTCCAAAATCTCATATAAAGGGTGTTTTACTTGGCATTTCAGATAGCTCTAAAAAGGAAAGTCCCTGTTACCACAGACTAGTTTCACTTCAGATTGATAGTAGACCTTCTCAGGTTGTCACTCACCAAAAACCAGGCAAGTCTGATGTTGCATTACAAAATAAAAGCCCTCCAAAATCTCATATACAACCTGTTTTGCTTGGCATTTCAGATAGCTCTAAAAAGGAAAGTCCCTGTTACCACAGACAAGTTTCACTTCAGATTGATAGTAGACCTTCTCAGGTTGTCACTCACCAAAAACCAGGCAAGTCTGATGTTGCATTACAAAATAAAAGCCCTCCAAAATCTCATATAAAGGGTGTTTTACTTGGCATTTCAGATAGCTCTAAAAAGGAAAGTCCCTGTTACCACAGGCTAGTTCCACTTCAGATTGATAGTAGACCTTCTCAGGTTGTCACTCACCAAAAACCAGGGAAGTCTGATGTTGCATTACAAAATAAAAGCCCTCCAAAATCTCATATAAAGGGTGTTTTACTTGGCATTTCAGATAGCTCTAAAAAGGAAAGTCCCTATTACCACAGACTAGTTTCACTTCAGATTGATAGTAGACCTTCTCAGGTTGTCACTCACCAAAAACCAGGCAAGTCTGATGTTGCATTACAAAATAAAAGCCCTCCAAAATCTCATATACAACCTGTTTTGCTTGGCATTTCAGATAGCTCTAAAAAGGAAAGTCCCTGTTACCACAGACAAGTTTCACTTTAGATTGACAGTAGACCACCTCAGGTTGTCACTCACCAAAAACCAGGCAAGTCTGATGTTGCATTACAAAATAAAAGCCCTCCAAAATCTCATATACAACCTGTTTTGCTTGGCATTTCAGATAGCTCTAAAAAGGAAAGTCCCTGTTACCACAGGCTAGTTCCACTTCAGGTTGATAGTAGACCTTCTCAGGTTGTCACTCACCAAAAACCAGGCAAGTCTGATGTTGCATTACAAAATAAAAGCCCTCCAAAATCTCATATACAACCTGTTTTGCTTGGCATTTCAGATAGCTCTAAAAAGGAAAGTCCCTGTTACCACAGACTAGTTTCACTTTAGATTGACAGTAGACCACCTCAGGTTGTCACTCACCAAAAACCAGGCAAGTCTGATGTTGCATTACAAAATAAAAGCCCTCCAAAATCTCATATAAAGGGTGTTTTTTTTACTTTCACTTGGCATTTCAGATAGCTCTAAAAAGGAAAGTCCCTGTTACCACAGACTAGTTTCACTTCAGATTGATAGTAGACCTTCTCAGGTTGTCACTCACCAAAAACCAGGCAAGTCTGATGTTGCATTACAAAATAAAAGCCCTCCAAAATCTCATATACAACCTGTTTTGCTTGGCATTTCAGATAGCTCTAAAAAGGAAAGTCCCTGTTACCACAGACTAGTTTCACTTTAGATTGATAGTAGACCACCTCAGGTTGTCACTCACCAAAAACCAGGCAAGTCTGATGTTGCATTACAAAATAAAAGCCCTCCAAAATATCATATAAAGGGTGTTTTACTTGGCATTTCAGATAGCTCTAAAAAGGAAAGTCCCTGTTACCACAGGCTAGTTTCACTTCAGATTGATAGTAGACCTTCTCAGGTTGTCACTCACCAAAAACCAGGCAAGTCTGATGTTGCATTACAAAATAAAAGCCTTCCAAAATCTCATATACAACCTGTTTTGCTTGGCATTTCAGATAGCTCTAAAAAGGAAAGTCCCTGTTACCACAGACTAGTTTCACTTTAGATTGACAGTAGACCACCTCAGGTTGTCACTCACCAAAAACCAGGCAAGTCTGATGTTGCATTACAAAATAAAAGCCCTCCAAAATCTCATATACAACCTGTTTTGCTTGGCATTTCAGATAGCTCTAAAAAGGAAAGTCCCTGTTACCACAGACTAGTTTCACTTTAGATTGACAGTAGACCACCTCAGGTTGTCACTCACCAAAAACCAGGCAAGTCTGATGTTGCATTACAAAATAAAAGCCCTCCAAAATCTCATATAAAGGGTGTTTTACTTGGCATTTCAGGTAGCTCTAAAAAGGAAAGTCCCTGTTACCACAGACTAGTTTCACTTCAGATTGATAGTAGACCTTCTCAGGTTGTCACTCACCAAAAAACCAGGCAAGTCTGATGTTGCATTACAAAATAAAAGCCCTCCAAAATCTCATATAAAGGGTGTTTTACTTGGCATTTCAGATAGCTCTAAAAAGGAAAGTCCCTGTTACCACAGGCTAGTTCCACTTCAGATTGATAGTAGACCTTCTCAGGTTGTCACTCACCAAAAACCAGGGAAGTCTGATGTTGCATTACAAAATAAAAGCCCTCCAAAATCTCATATAAAGGGTGTTTTACTTGGCATTTCAGATAGCTCTAAAAAGGAAAGTCCCTGTTACCACAGACTAGTTTCACTTCAGATTGATAGTAGACCTTCTCAGGTTGTCACTCACCAAAAACCAGGCAAGTCTGATGTTGCATTACAAAATAAAAGCCCTCCAAAATCTCATATAAAGGGTGTTTTACTTGGCATTTCAGATAGTTCTAAAAAGGAAAGTCCCTGTTACCACAGACTAGTTTCACTTCAGATTGATAGTAGACCTTCTCAGGTTGTCACTCACCAAAAACCAGGCAAGTCTGATGTTGCATTACAAAATAAAAGCCCTCCAAAATCTCATATACAACCTGTTTTGCTTGGCATTTCAGATAGCTCTAAAAAGGAAAGTCCCTGTTACCACAGACAAGTTTCACTTTAGATTGACAGTAGACCACCTCAGGTTGTCACTCACCAAAAACCAGGCAAGTCTGATGTTGCATTACAAAATAAAAGCCCTCCAAAATCTCATATACAACCTGTTTTGCTTGGCATTTCAGATAGCTCTAAAAAGGAAAGTCCCTGTTACCACAGACTAGTTTCACTTTAGATTGACAGTAGACCACCTCAGGTTGTCACTCACCAAAAACCAGGCAAGTCTGATGTTGCATTACAAAATAAAAGCCCTCCAAAATCTCATATAAAGGGTGTTTTACTTGGCATTTCAGATAGCTCTAAAAAGGAAAGTCCCTGTTACCACAGACTAGTTTCACTTCAGATTGATAGTAGACCTTCTCAGGTTGTCACTCACCAAAAACCAGGCAAGTCTGATGTTGCATTACAAAATAAAAGCCCTCCAAAATCTCATAAAAAGGGTGTTTTACTTGGCATTTCAGATAGCTCTAAAAAGGAAAGTCCCTGTTACCACAGACTAGTTTCACTTTAGATTGATAGTAGACCACCTCAGGTTGTCACTCACCAAAAACCAGGCAAGTCTGATGTTGCATTACAAAATAAAAGCCCTCCAAAATATCATATAAAGGGTGTTTTACTTGGCATTTCAGATAGCTCTAAATAGGAAAGTCCCTGTTACCACAGACTAGTTTCACTTCAGATTGATAGTAGACCACCTCAGGTTGTCACTCACCAAAAACCAGGCAAGTCTGATGTTGCATTACAAAATACAAGCCCTCCAAAATATCATATAAAGGGTGTTTTACTTGGCATTTCAGATAGCTCTAAAAAGGAAAGTCCCTGTTACCACAGACTAGTTTCACTTCAGATTGATAGTAGACCTTCTCAGGTTGTCACTCACCAAAAACCAGGCAAGTCTGATGTTGCATTACAAAATAAAAGCCCTCCAAAATCTCATATACAACCTGTTTTGCTTGGCATTTCAGATAGCTCTAAAAAGGAAAGTCCCTGTTACCACAGGCTAGTTTCACTTCAGATTGATAGTAGACCTTCTCAGGTTGTCACTCACCAAAAACCAGGCAAGTCTGATGTTGCATTACAAAATAAAAGCCCTCCAAAATCTCATATCCAACCTGTTTTGCTTGGCATTTCAGATAGCTCTAAAAAGGAAAGTCCCTGTTACCACAGGCTAGTTTCACTTCAGATTGATAGTACACCTTCTCAGGTTGTCACTCACCAAAAACCAGGCAAGTCTGAGGTTGCATTACAAAATAAAAGCCCTCCAAAATCTCATATAAAGGGTGTTTTACTTGGCATTTCAGATAGCTCTAAAAAGGAAATGGTGGTTTGCAAAGCAATTGTAATTCATACATAAGTTCTTCATTAGGTCAATTTTAACAATTACCAGGCAATTGTGTCATTTGTGAACACTAACAAGGTCCACTGGAAGTTTCTGGTGAGTAGGTAATTGATTTCTGTATGTCATTAGTTACAGTGTCTGATGCATTGTTTAAAGATGTAATCAGTATTGGTTGCATTTTCTCCCTTATCATTTTCCAGTACATAAATGCAGTTAACCAAACGGTGTACCTGGTAGATCCTTCAAAAAGTTCCACAGAGGAAGCTGATTCCATTCGTGCTGCCCAAAAATTTAGGTATTTATTTTGGGACTCATTATTACATTCTTAAGTCGCATCCTATGGCTATTTGCATGCAGTTTTTTGCAAGCACTGAAGAGATTTTTTTCACCCCCTACTCACAAGGGACCCACCTATCTCCATTTAAGTGGACTAAATATGAACCCAATAGCCATGCATACACTAAAGATAAAGTATGTGATATTTTTATTTTTCCCATATCATAATGAAATACCTGCCAGTATGCTCAGTGATTAAATTGATCAGATCACAGTTTATGGAAATGTTGCAAATATTGTAAATACTTTGTATTACATTAAAGCAATACATTTATTTACATTAGACTGTTGTGTTGGGAAAGGTGATGCAATTACTTTTTTTTGGTATGCACTCAGGAATGAAATCAAGAGTTTAAGAAGATTATTTGGGCAGTAGTTAATTTTTTGAAGATAACATTAAAACTTAACCATTTGGAATAGACTAATAATTTGATAGCAAACATTGTGTACATTGTTCCCAATTAATACATATTCCCATAACACATCACATACAGGGAATACCTAGAAATGAGAAGACAGTGCCATGACAAAAAGGACTGGGTTGACATTGAATGGAAGGCAGGAGTTTTGACTCATCCATATCAGCAGGATGGCAGTAGCTGCGGGGTCCTTGTCATCATGGTATGTAAAGTGTTGTAATACCGATCTCTCTGTTGTCTTCTGTAAATTAAGTCAATGTTTGTGCTTAAATAAACCTTGACAGTACAAAATTACAGAATACAAAATATTTGGGGGCATTGTAATTGGGAATGCTGCCCTATGCAGGAGTCTGACACAGCACACATGATGGTTTTAAATATTGTCTGTTTAGATGGCAAGGGAAATAATGAGAGCATTTCCCAGTGTTCCCACTGTACAATTTGGAACATCAAGGAAGGAAATGGAGAGTGAACGGAAAAAGATGGCTCTGCGGATACTGAAATCATCAGGTATGTAAAGCAAGTGTTTGTTGTGTGGAGGAACACTAAATAAAATGCAGTTTTTTAGATCTGACTGAAATAAGAATTAAAATACACAAGGCAGAAGTCAAGTGTAAGGTAAAACAGTAGTAGAAGACATTCTGTTGAGTAAACCTTCAGTGACATTGTAATTTCAATAAACCAATATGTAATACAGCTCAAGAGGAAAATAGATAATATATATTATTTATAATATTAGTTATAATAAGAATTCACACTGCTACGAAGGGAGAGTTCGCACCAGTTAGATGTTTTCTACAGGTCAGTACTCAGCCTGATTGTATACTACTACATCAAAACTACCACAAAATGTAGGGTTGTCAGAGTAGTATCCCACGTTAATAGAGCTCAAAATACAAAACATTAATTTAGAAATACAATCTAATACAATCTTATATTAGCCACACCGATTTATGTAACATGTTTCTCTATTAGGGATGTCTGTTACATTTAATTCACCTGTAAGCTAAAGAGTTAAAGAAAGTTTCTCAAAGGCTAACTTCCTGTTTCAGCACAGAGCTTTATGTCTAATTTAATAAATTTATTTAAAAACCAGATGAAAATGTATGAAGATCAGGGTCCAAAAAATAACAATACAGCCAGTGAAACCGTAGTGACCATTTATTTCTGAAAAACTTAAGGTCATTGTGAGCCACAAGACAGAGCAGCTTATAGCTGTTATAAAATAGGTAATACATAAAGCTGGAAAGATAATAAATAGACAATAACAAAAATCTAATAATTGATTGATAACAAACAATAAGTTCACCTGTTTCACCAAAGACTGTCGTTCTTCAACAGCGTTATGCAGAATGGTAACAACTGGCAAAGCACAGGCAACAGCATACACAGAAGCACAGTAACACAAACTAACACAGTAGTTTTTGGCAATGGCTTCTAATGCAGCACATGCAATCATACAAATTCAGGAGAACTACTTGTTTTACAAATAGATATGACACATACTCAGAGCATGCAAAGAATATCATGGGTAATACATGGTATCGCTACTTTGAAGTAAACAGCTCTGGAAAATAGCAAAATCAGATGCCAGATGACTATGCAGAGGCCCGAAAGCATGGATATATTTTATCTGCAATGAGATATAAACAGCAACCCAATAGATACAGTGACCTGAAGAGGAAGTGTAAGTGGACTGTTTTTGTGGTAACACTTTAATTTAAGTTAAAATTCGTTTAAAAATTCTTAAAATTCTTAATGCCATATTCTGCATGACCATATTTCACATTTGTAATCCTACCCAATACCTAAACTTAACAACTACCTTACTAACTATTAATAAGCGGTAATTAGGGGTTCATTTATGCAAACGTTGTACGTAATAGTTAATTATGAGAATTGGAACTTAAACTAATGTGTGTCCATTTTTGTTAATGGTACTGTTAATGTCTTGACACAAGTTACACACATTGTTATTGTCACTGCAGGTAATACACTATATTAAAGGCTGCATTTATTATTTCCACGAATATCTCTGTGTTGTTAGTACAAAACAACTGAAATTACTGCAATTTTGCAGTATGTTGTCACAAATCACTGAGGGCGAGTTGAATAGAGAAGTTTCTATTGACAAAACTTAAAATACAAAATAAACAATGACTTGAACTTTACTACACTTGAACAGAAACATACAACTCATCAAACAGCGGTAACAACATCAAAGCTAGATAAGTGACAATGGGAATACAAGGGCTATATACACAAAGACTAATAACTAACCAGGAACACCTGTGCACAATCAAACAATAAAACAATGAGAACATGGAAAATAACATATGACAACAACAACCAATCAGCACATATACATAAGGGAGCACAAGGCAGGATAACAAGAGGAGCAAGGGAAGCAGATGACAAGCAGGAAACGTGACTGTACCAAATTACTAAATAAAATAAATAAATGAAAAAAGAAAAAAGAAAACATGAAACATGAACTAAACACAAACCAATGTGGCATACTGTATGTTATAGTGATGTTGTAAAGTTGTTCAATTAAACAAGGACATAGACGTGAAATGAACAGTTAAGAGCTTATGTTCATGTTTCCAATTTATTTCTGTTCATACTTATATTTTAGTGTTTGATGAGACCAGTAACTGTTCAATGTGCTCCATGGCAAAGCTTATTGGCTCTGGGCATCGGGTTACAAAATGGGTAAGTTTTTTTTTTTTTTTTCACATGTGAAAGGAGAATTGGAAAGTGAAAAACAGTAGCAATATTACACTGTGGCTCTGTATATGTAGCATTTCGAAGATATTTCCATCTTCTTACTTTCCAGATCCAATGTGATACCTGTGACAGGTGGTACTATGAGGAGTGCCTGGGCATGACTAAACATCAGCTTCAGCAGGCCAGAGCTAGCAACTGGAACTGCGTTTTGTGCTGTTAATGTCATAGACTTTCTGTTATTTAATTGTTAGTTTATTTTTCTTTGACATTGTATTCATTTGTTTTCCCTTCATTCCTTAGTTTTCATGGGTACTCATAGGATTTGTTTAGTTCTTTCAGCTGTTATTACCCTAATTTCACACTATATTTAAGATTATGTGTCATCTCTCATTTGTTCAGTAGTGTTTGTGTTTCAGTTGTATGCTGTCTTGAGTTTTAGCTTCTTGTTTAAATAAAACATGTTTAAATAAACCATAAACAATTGTTTTTTATTACTTGCCTTCGTATTCATCTTTGGATGTGTTGTGACACTTTAATCCATTTGTTAAAGTGGATTTGAATATCTATCTTATATCTCTTTTTATTTAAACTGTTTAGTTTTTCCTTTTAAATTAGTCTTGATAATTCTGGTCTGTGTCCCTGTTCAAAAACTTTAGGAACATTCGATATGAAACCCAAAGTGGGGCTAGATAGGAAAAGAGATTGTAAATGAAGACGTCATGAAATATTTTTACATGTGAACATGTGAGATGAAATTGCTCTGTGTAAACTGTGAATTTACTCTGTGAATTTCATATTATGGGTTTATTAATGTATACACAGGGCTTTTATTTTGTAAGGCAACATCAGACTTACCTGATTGTGGGTGAGTGACAACCTGAGAAGGTCTACTATCAATCTGAAGTGAAACTAGCCTGTGGTAACAGGGACTTTCCTTTTTAGAGCTATCTGAAATGCCAAGCAAAACAGGTTGTATATGAGATTTTGGAGGGCTTTTATTTTGTAATGCAACATCAGACTTGCCTGGTTTTTGGTGAGTGACAACCTGAGGTGGTCTACTGTCAATCTAAAGTGAAACTAGTCTGTGGTAACAGGGACTTTCCTTTTTAGAGCTATCTGAAATGCCAAGCAAAACAGGTTGGATATGAGATTTTGGAGGGCTTTTATTTTGTAATGCAACATCAGACTTGCCTGGTTTTTGGTGAGTGACAACCTGAGAAGGTCTACTATCAATCTGAAGTGAAACTAGCCTGTGGTAACAGGGACTTTCCTTTTTAGAGCTATCTGAAATGCCAAGCAAAACAGGTTGGATATGTGATTTTGGAGGGCTTTTATTTTGTAATGCAACATCAGACATGCCTGGTTTTTGGTGAGTGACAACCTGAGAAGGTCTACTATCAATCTGAAGTGAAACTAGTCTGTGGTAACAGGGACTTTCCTTTTTAGAGCTATCTGAAATGCCAAGTAAAACACCCTTTATATGAGATTTTGGAGGGCTTTTATTTTGTAATGCAACATCAGACTTGCCTGGTTTTTGGTGAGTGACAACCTGAGGTGGTCTACTGTCAATCTAAAGTGAAACTAGTCTGTGGTAACAGGGACTTTCCTTTTTAGAGCTATCTGAAATGCCAAGCAAAACAGGTTGTATATGAGATTTTGGAGGGCTTTTATTTTGTAATGCAACATCAGACTTGCCTGGTTTTTGGTGAGTGACAACCTGAGAAGGTCTACTATCAATCTGAAGTGAAACTAGTCTGTGGTAACAGGGACTTTCCTTTTTAGAGCTATCTGAAATGCCAAGTAAAACACCCTTTTTATGAGATTTTGGAGGGCTTTTATTTTGTAATGCAACATCAGACTTGCCTGGTTTTTGGTGAGTGACAACCTGAGGTGGTCTACTGTCAATCTAAAGTGAAACTAGTCTGTGGTAACAGGGACTTTCCTTTTTAGAGCTATCTGAAATGCCAAGCAAAACAGGTTGGATATGAGATTTTGGAGGGCTTTTATTTTGTAATGCAACATCAGACTTGCCTGGTTTTTGGTGAGTGACAACCTGAGAAGGTCTACTATCAATCTGAAGTGAAACTAGCCTGTGGTAACAGGGACTTTCCTTTTTAGAGCTATCTGAAATGCCAAGTAAACACCCTTTATATGAGATTTTGGAGGGCTTTTATTTTGTAATGCAACATCAGACTTGCCTGGTTTTTGGTGAGTGACAACCTGAGAAGGTCTACTATCAATCTGAAGTGAAACTAGTCTGTGGTAACAGGGACTTTCCTTTTTAGAGCTATCTGAAATGCCAAGCAAAACACCCTTTATATGAGATTTTGGAGGGCTTTTATTTTGTAATGCAACATCAGACTTGCCTGGTTTTTGGTGAGTGACAACCTGAGGTGGTCTACTATCAATCTGAAGTGAAACTAGTCTGTGGTAACAGGGACTTTCCTTTTTAGAGCTATCTGAAATGCCAAGTAAACACCCTTTATATGAGATTTTGGAGGGCTTTTATTTTGTAATGCAACATCAGACTTGCCTGGTTTTTGGTGAGTGACAACCTGAGAAGGTCTACTATCAATCTGAAGTGAAACTAGTCTGTGGTAACAGGGACTTTCCTTTTTAGAGCTATCTGAAATGCCAAGTAAAACACCCTTTATATGAGATTTTGGAGGGCTTTTATTTTGTAATGCAACATCAGACTTGCCTGTTTTTTGGTGAGTGACAACCTGAGGTGGTCTACTATCAATCTAAAGTGAAACTAGTATGTGCTAACAGGGACTTTCCTTTTTAGAGCTATCTGAAATGCCAAGCAAAACAGGTTGTATATGAGATTTTGGAGGGCTTTTATTTTGTAATGCAACATCAGACTTGCCTGGTTTTTGGTGAGTGACAACCTGAGAAGGTCTACTATCAATCTGAAGTGAAACTAGTCTGTGGTAACAGGGACTTTCCTTTTTAGAGCTATCTGAAATGCCAAGTAAAACACCCTTTTTATGAGATTTTGGAGGGCTTTTATTTTGTAATGCAACATCAGACTTGCCTGGTTTTTGGTGAGTGACAACCTGAGAAGGTCTACTATCAATCTGAAGTGAAACTAGTCTGTGGTAACAGGGACTTTCCTTTTTAGAGCTATCTGAAATGCCAAATAAACACCCTTTATATGAGATTTTGGAGGGCTTTTATTTTGTAATGCAACATCAGACTTGCCTGGTTTTTGGTGAGTGACAACCTGAGGTGGTCTACTGTCAATCTAAAGTGAAACTTGTCTGTGGTAACAGGGACTTTCCTTTTTAGAGCTATCTGAAATGCCAAGCAAAACAGGTTGGATATGAGATTTTGGAGGGCTTTTATTTTGTAATGCAACATCAGACTTGCCTGGTTTTTGGTGAGTGACAACCTGAGAAGGTCTACTATCAATCTGAAGTGAAACTAGTCTGTGGTAACAGGGACTTTCCTTTTTAGAGCTATCTGAAATGCCAAGCAAAACAGGTTGTATATGAGATTTTGGAGGGCTTTTATTTTGTAATGCAACATCAGACTTGCCTGGTTTTTGGTGAGTGACAACCTGAGAAGGTCTACTATCAATCTGAAGTGAAACTAGTCTGTGGTAACAGGGACTTTCCTTTTTAGAGCTATCTGAAATGCCAAGTAAACACCCTTTATATGAGATTTTGGAGGGCTTTTATTTTGTAATGCAACGTCAGACTTGCCTGGTTTTTGGTGAGTGACAACCTGAGAAGGTCTACTATCAATCTGAAGTGAAACTAGTCTGTGGTAACAGGGACTTTCCTTTTTATCTGAAATGCCAAGTAAAACACCCTTTATATGAGATTTTGGAGGGCTTTTATTTTGTAATGCAACATCAGACTTGCCTGTTTTTTGGTGAGTGACAACCTGAGGTGGTCTACTATCAATCTAAAGTGAAACTAGTATGTGCTAACAGGGACTTTCCTTTTTAGAGCTATCTGAAATGCCAAGCAAAACAGGTTGTATATGAGATTTTGGAGGGCTTTTATTTTGTAATGCAACATCAGACTTGCCTGGTTTTTGGTGAGTGACAACCTGAGGTGGTCTACTATCAATCTGAAGTGAAACTAGTCTGTGGTAACAGGGACTTTCCTTTTTAGAGCTATCTGAAATGCCAAGTAAACACCCTTTATATGAGATTTTGGAGGGCTTTTATTTTGTAATGCAACATCAGACTTGCCTGGTTTTTGGTGAGTGACAACCTGAGAAGGTCTACTATCAATCTGAAGTGAAACTAGTCTGTGGTAACAGGGACTTTCCTTTTTAGAGCTATCTGAAATGCCAAGTAAAACACCCTTTATATGAGATTTTGGAGGGCTTTTATTTTGTAATGCAACATCAGACTTGCCTGTTTTTTGGTGAGTGACAACCTGAGGTGGTCTACTATCAATCTAAAGTGAAACTAGTATGTGCTAACAGGGACTTTCCTTTTTAGAGCTATCTGAAATGCCAAGCAAAACAGGTTGTATATGAGATTTTGGAGGGCTTTTATTTTGTAATGCAACATCAGACTTGCCTGGTTTTTGGTGAGTGACAACCTGAGAAGGTCTACTATCAATCTGAAGTGAAACTAGTCTGTGGTAACAGGGACTTTCCTTTTTAGAGCTATCTGAAATGCCAAGTAAAACACCCTTTTTATGAGATTTTGGAGGGCTTTTATTTTGTAATGCAACATCAGACTTGCCTGGTTTTTGGTGAGTGACAACCTGAGAAGGTCTACTATCAATCTGAAGTGAAACTAGTCTGTGGTAACAGGGACTTTCCTTTTTAGAGCTATCTGAAATGCCAAATAAACACCCATTATATGAGATTTTGGAGGGCTTTTATTTTGTAATGCAACATCAGACTTGCCTGGTTTTTGGTGAGTGACAACCTGAGGTGGTCTACTGTCAATCTAAAGTGAAACTTGTCTGTGGTAACAGGGACTTTCCTTTTTAGAGCTATCTGAAATGCCAAGCAAAACAGGTTGGATATGAGATTTTGGAGGGCTTTTATTTTGTAATGCAACATCAGACTTGCCTGGTTTTTGGTGAGTGACAACCTGAGAAGGTCTACTATCAATCTGAAGTGAAACTAGTCTGTGGTAACAGGGACTTTCCTTTTTAGAGCTATCTGAAATGCCAAGCAAAACAGGTTGTATATGAGATTTTGGAGGGCTTTTATTTTGTAATGCAACATCAGACTTGCCTGGTTTTTGGTGAGTGACAACCTGAGAAGGTCTACTATCAATCTGAAGTGAAACTAGTCTGTGGTAACAGGGACTTTCCTTTTTAGAGCTATCTGAAATGCCAAGTAAACACCCTTTATATGAGATTTTGGAGGGCTTTTATTTTGTAATGCAACATCAGACTTGCCTGGTTTTTGGTGAGTGACAACCTGAGAAGGTCTACTATCAATCTGAAGTGAAACTAGTCTGTGGTAACAGGGACTTTCCTTTTTATCTGAAATGCCAAGTAAAACACCCTTTATATGAGATTTTGGAGGGCTTTTATTTTGTAATGCAACATCAGACTTGCCTGTTTTTTGGTGAGTGACAACCTGAGGTGGTCTACTATCAATCTAAAGTGAAACTAGTATGTGCTAACAGGGACTTTCCTTTTTAGAGCTATCTGAAATGCCAAGCAAAACAGGTTGTATATGAGATTTTGGAGGGCTTTTATTTTGTAATGCAACATCAGACTTGCCTAGTTTTTGGTGAGTGACAACCTGAGGTGGTCTACTATCAATCTGAAGTGAAACTAGTCTGTGGTAACAGGGACTTTCCTTTTTAGAGCTATCTGAAATGCCAAGTAAACACCCTTTATATGAGATTTTGGAGGGCTTTTATTTTGTAATGCAACATCAGACTTGCCTGGTTTTTGGTGAGTGACAACCTGAGAAGGTCTACTATCAATCTGAAGTGAAACTAGTCTGTGGTAACAGGGACTTTCCTTTTTAGAGCTATCTGAAATGCCAAGTAAAACACCCTTTATATGAGATTTTGGAGGGCTTTTATTTTGTAATGCAACATCAGACTTGCCTGTTTTTTGGTGAGTGACAACCTGAGGTGGTCTACTATCAATCTAAAGTGAAACTAGTATGTGCTAACAGGGACTTTCCTTTTTAGAGCTATCTGAAATGCCAAGCAAAACAGGTTGTATATGAGATTTTGGAGGGCTTTTATTTTGTAATGCAACATCAGACTTGCCTGGTTTTTGGTGAGTGACAACCTGAGAAGGTCTACTATCAATCTGAAGTGAAACTAGTCTGTGGTAACAGGGACTTTCCTTTTTAGAGCTATCTGAAATGCCAAATAAACACCCTTTATATGAGATTTTGGAGGGCTTTTATTTTGTAAGGCAACATCAGACTTGCCTGGTTTTTGGTGAGTGACAACCTGAGGTGGTCTACTGTCAATCTAAAGTGAAACTTGTCTGTGGTAACAGGGACTTTCCTTTTTAGAGCTATCTGAAATGCCAAGCAAAACAGGTTGGATATGAGATTTTGGAGGGCTTTTATTTTGTAATGCAACATCAGACTTGCCTGGTTTTTGGTGAGTGACAACCTGAGAAGGTCTACTATCAATCTGAAGTGAAACTAGTCTGTGGTAACAGGGACTTTCCTTTTTAGAGCTATCTGAAATGCCAAGTAAAACACCCTTTATATGATATTTTGGAGGGCTTTTATTTTGTAATGCAACATCAGACTTGCCTGGTTTTTGGTGAGTGACAACCTGAGGTGGTCTACTATCAATCTAAAGTGAAACTAGTCTGTGGTAACAGGGACTTTCCTTTTTAGAGCTATCTGAAATGCCAAGCAAAACAGGTTGTATATGAGATTTTGGAGGGCTTTTATTTTGTAATGCAACATCAGACTTGCCTGGTTTTTGGTGAGTGACAACCTGAGAAGGTCTACTATCAATCTGAAGTGAAACTAGTCTGTGGTAACAGGGACTTTCCTTTTTAGAGCTATCTGAAATGCCAAGTAAAACACCCTTTTTATGAGATTTTGGAGGGCTTTTATTTTGTAATGCAACATCAGACTTGCCTGGTTTTTGGTGAGTGACAACCTGAGGTGGTCTACTGTCAATCTAAAGTGAAACTAGTCTGTGGTAACAGGGACTTTCCTTTTTAGAGCTATCTGAAATGCCAAGCAAAACAGGTTGTATATGAGATTTTGGAGGGCTTTTATTTTGTAATGCAACATCAGACTTGCCTGGTTTTTGGTGAGTGACAACCTGAGAAGGTCTACTATCAATCTGAAGTGAAACTAGCCTGTGGTAACAGGGACTTTCCTTTTTAGAGCTATCTGAAATGCCAAGCAAAACAGGTTGTATATGAGATTTTGGAGGGCTTTTATTTTGTAATGCAACATCAGACTTGCCTGGTTTTTGGTGAGTGACAACCTGAGGTGGTCTACTATCAATCTGAAGTGAAACTAGTCTGTGGTAACAGGGACTTTCCTTTTTAGAGCTATCTGAAATGCCAAGCAAAACAGGTTGTATATGAGATTTTGGAGGGCTTTTATTTTGTAATGCAACATCAGACTTGCCTGGTTTTTGGTGAGTGACAACCTGAGGTGGTCTACTATCAATCTAAAGTGAAACTAGTCTGTGGTAACAGAGACTTTCCTTTTTAGAGCTATCTGAAATGCCAAGCAAAACCGGTTGTATATGAGATTTTGGAGGGCTTTTATTTTGTAATGCAACATCAGACTTGCCTGGTTTTTGGTGAGTGACAACCTGAGGTGGTCTACTGTCAATCTAAAGTGAAACTAGTCTGTGGTAACAGGGACTTTCCTTTTTAGAGCTATCTGAAATGCCAAGCAAAACAGGTTGTATATGAGATTTTGGAGGGCTTTTATTTTGTAATGCAACATCAGACTTGCCTGGTTTTTGGTGAGTGACAACCTGAGGTGGTCTACTATCAATCTGAAGTGAAACTAGTCTGTGGTAACAGGGACTTTCCTTTTTAGAGCTATCTGAAATGCCAAGTAAAACACCCTTTATATGAGATTTTGGAGGGCTTTTATTTTGTAATGAAACATCAGACTTGCCTGGTTTTTGGTGAGTGACAACCTGAGAAGGTCTACTATCAATCTGAAGTGAAACTAGTCTGTTTTAACAGGGACTTTCCTTTTTAGAGCTATCTGAAATGCCAAGTAAAACACCCTTTATATGAGATTTTGGAGGGCTTTTATTTTGTAATGAAACATCAGACTTGCCTGGTTTTTGGTGAGTGACAACCTGAGAAGGTCTACTGTCAATCTAAAGTGAAACTAGTCTGTGGTAACAGGGACTTTCCTTTTTAGAGCTATCTGAAATGCCAAGTAAAACACCCTTTATATGAGATTTTGGAGGGCTTTTATTTTGTAATGAAACATCAGACTTGCCTGGTTTTTGGTGAGTGACAACCTGAGAAGGTCTACTATCAATCTAAAGTGAAACTAGCCTGTGGTAACAGTGACTTTCCTTTTTAGAGCTATCTGAAATGCCAAGTAAAACAGGTTGGATGTGAGATTTTGGGGGGGCTTTTATTTTGTAATTCAACATCAGTTATTTTGATATCATTTTGTTTGAACCTTAATTATTAGGCTGTTACTTAACAATTTTAGACAATGTAATTTTATAAGGGCTATTTTAAATCTATATTTTTAGAGATTATTATAATAATATTACAGACAGTTAATCTGATATTACTTTATTAATTAGTATAGTTAATTTTCTTAATATATATTACCCTGACTCTTATTTCCCTGTTCTTGTTTGTATTTGTAAGTAAAGCATTAAAAAAAAAAAAAAAAAATTGGCTTAGTGAACGCAGGCGAAAGACCGGCGGAAGATCGCCGTAATGCACTGTATATGCGCGCACAACAAAACAGCGCGGCGGCTAGATTGACCATGCATTTCGGAGTGGCGGCTGGCTTGACCGCAGTCGCAGCAGAGAGAAGAGTTTAGTGAACTTGAATTTAACGACTTAAATATTCATCTGTACCTCACATTAAACTATGGAACGGCTTCAGAACACTTGGACTTTGACTTTATGGTGCTTTATAATGCTTTTGTGCTTTTGTGGGGCTTAACAATAACACAGAATAGTATACACACAATATCGGATTTGGATCGGTCTCGTCTCTCCGATACCCGATCCGCGGAAAATGACCGGATCGGAGCCGATACCGATCCTGAGTATCGGATCGGTGCATCCCTAGTAAGAACATGAACAAAGAAACAAAGTCAAACAAACTGACAAATACAATAAAACAAATATACAAATGAAATGAAATAAACAGTGCTTTCATTTTTCCATGAAGGTCTACTAACATTACTGTTCAGGTAAGTAATAACTACAAAAGAAATCTAAAAGTAATCAAATGTAAATGAACACTGCATAGTTTTCACTGTATGTATTGATAGATTAATGCTTAAAGCTATAACGTTATTCAGATTAAGAGCTGTGGGTGATTTTCTCTTTGCATTTTGTTCTTTGATTAACACTGATGAAGCGCCAATCTGCCACTTTAAGACAATATTGACACACATCGGGTTTTCTCCCAACTGTTCTCGTCCACTTAAGACATAAACTGTTTAAGTGAATACTCTCGTAGCCGGCCAATTTGACATATTTTGTGTGTATTTACATTTACATTTATGCATTTAGCAGACGCTTTTATCCAAAGTGACTTACATTGCATTCAAGTTACAGTTGTTGTTTTTTTTTTACATTTTTATCAGCTCTTGCTTTCCCTGGGAAATATTTGATCGTTTTGACGCGCCCGAAGCTCAAAGTGTACTTTGCTTGTCCGTTTTGGAGCACACCGCGCAGGCGCGCACGCACACACATTTCAGCCTGGGAAACAGCGTCTCTTGTGCGGATTGTACTTTCAACGTTTTATTATCAAACATGTCCCGCAATTTAGCAACAGTAAAGATGGCATTTTACAACAATCACCGATTGAGCTGATTCTGAAGTTGAGGGAGGAACGAATGCACGCCGCTGTGAAGGGAAGGAAGTTGTGCTAGAAGAAACGCAGCTATAATCCTTAGAAGCCAAAATCGAAATAAAAATAATAAACTTGGCTTAATATAACAGCCACATGCCTAAAGCGTAAGCAGATGTTTGAATAGTTCTCTCATCATAATTAAACAGGGCTTCATGTTGCGTGTGCTGAAGCTCCTCTGCGTGAGCGCGATCTCGCTTCTGAATTGCGAATAGCAAAAATGCATCATAGACAAATGTTTGAATATTATTGCACATAAAAACAGCTGGTGAGATAATGTATACAAAGCAACAATAAATGTATGTGTGTTTTCTTAATTTCTCCAGTACCGACAGCAGAACCGATAACATCAGAGCTTATCGATATTCCGGTCTTTCATAATTTAGCCCCGAGACCGAGTAATACCGAGTTTCGGTACCCATCCCTAGTCCTGGCTCTTCCAAGCTTTATAAATGGCAGTGAATGGGTGTTGAGATTTTCACTCCGCTGGGGGTTATAAAGGCCTTCTAAAGTGAAACCATATGTTTGTGACTTTTAAAACTTTTTAAACCGTAATGTCTAGCTTACTATATGGTTAGGGTTAGGATTAGGGTTTGGCTTAGGGTTACTTGCATGTAATTATGCATAATTTATTGTTATTACAATAGTAAGTACATGTAACATGCGTAACAAGGACACCTTAAAATGAAATGTTGGCAAATAATATAATTAGTATTTTATTAAAACAATAACTTACCGATTTCAATTTTTTTTAAATATATTATTATTTCTATTAGTAATTGTTATCATTCTTAAATGTATAATAAAATATTAGTAATTAAAGGCAAATAAATATTAAACAACAAATACCTAATTTGAACATTTACATTTAAAAATAATCTTTAAAAATCTAAATAAAACATTAGCTTTATTAATAAAAATAACTTAATTTAACAATTACATTTAAAAAGTTTGATTATTAATTATAATATTAATGATGATAATAATGATGCTAATACATATATTATTATTATTATTATATGTGCTAATTCTTAAATGTATAGTAAAATTAGTAATAAAAAAAATACATAATTTAAATAAAAAATTGTTATCATCAATATTTTATTAGAATGATTCATAATTGTAAAAAAACAAAATTAATTTAAAAACAATTGCAATACAATTAATAATAATAATAATAATAAATAACATTAACAGTAATGTTTTATCATTCTTAAATACATAAGACATTAGTATTATTAAACAAAAACAATGAATTAATACATAATTTAGATATTTCGTTTTTTTATTATTAAACATGTTTTGTATTTCTTAAAATATATAAATAATAAAACATTAGCTTTATTAATTCTACAAATCTGACCTTTCCCAGTCTGTCAGTCCACGCTCGTCTAAATGAATTCAGCACACTGTGGAGTCATGACCTTGCGTAACAATTACAGAGGGTGTGAATAAATGTGCCAGCGATCAGAAACCTTCTTCAGTGTGATCTGACAGCAGAATTCACAACGGCAGCGCTGCCTCACATGACAGCCGCTTAGGAATCAAACCCCGTCCCGGCATTATCGTCCCGTCACAGTCGCACTAAACACTTCACATGTGGAGAACATCATACAAGAGCCGATTATTACCCTCCTGTTACTCTAATAACAGCTCCTGCTCGTCCTTTACAGAGGTTACCCGCCGGACGTGTTATGATGATCCCAGGCATTGACATATAGAGCATAAAGCAGGCCGCTCCGTTATGAATGCTGCTATTATGAATAAATAATGCAGCGCTCAAACAGCACGATGCATCTTGGGCCCGCAAATCTAGTTTGCACAGACACACCTGCCGGAAAATCACGCAGATCACATTAATATTCCCATTCGCATGTATTTATCTTTGCACAAGAAGGTTTTCCTCCCAAATCAACTTTCAAAGCAAACATATAATGTCTGTCATGGACATGTCTAGGTCATATTTCATGAAAATTACAAACAAATGCTTCAAAAAAATCTTTTTGTGAAAAAAAAATTCACAAATACATTTGAATATTTAAATGCAAATATAATAAGAAAAATATTTCTATGATTTTCTATGATGATATTAACTTATGACTTTAATAAAAAAAAAAGTATTATTCTTAATTATGAATAAAAGCAGTAGGCTACAACAGATACTACCATGATGTAATAATACATTTATTTAATTTTTTTCACATTATAAAAATAAAAAATAAAAATTGGGTGACAATATGCCAGATTGTCATGAAAATAATGTCAAACTGCAATAAATAAAAAAATAATTTCACAAACAATTACAAGGAACCACAATTAAATGAATTAATTTTTAACAGTGTAGGCATAATTCATCCTCCAAAATAAAAAAATATTTTAGGACCATGCATAATTTCCATTATGACATTTTTTTTTATATATATATATATAATTTTATTTTTTTCTTAAGAATGTGTTACCCAAAATGTAATTCAATACAAAACAGTATTTCTTAAGGAACACTATAGTATTTTGCATCTTTCGGCAACATTTCAGCACGTCTGGATGATAAAACGCCCAAAAACTCCTAAAACCGGCCCAATGTGGTTTACAGATCTTGGCTGGCCACCATTCTGGTTCCGGCTAGTCTGGTTTGAGGGTTTAAGAAGCCAAACTAATCATACATTTTACTTCCTGCAAGACTGTCAAATAACAGGAAGTAGGCGAGCGCTAGTGTGTCCATCCATAAGAGGAAAGTTTGAATAGTTTCTCTGTCTGACGCTGCAGAACAGCGCTGCGAGGACGCCGGCAGGTGACGAGGAGAAATCGATCGCCGCCGCTCACAAACACGCTATTAATTTCCGGCCTGCGGTGTTTCTGTCAGGTCATGAGCGAGACGCGGGAGTTTGTTCTGACGAGACACTTTTGGCCTTCTGATCGCTCTCCGTGTGTTCTGCTGACTGATCGCTTCAGGAGATGGAGAAATACTCACTTTATCTTTCCTTTGCTGCTCTATTATCATTTTTAGCTCGTTCTGGAAACAATCTGTGCTGTTTGCCTAAAAAACCCAGACAGAATGAAACCCAATGATCTGGTAGTTTAACAGGTTTTTAAGCATTTATTAAAGAAATTAAACAGTTTAACTGCATGAGGTTCAAATTCAGAGTACACTTTTTTTTTTTTAATTGGATTTGTTCATGCTTTGAAAAAAAAAAAAAAGTACAAAATTAGGTATAGCTTTAAATTTAATACTCACAGTACAGTAATTCGGTCTTTAAATAGCTAACTATATTATTTAACAAACTAACAATGAAAAACACTTTGTTAATCTTACTATAAAGGTTAAAGCTAATCAAGGATTTGTTGAACTAGGTTTGATTAACTCAAGCTATGTTGAACGAGTTAATTTATAACAGATTAATTAATCAGGGATTAAAATCCTAACCTGTGATTAAACCGGTTCATTTTGTCCATCATTATGGATTCAGCATTAGCTTGATGGATTTTAAATCAAATCAAAGTTTAAAGTAACAAAATTAAAGCTAATGGCCTGGTTTCACAGATGGAGTTTAGACTAAACCAGGATTAGGCCATAGTTCAATAAGGACATTTAAGTAACTTTTATAAATGTTCCTTAGAAAAAACATTACTGTTGTGCATCTTGAGACAAAATAAAGGCACTGATATATTTTAAGATCAGTCAGAGCAAGTTTATTTCAGTTGAAACAGCTCAGACTTACATTTTAGAAAAACTATATAGACCGATATAAAAAAAGACAACTAAAGATTACAAATAAACAACTACATTTCCAAATCTTTAACTAAAATTAAAAAGAAAATGTGGCATAAATAAAAACTAATTCAAAATTTTAATAAAAAATAAAATAGTACCTCAGTTTCCAGAGAAATTAACATGCATGAACTGATAAAAATGAACGCAGTGTACGTTTCTTTGGATAAAAGTGTCTGGCAAATGCATGAATGTAAACAAACACCTCAAGAGGCTGGTTGAGAAACTGACATAAAATACATCTAAACAAGGTTTTATATTTGGTCTGTGCATCTGCTATTAACCATGAAAGGTCAAATTGACCCGCAAACAGCATTATCACTTTTTAATTTCCATACGGTCATTCCAGTGATGTCAGTGGGTACTTCCTCTGAATGACAGTGAGAAGTGACGGTTGACAGGTGACGGAGGTTGGCACAAAAACTCTTGACAGAGATCAAGCGTGACGGCGGCTCATCAGACAGCCGAAGGGAGCCCGAGCGTGAAGCTGCCGAGCCTCAAACAGCACAGGAGAACATACATGGACCGGATGTGCATGTGTGATACATACGATTATCTCGAGAGACATGGGTCAACGTTTACACCTCAAACAGATGGATCTTAAGTCAAAGTAGACAAAAGCTAGCATACTGCAAAGTACTATACTGCCTAAATACTTCAATAAACGTTTCAAATGCTTCATTATTGTCAAATATAGTAGGTCTAAATCGATTAGCGAGTTCAGCACTAAACTCGTCCACAGATTCTTGATATCATCCTAGAACAAACAGGATCAAACGTTTTTTTGAAAGTGGTAAAAAAACAGAAGAAAGTTTTTGAGAGCAGACAAAACAGTCAATGGGTCTCATTCACTAGTTTGTGCATGAAATCTACAAACGTTTTTACAAATCATGATTCATTGAAAACATACACACCGAAACTTGTTCTAAATTTATGAAAAATGACTCCAGGCCATCAATTAATGTCTTGAGAAGCCAAAAGCTGAGTGTTTGTAAGAAACAAATCCATCATTAAAACATTTTTAACTTCAAACTGTTGCTTCTGGCTAAAATACAAGTCCATAATCCATAATGACGCTCCTGTTTTTGGCTTATAATCGGTGCTTGATCTGTGCAGATTTCTCTGATTCAGATCTAGAGCTGTCGCGATTCGTCGATTTTAGTCGACTAGTCGATTTTGAAAAATCATCGACTTCACTTTGCTCGCGTCGGCAAAATACCGGAAGTGCCGCATTTCACGGACGAGAATCCATAAAACACAGACTATTTTCCAAGGCTGCATGACATTAAACCCATTTAAAAATCATAATTAAGCAAAATTGTGAATTCACAAAAGCTATGATTTAATTAAATTATATGCGATGCAGTTCTAACAGTATATGAGCTTTAATTATTTACATGTGTGTAGGTTACGTGCGTGCGTCACACAGCGGCTCCGTTCACAGTAGTTCCACAGAAACTTATCATTTACATGTGTGGAGCATCTCAAACTCCATCTCTGCATGTTGTTGTGAGTTTGGGTTTATTATAACGGGTTTGGGTTTATCATCTGGGAACACAACGTGCGCCATTTCATCAGATTTGTAAGGTAAATCATTTATAAACCTATGCAAACACAGGAGAATACATCACGATTTCAAAATAAAAGCTCAAACCCTCACTCTGAGTTTACACGTTTTGATGTCCACATATTCATTTAATTACAGTGACTATAGCATTTCTGTCCTAAAGAAATGGACAAAAATTAAAGATTAAGTGGACATTTTAATTAAATGGTGCTTGGTCAATATTAAACAAGGATTAGATCGTGCAGTAATGTTTAATAATAATCATCAGGCGCCCCCTGCAGGCCTTTGTTGTAATGCGTAATGTACATTAGCTCTATTGTTTATAATACATTATGTATTTTAACAGTTTAGTTCAATAAAACCATATGATTTCTTGCTTTTGATACTTTATTTGAACTAATTATTGCATCATTGCTATTATATATGTACTTTAAGTCATTTTAAAAGCTATTGTTCACTTACATCTATTTTTATTACCACAAAAAAATTATAAATTTTAGAGCCCTATGAAATCCGTTTTATTTCCAAATTCAGTTTGTTCATTTTAATTTTTCTATACTGTTTTAACGGTTAAATTAAATTGTAGTAATCAAAAAGCCTGTCTAATTAATTGAGTTTTACAATTTTATCTTTACCAAATTCTGTTTTCCATTATTTTCTGGATTCCATTTTAATGGTTCCATTAAATTTTTTCTTTTTTCTTTTTCAGAAATACTGCACATTTACATTTTTCTCCTAAATAAATTCTGGTAAATAATATTTCTGGTAAATACTCCTTTATTTAAAATACGGATTACAATTTTATTATTAGACTAGAACACGTGGATATGTTGTGATTCTTACACTATAATACTGAACTGATTTCAGTGATTTGGACTGAGATGAGATGGACACTTGCTTCTTGCACTCTATGTTGCACTTTACTTTTGCTTTAAAAAAGGATTTCATAGAAATCTGGATTTAATTTGGTTTAATAAAACATTCTAAAGTAAAATTGTCGATTTTGTGTGGGAAATTAATTGTTTAGATTAATCGATAAATTAGTCGATAGATTAATCGAAATAAAAATAGTCGTTAGTGGCAGCCCTATTCAGATCAGAAGACATTTTAGTGGAGAAAGTGGTTTTATGGATTATGGACTTATTTTAGTTAAAAACATCTAATGATGGATTTGTTTCTGATAAACATCTCAGTGTTAATTGATAGACTGAAGTGGTGTGTATTACTTGTGGATTGGATGGCCTGGGAGTGAATATATAGTTTAAATTCAACGTTGTTTTGGATAAAAAAAACAATTAGTACATGCCACTGAAAGCAACTTACATTTTATGACATGCAACTACAGATGTACAGATTGACTGCGTATAGCTAATCAAGGCTCTAAAAACGCAAGTATGCTCAGAAGAAAGCAGAAGTGAAGGGCGGCGGTATAAATAAACGAGGGGATGAGCAATCTTTCTGGGTAGTTATCAATCACTGCTGTGTGCTCACTGAGGCTGGGCCGCACAATGACTCATTGCTGTAGCAGGAGCAGCGGTGTCCGTATCCCAGCAGTCACGGGTCAAACTACACACTCTCACTCTCGCAAACACCCGGCCAGGTCGCACGGCATGGTTATTCACACACACGCTCGGCTGAGCTCTCTGGCTAACAGGAAATGAGGCAGTCAATAGAATGAGGCCCAGGCTGTCGATAGGGGCTCGGCGCTTTCGGATTTGTGCCCCGCTAAAGAGTCCAGGGCTAATGCTGCGTGCCAGCGCTAACGGAAGGGTGACGTGACCTCTACCTGCTACACAGAAACTCGCGAATGCAATGGAAACCTGCAATGGCTTTAAGTGCACCTGCTCACATGGATCTCAAACATGCAAAATTATTCTGGACCACAGGATATTAGAAAATTCCTGTTTAGAAAAAACAGTTTTTTCAGGGGGGGTTAAAAAGGAGTTGCAACCAAAAATCAAAGGTCCATCCTACTTAAAAAAAAAAAAAAAAAAAGTGCTACACTAACTCTAGAAGAAAAGATTTAAGCATTTTAGTTCATTAATAAAAAATATATATTTTCCTCTAGTGAGAGTTGCACGTTCTCTTTAATTTAGAAAAAAGTAACTAATTCAAAATTAGGCCTATTTAATAAAAGAAATAAATAAATAAATAAATAAATAAATAAATATATATAAATCTAACAAACACTGAATTAATTTGTGTAAAGCAAACTGTGAAGGACGTTTTTTTATTAGCTGGCTACTCAGTCATATACAACAAAACATAGCACTGAAAACTGAAATTCCCTGATGCCCGCATTTTATATACAGTATAATTACCCGATGATATAACTGCGAGAGAAAGTATTGAAATATATATTTTCCTCCCTGTGCTTCCTTCCTGCTGTGTGAGCTAGCACTGTGAAACAGCCAATCAGAGCAGAGCTCAATATTATTATTCATGACCCTTCCAAATAAGCCAATAACAGACCATTTCATTCTAGGGTTGTAAATGCACTTTTATTTTTGCACTTACCTTCTATGTAGATATCAGAGAACACTTTAAAATATAGTATAAATGCATTCTATGGCACCTTTAAATGCAAATACCAAGCCAACTTGCAGTTTCTTAAATACCCGCTGTTGCTTATTGTGTTAATATTCAGTGGGAATATTAAAATCAAATCAAGATGTACAATGAAAAAGCAATTATATACAGTAAACTTGCAAAAACAATACATTACAATACTCAAAACCCAGCAAAAAGTGGCAAACATTTGCTAAACTGGTCCTTATTAAAAGCCCTGGCTCTTTTAGTTAAACATTCATTTCTTTTTGCAAATATTTAATTGTCAAGAGCTGTAGTTCAACTTCCAACAACTTACGAATCCAAATTATATTTACCACAAGAAGCAACAGGCCAGTATGTATTCCAGCAGCAACATCAAAAGCCACTCAAAACAGACCAGCAAAGTAAAATCCCAAAAGCAATTCAACATTATTGCAAAAACAAATATTTGCATTTGTATGCCCTCCTGGAAAATATCAAACCAGCAGTTGCAGCAGCAAAACTTTGATAAACTTGTCTGCTACATGCCAACTACCTCATAAACCAGTGGATTATTCATTACCAGTGGTTCTTTGTTACCACTCAAAGCAAATCATAATTTAAGACAAAACATACCAGCAAGCAATGTAAAATCCCAAACGCAATTCAATACAACACTGCAAAAACAAACATTTGCATTGTTTGTGGTAAATAACAAACCAGCAATTAGTAAAGCATCAATAACTACTTTATGTGTCCATTTAACCAACATTTAAATCAATTAGCCTACGTTTTATTTGAACAAATGATAGATGTAACATGACACCTACATGCTAACTACCTCACCATTTACTAAGTTGGTTTATTTACCACACAATTCAACATTCAGCATTCATTTCAGAAGCAATATTCAAATCAATACGCAAAAGCAAGCATAAGTTCAAAAAACTCAAAATGGCTGACCTGTTCGGCGTGCTCTTCAGGACCTGCCGATGGGTGTGGCGGGAAATCCTTTCTGATTAGTCAAATAGGCTTGATGACATCAAATGTCACATGCAGCTGGGAACAACAGAGTGGTTAACAAAAAACCCACAGTTTTACATATGAATTACTCTTTATTGATGGTTAAGAGTTTCGCGTGTTTTGTGCTTTGTGTGAATGGGGCATACCGCAAATAAAGCTCAACAGCGCCAAAAAAAAATAAAAAAAATTGTTGTTTGGAACCCGTTACTTTTCTCAGCGCTGAGAGGCTTGAACCAATCACATTCGGTTGTTGCTGGATTGTTAAATAGCTACTCCTGTCAAAATAATGGATAGATTTTTATTTACTCTAGTAATAATTTTGTTACCCTGTTTTTTACTTTGTTAAATTCTCTGTTATTTGCCCAGTACTTTGTTTAATAATAAGGTATAATGAAATTTCATATTTTAATGATATTTTATCATTTAACTATTTAAGCTTTGAGAACAATATATAATCAGCATAACATATTCAATTGATTGTGTACACTTAGGCTACCATTTGACACATCTAAAATGATGCAATAGTGCATCATGCTTTAGTCCTGCTGTGGGAAACTCCACTTATTTCTAGATTCTGGCTCAAAACTTTTGTTTATAGCTGAATCATTTTTCCAGAGACAGGTTCGCCCTTGCAAGGACAGTCCTGACTTCGGGGGAAACTTTAAAAAGCTAATTATCTGCAAACTCCATGACGAATTGCTCAGATAACCTTATCCCTGGTGTGGGAAAAAAAGAAAAATAAGGCCATCAGCAGTTCTTAAAAAGGGCTGCAGCTTCCCTTTTCCGGTGAGGAAGCTCGGCGCGCGCCGGGCGGGAACGAGGGAAAGCGCAAACCATCCGTAATGTTTTGTGTCAACCTGGCAATTAGGAGAGATAATGTGCCTAACCAATGTCATCACCACCTGTGCTTTGGAGAGCAGGGAACATGACTAAATGGTTAAAGGAGGACCGGAGGCCAGGTGCTCGGCTGCAGGAACCTGTAATTTGGGCATTATCCTCATGAATAGCGATCTTTTTATAGCACTGGAATCACAGCGATGCCGGAAAGAGTCCAGTCACAACCACATCTTAGCAAAAAGAGTGAAATCCGACTACTGTCATATCCCACAGACATGGAAGCAAACAAAAAGCAAGAATCTCTTTCACTCTGCCTCACATCGCGACATAATGGATTTTCAACTGAGGTACGAACTGTAAATTAAAAACAAACACGTTAATGGCATAACCAGCAAGACTGACAGGAAATAGTGCATCAGCAAGCAAACATCTAAAAAAAAAGCTCGATATTGAATAATCATCTGCGCTCACACGCAGAGGGAAAATGATTTAGATTCGTGTTATTGACCGAAAGAGAGCCGCGACCGTTATCCGAACAAATTAAGGGCGGGAAAGCGCGCGCTTTTCCCTCAGGCTGCAGGGACTTCAATTACATTTGAGTGCGTGTTTGCAGAACTGTCTGCTGGATTTTCCCTCTTTCCATCTGAGTTTCCACAAATCAATTTGTCATATGCAGGAACATGTATGAGAAGCAATTTATTTTACACTTGCGTGAATTAGACGTTCACTCCACTTGTTGACATTTGAGTTCTGGGAGTTAACGATATTCAGCCTCGCATAACGGTGAGCGGCTAAAGGTCAATTAATTATCAGAAAACATATTTGAATATGAATCAGGTAAATTCATAATCTCTCGTGGTTGTTTACATGAAGCTTAGTGAGATTAGATAGTTGGTATTGTGTTCCATCTAACCAGGCAGTAACACATTTCTGTTACAAAAACGTTGTGAGAGCATTGTTCTGAAAAGTTTCTAAACCGTGACATGTCAGTTTCTTATCGTGATTAGAACTTAAAGGTTACAAAATGTTTGTTACAACATTCTACTATAGTACATTTTCACCCAAAATTAAACATTATTTGAACGTTTATTTTTAATATTCTAAGAACATTAAATCAGAATCAGAATGAGCTTTATTGCCAGGTATGTTTACACATACGAGGAATTTGTTTTCATGACAGAAGCTTCCACAGTGCAACAGAACAGTTCTCTTGTTGTGATTAAAATGTTAATTGAATGTTATTTTTTATATATATTTTCATTTTAAAATATCTAGTTTTCTTGTTTTAGTTTAGTTTTCTTCTTTCGTGATTAGAATGTTATTTAAAGGTTACTAAAACATGCTTTGTACAGTGTGCTACTAACGTTAAATTAATGTTTATTTTTAATATTATAAGAATGTTAAAATGTACAGCTTTCTTGTCATGATTAGAATGTTATTTAAAGTTTATAAAAAAAGTTGTACTAACATTATTTTCACCTACAATATTACATTATTTGAATGTTTATTTTTAACATTCTAAGAACATTAAATTGTCAATTTCCTAAGAAAAATTCTTAAAATATTCCACTAACTTTATTTTCACTCAATATATATATATATATATATTAGTGCTGTCAAACGATTAATCGCGATTAATCGCATTCAAAGTAAATGTTTTTGTTTACATAATATATGTATGTGTGCTGTGTATATTTATTATGTATATATAAATACACACGCATGCATGTATATATTTCAGAAAAATAGGTTGTTTATATACTAAATATATTTATAATATAAGTTATATGAATATAAATATAGACATGTATATATTTTCAAAATATATACTGTATGTATACATGATAAATATACACTGAACACACACGTATATTATGCAAACAAAAACTTTTATTTTGTATGCGATTAATCATGTGACAGCACTAAATATATATAGGTAGGTCCATATATATTTGGACACTGACACAATTTTCATAATTTTGACTCTGTATGCCACCAGAATAGAATTAAAATGAAACAATAAAGACTAAATTGAAGTGCAGACTTTAAACTTTAAGGGACTGAACAAAAATATAACATAAAATGCATATGAATTACAATCAATTTTAAACAGCCCCCCCCCCCCCCCCTCTATTTTCAGGGGCTCAAATGTAATTGGACAAATAAATATAATCATAAATTAAATGTTTGTTTTTTTATATTTTGTTGAGAATCCTTTGCAGGCGATGATTGTCTGGAACTAATGGACATCACCAGAGACTGGGTTTCTCCTTTGTGATGCTTTGCCAGGCCTTTACTGCAGCTGACTTCAGTTGTTTGTTTGTGGGTCTTTCTGCCTTTAGTTTTGTCTTCAGCAAGTGAAATACATGCTCAATCGGGTTGAGATCAGGAGATTGACTCTGCCATTGCAGAATATTACACTTTTTTACCTTAATAACTCCTGGGTTGCTTTTGCTGTATATATATATTGGCCATCATCTATTTGTACTATGAAGCACCGCCCAATCAACTTTGCTCTATTTGACTGAATCTGGGTAGAGAGTATATCCCTACACACTTCAGAATTCATCTGGCTGCTTCTGTCTTCTGTCACTTCATCAATAAACACCAGTAACCCAGTGCAACTGGAAGCCATGCATGCTCATGCATCACACTGCTCCATGTTTCACAGATGATGTTGTATGCTTTGGATCACAAGCTCTTCCAAACCTTCTCCATACTTTTTTCTTCCAGACATTCTGGTACAGGTTTGTCTTAATTTCAGCCGTCCAAAGAATGCTTTTCCAGAAGTGCTCAGGCTTTTTTAGATGTTTTTTGGCTAAGTGTAATCTGGCCTTGTTTGCAGCTTGTGGTGAACCTCTGTATTTGCTCTGGTGAAGTCTTCTCTTGATTGTAGACTTTGACAGAGACACATCTGCCTCATGAAGAGTGTTCTTCTCTTGGCTGGATGTTGTGAAAGGATTTTTCTTTACCATGGAGAGGATTCTCCGAGCATCCACCACTGTTGTCCTCTGTGGACGTCCAGGCCTTTTTATGTTGCTGAGCTCACCAGTCTGTTCATTCTTTCTCAGAATGTACCAAACTGTTGATTTGGCCACTAGTAATGTTCCTGCTATCTCTCTGATGGATTTGTTTTGTTTCTGAAGCATAACAATCGTCTGTTTCACTTGTATGAAGAGCTCCTTTGACCACATGATGTGGTTCACAGCAACAGCTTCCAAATGCAAATGGCACACTTAGAATCAACTCCAGAACTTTTACCTGCTTAATTGATGTAGAAATAATGAAAGAATAGCCCACGCCTGGCTATAAAAAAAATCTTTTCAATCAATTGTCCAATTACTTTTGGGTCCTTGAAAAAGGGGGAGGTACAGATTAAAGGGCTGTAATTCCTTAAGGCGCGGTCACACTAGACTTTGAGCATGCAAAATTGTTTCGCGTGCTGCAACGGTCGTGGTATGACGTCACACTGTGCAGCGTCTTTTTAAAAACTTAAATTCAACACGTAACATATTATAATACATCTAAAATGTAAAAACATAAAATCTACTCCACTTTCCTGCAGTGCTGCAGTTTTCTTTTAATTCAGATAGAAGGTCATGCTGTGACATATCGATCTGCCGTTGGTCACACGGTATCACGTGATGCGAATTCGCAGGCCAGAGTTCACCAAGTTTGAACTTTGGAACGCAGCGAAATGCGAAAACATTTCGCACGGGCTTGCGTTTGCGGTCTGACGCATACGCATGCGTATGAATGGAAGTCAATGGAGCGAAAAGTGCAGTGTGACCGCGGCTTTAACCTTTCCTCCAATTTTGATGAGTATACCCTCAAATGAAAGCTCAGAGTGTGCACTTTAAAGCTCATATCCATTATATAATGGTAACTTGAATATGTTTTGATCAACAGCTAAATTAACAAAAATTGTGCCTGTGTCCAAATATATATGGGCCTAACTGTATTTTAACATATATGTTTAATAATCTAAGAGCATTAAAACGTCCAGTTTTCGTACAATGTTCTACTATTGTAATTTTTACCAAAAATATAACATTATTTGAACGTTTATTTTTAAGACTCTAAGAACGTTTTCTTTCAACATTATAAGAACATTAATTAAGTAAAAATATGTTCTGAGATTGTCATTCTAAAAACATTTTATTTCAAAGTTATGAGAATGTAGATCAAATATTAATAGTTCTGAAGAACGCTCCATAAACATTAATTTAAAAACATGTTGTCCTAATGTTTATATAACATTAAAAAATGTGAATGAAAGTTGTGAGAATGTTCTCTGTTAGCTGGGAAGACACACAGTTCAGAGAGATTGGACATTTAAGTAGCCTACATTTAGTTAATTTAAGGGAAAACAAAATACGGCAACTACACTGCAAACACATGACTTGATCCCTCAATGTTATTTACATGAACTTTATTTGAGAGATTTGAGGTGTTGTGCTACTAATATCTTTGACGAGAGACATGAAGATAAAAATAATCAAGAAGGGCGACCGCGGGAAGCAGCTAGCTATTTTTTCAGCATTAGATGCTGAGTTGAAATTGAATTTCCAGTGTAAAGTGAGGTATAGTGATGTGAATATGATCGTAATGTGAGTTCAAAGTGTTTGCAGTTTGTCTAAGCGCACACTATCCTACTGCAGAGCTTTATCACCTCTGATATGAGTGTGTGTGTATGTGTGTGTGTGTGTGTGTGTGTTAGTGCTTAGTGGCACCCCTCCGTATTCTGTGAAATGAAATAGATGGCAATAAGCCGGGATTAGGTTAGAGTCAGGTTTAATTCCAGTTTCCAGAATAACATCCGCTGCGAATCCACGGAGGTGATTGCACAAAGCTGCCACACACAGACTGCAGGTCTGACCACATCCTGGACTATCCTGAATGTGTGCGTTTGTGGTGTCCTCATCCATATAAACAGATATATCCGATGGAAGTACCACGGTTTTACTGTTTTTTTCTGGACATGGAAATCATTCTTGTACCTTTTTACTTTGAGTTCCATCTAAAAATGTATTTAAAATCACTATGATATATTATAATTTTACCATGTTTTTTTTTTAACTTTATATACCCCAAGGTCATGTTACATATCCAAAATACCATGGTAGTACCATGTTACAATGGTCACAAGCATGGTAATACCATGGTTTTTATCACTTTTCGTAACCAAATACAAAAACTACCGTCTCTTACAAAAAGTACCATGTTTTTTGCACATGTTCCATAGTAATTATGGTAAGTACTTTGAAAAAAACATTTAAATACCATGATACATGAATATGGTCATCCCAAAAGTGCCAAAAAGTACTATGGTATTACCGTGTTATTTTTCAAACCACATGTAAACTCGATTAGCAACTGGTTCACAGATGACTATTGACTAATTCCAATAATCTTTAAACACTAATGGTGATCTAAAACACCACGGTAGCACCATGGTGCAATGTCCGAAAACATGGTAAAACCGTGTATTTTGGTCACTTTTTGGAAGTGAGTACATCCACTTTTAAAATGACTGCTCACACAAGAAAATACAAAAAATACCATGGTATTACCATGTCTTTCATAAAAGAAGGGTGAAAGTACGCACATCCGAAAATATCTTAGCCAGGTGCAAGATCAAAGGGTATCATCAAAAAAGTGGAAAAAAGATCTACACACTATTATTCCCTTTATTCAATTTTTTTTTTTTAAAATAACAACGTTTCGGTCCAAAGACCTTCCTTCGTCAGGCAAACACATACAAGCAAAAGCATCAGCTCAATAAGTACTAAGATTCAAGCAGAGTTCCAATTGATTACACCTGTTGGTAATCAAGGTCAATCATGTGAGCAGCTATATCACAATTAAAATTAAAACAAGACAACCACATTGAGGCAAAAAATTTATACAAACACAATATCAGGAAATATCCAAACCATCACAAAACACCCAAACAATCCCCCATCCTTTTTGTAATTTACAATTGCTTGTCCTAAAAATAGACAATGCATAACCATACAACACATATATAAGGGTACAAATGAAGCTGTATCAACAACATTCACCTTTCAATACAAAGAATATCAATTAGAAACATGAGTTAAACTCAAGTTCTAAATTCAAACCCTTAGGAGAAAGAGTATTTAATGTGTAAATATAATAAGCTTCTCTTTTTAGTCAAATCTTATTGACATCACCACCTCTCCTGGGTACTCTCCTGGGTACTTACCATGTTTTTACAATGTCTTACATAAAAGTGCAATATGTTTTATAAGATACCATGTTTTTTGGACATATTCCATTGCAACGTTATGGTAAGTACATTGAAAACCTTTAAAAACCATGGTATATGAATGAGGTCACCACAAATGTAACAAAAGTACAATGGAATTACCATGCTTTCCCATCTATTACAATATAAGTACCATGTTTTTGTTGTTGTTGTTGTTTTATACATGGTACCATGTTTTTGAACATGTTCTATAGTATATACCATGGAACATAAATATAGTTATCACAAAAGTGCTAAAAAGTACCATGGTATTATCATGTTTTCCCATCTTTTACAATATTATTACTATGTTTTTTTGTTTTTTTTTACATGATACCATGTTTTTTTTGGACATGTTCTATAGTATATACTATGGTATATGAATATGGTCATCACAAAAGGGCCAAAAGTACCATGGTGTTTTCATGTTTTCCCATCTCTTACGATATAAGTACCATGTTTGTTTGATTGTGTATTTATTTTTATTTATTTATTTTTACATTTAGTTTTTACACACACACACACAAAATAATAAAAAAAATATTGGACTTGTTCTATAGTATGGTATATAACAAAAATGCCAAAAAGTACCATGGTTTTACCATGTTTTTCCATCTATTATAATATAAGTACCATGTTTTTATTTATTTATTTATTTTTATATGATACCATGTTTTTTAGTGATCACAAAAGCATCAAAAAGTACCATGGAATTGTTTAAACTTTAAATACTATATAAATACTACAGTATACAAAAAGCACCATGGTATAAGCACAGTTCTTTTTCAGTGTGGAATGCAGTTTCATGCTTCTCAGAAACATTAAATAGGCATTTGATAAATAAGTATAAATAATATATGTTGTTGTGTTTGCGCGATGCCTCTCTGGGTAACTTTGGTTAAGCGCTCCAGCTAAGTGAAGGAAGCACTTTTTGCCTTTGAAGATCTCCGGCTGGAATGTAAATGTAGTTTTTAAGTGAAAAATCTTTAAACCTCTGATTCGTTTGATGTCAGACGTGTTCTCGTGTTAGTGCAGATCTTGGCTGCCCTCTCGTGAGAGGAACACAATGCAGTGAGGCGTTTGGGTCCTGTCAAGCCGTTGGAGCAGGGCCCTTTCGTGAGCGGGGGGCCGACAGATGGAAGATAATAGCATTTCCAAACTTTCCATTTAGAGGATTAAAATGCAGCAGTGGCCACGACCCCCTTCACATTCAGACAGGAGGGACCGCTGAGGCCGGGAACATATGCCTGCTGTGGACAGCACAGCCAGAGGGGCCAACAACACGCGTCCTTCAGCCGACTGACCCTGCAATCTCTCTGGCACTGTTCCTTCCTTCCCTCTATCTCTGCAAGCTGTTCGCTTCTAAGCAGGGCTTCAGACCAGCATCAAACCGATTGTGTGGTTGTGCCTAGATCAGTGGTTTTCAGCTGGTTTTGCTTCTGGGCCCAGATTTGATGTTGAAAACGTACTAAAACTGTACTCTAAAGTAAAAAAAGGTCTATATTTTCTATCACAGTTTAAAGAAATAGTTCACTTTAAAATTTAAATTTGATTAATTTACTCCACCTCGGCCATCCAATATGTAGATGAGTTTGTTTCGTCATCAGATTTGGAGAAATAGATCCTCTGCAGTGAATGGGTGCCGTCAGAATGGGACTCCAAACAGCTGATAAAAACATCACAATAGTCCACAAGTAATCCACTCCACTCCAGTCCATCAGTTAACATCTGGAGAAGACAAAAGCAGCATTTGTAAGAAACAAACCTATCTTTAAGATATTTTTAACTAAAATATGAGTCCATGATCCATAATAACCTCCAGTGAAAAAGTCCATCTCCTGTTGTCTTGCACATTAGAATCATATTTGTTTAGAGCTGTTTTGGACTGTTTTAAATAGTGCTTGATCTGTGCAGATTTCTCTCATGATTCAGACCAGATCACCTTTTCACTGGAGGAAGCGTTATAATGGATTATGGACTTGTATTTAGTTAAAAACGTCTTAATGATGGATTTGTTTCTTACAAACATGCAGCTTTTCTCTTCTCAAGACATTAACTGATGGACTGGAGTGGAGTGGATTATTGTGATGTTTTTATCAGCTGTTTGGACTCTCATTCTGACGGCACCCATTCACTACAGAGCATCCATTGGTGAACAAGTGATGTAATGCTACATTTCTCCAAATCTGGTCAACAAACAAACTCATCTACATCTTGGATGGCCTGTGGGTGAGCACATTTTCAGCAAATTTTCATTTTTGAACAATTTTTTTATTATCTTATATAGCTTAAATATTCAATTGAAATTGGTTAAATTAATTTGGTAAGTTAAAACATATGTTGACTTGACATCCAAACACTTTCTGTAAACAAAAGATGGGCATTTCAGTGAATTTTAGCATTCATGATATGGTTCCTCCATAAATATTAACCATTATCATAATTAACCACTTCATCTGCATTCTGAAGGATTTACTGACCTATTGTTGTTAATAAAGTTAAACGAGGTATTTCTACACAACTGAAATGCCACTCTAACAGTTCATGTCCCCTGTAGGCTATTCCGATTCATTAAGACGTTTACGAACTGCAACAAACAGAATTACATTACACTGGAAGACACTCATCTGTTCCTAAAGAGGGCAAGGATTCACACTTCATCCTTATCGCATTATTGCTTAATGGAGAATTATGTCAGAGCATCGTGGCTTTAATTATCTGGCCAGCAAGTCCATTTATAATGCAGTGAGACCAGAACAGGCCGCATCCGTCTGCCGACCGCAAGTCGTAATGAATTTACAAGCCCCCTCGCAAAGCAGGGCTTAAAACACGATTAAGAGCGCTCCAAAACAAAGCAGGAGGAGGCGGTGGTGTGTTAGTTTCCTTTCAATTAACAAGGAACATAAAAACAAACTTGAGTCAAAGAGGAAGAAAGTTGTGTGAAGTCACAGTGTGGTAACTCCAGCACAACTCCAGAGAAAACTATTTTAGGCAGAATGTTTAATTAGATGTTAATTTAATTAAAAATGTGCACAAAATGTCTACACAGCAAGCAATGCAACCAGTTTACTAACGAAATGTTCCCTCTCACTGCATCTGCACGACACAAATAATACAATAAAATAGATTTCTGCTGTTACAATCAACGAAGATGTTAACTTTCCAAATTTTATGAAAATACACGTGATCAAGCAGTTCATGTACTTGATGTGCGCTCTTGCTTAGGTCTGTCATTTATGTTATAAAAACGTTGTGTGAATGTTGTTTTGAAATGTTTCTAAAATGTTTTAATGTCCAAAATAAAACATTATTTTAATGTTTAATTTTAATAATCTAAGTATGTTAAAATGTCCAATTTTCCTGTTGTGATTATAAACCCAGATTGCACATGTACATCTGCAAGAGGTCTGTTAAAGATTGCTTGATCTGGAAAGCATCTGCTGTGTACAAACATCTGACAGATGTCTTTAAGCTGTCAGTTTTACATACATTCTAAATCATAAACATCTTAAAGACATCTATTTGACATCTGAAAGGAAGCGTCCTATAGACGTATTGCAGATGAGCAAACACTAAAAAATACATCTTGCAGATGTAAAGACGTCAAATAGACGTCTCCGTGATGTACGTGTGCTGCAGGGAACGCTATTTAAAGGTTGCAAAAACATTTATCACAATATTATACTAACTTTATTTTTACCCAAAACATAACATTTAAACATTTGTTTTTAAAATTCTTAGAATTTTAAAATGTATCGTTTTCTTGTTGTGAATATAACGTTATTTAAAGGTTGTAAAAATGTTTCTTACAACATTCTACTAACTTTTTTTCACCTAAAATATAATGTTACTTAACCGTTTTAGGATGTTCCGAGAATGTTGATCTCAGGACATTTTCTCAACGTTATGACAACGTATCAAATATTAATAAGATTTAAGATTTTACATAAACATTAGTTTAAGAATGTTTTGTCTGAACATTTTTGTAGCTTTTAAAAAACAGTGAAAGTTGCTAGAACGTTCTGTTACACAATTACAAAGAAACGGCAAGTAACACATGAAGTTAAAAACATGATTTTTTTTGTAGTAGATAGTCTTTTCTTTTAAAATGTACTCTAATAATTTAATTTATTTACAACTTAGAAACATAATTTTTACAGTGTAGGGGAGAGCGGGGCACAAAGTAACACTTTTTTGACTTTCTCAAATTGTGTAAATCCACTTCGTGTTCAGAGTATAATTTTTTATCCACAGTAATTTCACACTTGTCTAGTACAAATATGTCGCTTTGTTTCATAAATACAGTGTATACGTTTTTCTTTATTTACCCTTAAAAATTGGAAGTGAAATGTGACAACATGCCCCGTAGGTTGGGTACATTGTAACATCTGAGGGGCACGTTGTAACATGACCATATGACAGCATAAAATGTTATCTGATCTTATGAAAAAAAATATACAAGACAAACTAAAATATTTTGTCAATAAAATAAAATAATTATTTATTTTAAATAAAATAATGGCGTTTTTTAACAATTAAAAGTAATCAGATTTTTGAGTTTGACAATGAACATATTGCAGCCATGCCTGGGACGGCCCATATAAACGAGCCAAAATGGTTTACATGTCTTGAAATAATCATTTCTGAACATTAAACAATGATTGTCAGTCTTTATTCACCTGTTTCTCGTTGTTTCTCATTAAAATGTATTAAAGTAAATAGTGTGAATTACATCGCTAATGTCATAGAATAGCACCGCAGGGCAGATTGTAACGCAGTGTTACAACTTACCCCATCTGCACAACTTTAATTTAAAACCGGTTAGTGTCTTCTGCTAGTTATCGAAGCATTTAACTAAACTGATAAATAACAGAATGGAGATTAAAATAATAGCAGATTTGTCTCATTTTAAATTAGTAATAAAAACTGAGATTAAAAATTTACTTAAGCCAGAAATATAATTTTACTATGGTAAAATACATTTTCAGCGATATCGTCAAAAGACTTTTGAATTTTGGCACATTTTTTTTCTCTATATAATGTTGATATGGTAACTAGTAAATACTGTAAATTTGGTTATGCTAGCATGTGTGGAAATATTTAAAAAACGTGTGTTACAACTAACCCCGCGTTACTTACTCAAGGGGGCGATAGTTAGCCTACATTAATATCTTATTCAGTTAAGTTAATAGCCTAACACTGACTTTAACTAGCTTGTTCAGCAATTGACTCACTTTAAAGTGCCCCTATTATGCCATTTTTTAGGTTGCTAATATTGTTTTATGAGTGTCCTAAAACAGGTTTACATGCATCCAAGGTCAAAAAACACTTTAGTTTTCTCAAAAAATAGCTTTAATTTTACCTCATTTCTAAATGATTCCTAAACGACTCGTGCAAAGCAGTTCGAAGAATCAGTCTCTCTAAACCCCTCCTTTCCGTGAGCCCTCGCTGCTGTGATTGGTCAGATGGCGCAGTCCTTTGTGATTGGTCTACCGCGTACAGCGCGAATGACAGCCCATGGGCGGACATCATGCAAATGTGTTACTTCATGACGTACAGCCGTAACAGAATAAGATTCGAATTCCTAACGACTCGTTTAGGCGATTGCGAGCCGACTATTTGTTTTGATAGACAATAACTTTGTTTATCGTTCACTGTCGGCTTCACAACTTTGCAGATAGTTTATGTTCACATACAGCTACATGACACACTGCATGAAAGGTAATATTCGAAAAGGCATAATAGGGGCACTTTAAACAGTTTTCAATAGTTCACTTGACAGACAAAACTACCTTTTACATTATTTTTTATGCGCAGAACGCAATGATCTCGAATGAACGCCTCGAGGCGTGAAAAATGCGTTCGCGCAGTTTGCGTCGCTCCCGTCAATAATCAACAAAACCCTCTGCAGTCCCAGTGTGCAAACAAGCGCTCTTGTTGTAATCAACAAAGCTATCTGCACTTACCACACACTGGGCAGAATATTAAATTAGACGTTAATTTGAGGAAAAGCGCTCACAGGACGTAAGCAGGCAGATGTCAAAGAAAGGCGAGGGGGAGAGAGAGCTAATATTCCCGGAACAGATTGAAAAATTGGTTCACACAGCAGCAAATACAATTTTGCAGCCCCCTCCAGCTCCACGGCAGCAAACAGGAGAAATATGTTTACTTGTTTTAATTTCTTTTTCATGTAATGTTGACCCTGAGGGCTGCAAATATTTCCCCTGCTCTCGCGCTCTCTACATGGTGATTAAATTCAATTTTATTCAAATGAAATCTCCCACTCCGCGCCGGCACACACACACTCACACTCACACATACACAGATAATTAAGGAGCGGAAGCGTTTTCTTGCCTTCCTCGCTTTTCTCTAATTACAATCCTGTGAGAAATACAGAAGGAAACGCAGCGAAACACGGAGGTTTCCTCTGAGGGGAACGCGTGCTGACAGACACGCGCCATAATAACTGCGCGTGTGATTACAGTTATGATTACACCATGACCCACAGATACCAGGAATTAGATCATAAGGCATATTTATCTACATGTCAGACTGCCATTGAGGTTTATAGCGCTATATGTACGCAAAGAGCCAGCACATCTGAGGCCACGTTAAAAAAAAACCCCGAGGGCTTAGGCTTCTGTTCTTATCAGCCCACTTTATATGCTTTAATTCTCAACAATAGATGAAGAGATTTATCTGTCCATATATTTATCCATAAACTAGAGTACTGAATATGTTGGACTGGTTTCATAATCCTTTCAGGAGCAAAGAATTGCGTTAGAGATAAGTTCGATTAAATTTTGTCAGTCAGTTGTACATTGTACATTTTAATGAAATGACTCAAGACTAAAACTCTGATCTGTTTAAGAATTACCTTTTTTATTTCTATTTATCTATTTGTCTATCTATTTAACACGGAACATTCTGGTAAGATTTTCTTAAAGTTATGGACAAACGTTCTTTCAGTAACATTCCTTAACGTTTGCAAACATTCAGAAATAAAATTTTCATAACTTAATGGGAATTAAAGCAAAACATTCTTAGATACCGATGAAATAAAAGGTTCTATCTATCTATCTGGAAACACTCACTGAATGTTCTGGAAAGGTTCTCTGGACGTTACGAACAAACGTTCTTCCAGTAACTTTAATAGAACATTCTGGCAAAGTTCTCTATACTGTAAAAAATTACTGTGATTTTAACAGTAAAAATGATACAGTAAAAACCTGTTAAGTGGTTAACAGTAAGTTCCTGTAAAATTTACAGGGAAAACCCATAAACTGACAGAATTCCCTGCGTTGCATTTCAAATTTTGTTTGACTTAGATGTTTTTTCTTTGAAATAACTATGTTTCTTCTTATTTTTTTCTTATCAGTTATGTTTATTAGGGTTGTATGTTACATCTAATGTTGTTAAATTAATGTTTATTGCATATTTCAGTTTTGTGAGTCTCACCATGATGGTGTTTAGTGCTTGTGTGAATGACACTGTGCACCTTCTATATATGTTTTTATTTAAAAGCTGCTTGTGATGGGCTTTGGTTCATCATGTGACTTTCTCATCACCACCTGCATTTGGTGGTTATCAGTGTATTACAAAGATACAAAACAGATTTCAGTACTTCAATAGGTTGGTATATTAACATTATATCAGTTAATGAAATTACGGTATTTAACTGTAAATTTAAGTTAAAACAGTAAAACCTAAAATGTTGTTACTGTATTTTTTACGGTAGAATTCCGACAACAACAGCTGCCAGTTTTTTACCGTATTTTTTTTTCTTTCTAAATTTACAGTGTAGTGTTGTAATGTTGCCATTAGCACAAAAACGTTATTTATACATCGTTTATGAAACAATCTTTTTCTGAAACATTTTAGCTGGACGTTCATCTAACATTTTTAAAAGTACTTGTTTCAGATGAATTTGGAGAACATTCAAAAGTAACGTTTCCATAATGTTTGCATACTGACGAAATGGAATGTTTTCTTAATGTTTGCGAAACCAAGAAAAAAAGCTTTCAAACCTTTCAAATGTTAAGAGAACTTTCAGAAATAACATTTTCATAACCTAATAAGAATGTAAGCAAAATGTTCATTTAACATATTTTTGTTAAATGGGTATCTATCTATAACATTTTCAAAATGTTCTGGCAAGGTTCTCCCAAAGTTATGAACAAACGTTCTTCCAGTAACATTAAAAGAACATTTGTTCAAAGTTAGCTGGTCACAAAACGTTAGCAGTAGCACGAAAACATTTAAACATGTTTTAGTGTAACTTATTTAAATGTAACTACTTGTTTCGGAATCTTCAAAGAACTTTGAAAAGTAACATTCCCATAACGTTTGCGAAGTGATCGATCAGAATGTGATGGAATGTCTTAATATATGCAAAACCAAGAAAAAATGTTTTTAAAACATTTAAAAAACTGGACATTTGAACTGTTCAGAGAACATTTAGAGATAACATTTTTATAACTTAATGGAAATGTTAGTAAAACATTCTTAAAAAGTATTTTGTTATCTATCTATCTATCTATCTATCTATCTATCTATCTATCTATATATAGTTGTTTAAGATTCATTAGATTCATCATCTGAACTGGCCCTGGTGCATCATGGGTCAAATATCACTCATTTTCTCATTTGCTTTCAGTGTCTTTCTGGCGGGAAGCTGAACACCTGGCGAAGGCTAATCCTGAGTATGCAAGAACAATTACAGCTAATCTCCTGCAGTCTGCTTTAAGCGAAAACTAAATTAAATGAATGCCGAGTTTATGAAGTTTGTCTTTCTCTCTTTAGAACAGCCTATCTTTTGAAGGTCACCATCAAAAGACGACACACTTGTGCATGCTAGCTGGCGAGCCATGATTTGCCACGTGCTATTGCTAGTCAATCTAGATCATAGATTAGTATTTTTGGTTCATTTATAGGAAGAGAAAGACATTTTGTTCGTCTGCTGAAAGTTTCATCAACTTCGATGACCTCAAAGCTAATTCTAACAGACATGGACCAAAAGCCACAAAACTCCCATTTTGATTTCACGGGTCTGTCAAGGCTTTTCACAGGTTAAAGGCTAATTGTATCTGAAATGAAGTTTTAAGCAGCATAATTATTAGAGGTCGGAGGACACGGTCCTTCTGCAGCTGATCCGAGACCAGTTCCTCTGTCTATTATAACTCCAGTTCAAAAATAACCAATGCCTGTAAAGAGAAGAAAGTTTCTCGTACAGCTAGATGGAGGAATTAGCTGTTAGCTAAAAAGTAGCTTAAACATAATTTACTCAAATACTTCTTTTAGGGTTTTGTGTTAGTTACTGCAATTAGCTTAATATATAAACAGAACAAATGGCCTCATTTAGGTAGCTAGCAAACGCTTGCGCGTGTGTGTGTGACTAGCTATTTCAGAGACGCTAATAAATAGAGCCGAGCTCGGTGTATCAGATCCCTCATCCACTTCTGGACTAATGGAGCGTTTAGGAGCTTTTGGAGGAGAGGAGCGATTAGTTTGCCGTCCCTGACTGGACAAAGATGCTTCATTAGCATGCCAGTAACTCACGACGCTGTTTTTCATTAAACTTAGAGGACGGCTTATACGTCTTTCTCTCGCCGTCTGTCACGCACACACACAAACTCCACAGACAAGGCATTTGTATTCAAACAGCGACTGAAAACAACTCTCAAACTGTGCTTACATTCATAATATTGCATACTACCATACTACAAGTACCATTTCTGTAGTATGTTTACCATTAAAATAACCATATTTATTAATGAAAAGAAAACTAGACACCACTTGAACGTTTAGCATACAGTAAATTTAACAAGCTAAATGTTTAAATGCTTACTATTAAAAAATATAGAAATATTTCTGTAAGTATATACTGCAATCAGTTCACAAAATGAAACAAGCTATGTTCACTACGCTAAACATACAATGATAAATGCTATGCTAAATGTTTGTATGCTAAATATAGTGTAAAGTATGATTTTTCTTTATAACAGGCAAGTAAAATGTTTAGTATGCTAAACACTGTATGCTACACATGTATGTGCTAAATGCATGAAATAACACATGTGACACAAGTAACACATTAAATGTCAACTTGAATTTGAATAATGCTAAGTATGCTAAATGTTTATATGGTAAATATACTGTTTACTTTTTGGGAAAAAAATATTATATGAAACAGGACTCATTCTGTAATGCTAAAAATTTAGCAAACATTGATTAATAGTGGTTTGCAAACTTGTCACATGACCTGCATTCAACTGTAATCTAAAAAAATATATATTTTGCAACTTTAATCCATTTTGTTCAAAAAATGTCTAATTTTTATTTTAACAAATAATTAGTCAAAAAATACATTTGTAATAAAGTAAATTAAAAATAAAATTAAAATAAATAAAAAATATGCACCTTTAATCCATTTTTGTGCAAAAACAAGTTTAAAAATAATAATGAGATTTAAATAAAAAACTAAATCCAAAATGTGCATATTTAAACAATTTTTGAGCAAAAAGTGTCTCAACTTTTGGAAAATTAACAAATATTGAGTCAAGAAAATTATGTTTAAAAAATAATAATAAAATTCAAATAAAACTACAAATCCAAAACATGTACCTTCAATCGATTTCTGCGTAAAAATGTCTCGAATTTGGGAAGTTTTATTTTTTAAATAATGAGTCAAAAAAAAAGTTTTGAAATTTTAAATAGAATTAAAATAATACCACAAATCCAAAACATTTTAATCCAAATTAAACCATTTTTTGAGCAAAAAGTTTGTGTAAAACTTTGTGACATTTTAATTATATGTTAAAAAATCTTAACAGGGTTGAAATAAAACCACAAATCCAAAAAGTGCATTGGATTTCCAAGTTTTGTAAGTTTTAACAAAAAAACACATTAAGAAAATAATGTTAAAAAAAAGAATACAATTAAAATAAAACTCTAAATGAAAAAATGTGCATCTTTAGTCCATTTTGGAGCAAAAATGTCTCAACTTTTGGAAGTTTTAATGAACAATGACTTTAAAATAATAATAATAACAATAATAATAGAATTAAGTAGAATTATTTAAATAGAATAAAACTAAATCTACAAATTCAAAATGTCCATGTCCAACTTGATCTAGTTTTATTCGCCACATATGTGATTTAGCAAGGCTGTTAATTTCCTGTCACATGACAGGTGATCTCAGCTTGGCCGGCACTAAATTCTCCTTTATATTTCACTGCCCTGATCCGTAATATCAAAGCAGGCCTTGTCTTTCTCTAAATGCATTTTAATATCTGTAATTGCAAATCTGGCACGATCGCAGTGCCCTGTTCTGGACGTAACAACACGAGTGGAATATCAATGTGGGCTGCCCCGAGAGAGAGAGACAGACGGGTCAGAGCGATGCTGTCACATGCAGCTCCGTTGCTTGGGCAGAATTTGTCTTAGGTAGCGCCGGTCTGGGGCCTGTAATTAGGGGGGAGTGCGTTCACATCAAACGGCCCCGCCGTGGCGACTGGGTCACCGGGGGTCACGCAGAAACCCGCTCTCGACACGCTGGGCCCCATTTCATCTGCTGACTTCAAAACAACTTTCACCAGCATCAAAGATTGAGATTGAGATGCTGATCACGTATAACAGCACAGAAAGAAAGAAAGAGAGAGATGGACAGAGGCAGTGACAGAGATAGATAGATAGATAGATAGATAGATAGATAGATAGATAGATAGATAGATAGATAGATAGATAGATAGATAGATAGATAGATAGATAGATAGATAGATAGATAGATAGATAGATAGATAGATAGATAGATAGATGGTTAGATAGATAGATAGATAGATAGATAGATAGATAGATAGATAGATAGATAGATAGATAGATAGATAGATAGATAGATAGATAGATAGATAGATAGATAGATAGATGGTTAGATAGATAGATAGATAGATAGATAGATAGATAGATAGATAGATAGATAGATAGATAGATAGATATACAGATGGATTCATGGCAAGAACAGGTTAAAATTGATTAAAAAAAATTAAATAAACAAATTAATAAACATATTAAAAGTCACCTGAATATGTTCACTTATTTGTGTTGGATGTTCTCTTCAGAATGGAAATATGGATAATTTATTTGTAAACATACTTTTTCCACTTATTTCAGTGAATCTCATAAAACTAGCGAACTAAGCCAATAGTAGTGATGGGTGTGCTCGAAACACTGCTTCATGAAGCTTCGAAACCTTTACGAATCTTTTGTTTCGAATCAATTGCTGCGTCCCAATTCGCCTACTTATACTATGCCCTAAAAGTATGTACTCTTTTTGTGAAGAAAAAGTAGATACTTTTGAGTATGTAGCAGAATAGTAGGCAAGCTTTGGGACATACTAGGCCTACTTCTTCATAGCTGCTTCTTTAATGGACACTCTGTTTCTTAGTTACGTGCATCCTGTAACTGTTCAAACTGTCCTGTCAATCATCTTGTCACAGTTAACATCATCCACATTTAGTTTAATTTGATTTCCTACCGAATTGGAGAGAAATAAAGAGGCACATCGTGGGTCTCTCATGCTGAGAACTCTGCTCAGATGTTGCATAATGATGCATTTCAAAGTTAAACACCAAACGTATCATTATAAAAGTTCACAGTGTTGCTGCAGATGAAATATAACGTGGATAACATTAAATAAATATTTTTTCATCCGGTTAGACATTGATTATTTATCACTCAAATCCCTTTCTCTGGCTGTCTGTCGGTCTCGCATATCCGCCATGTTTGTAGTTTTTAACACGTTTTATGCATGTTTGTAGTTCTAATCGAATCCCCGTCCACCGCGCAATGTGTTGTGGGCAATATTAGCCGTTAGTGTGTGCATCGATCTGCACTTCGAATTCTAACCGGAAGTAGTAGACCATCCCGGAATCTTTGGCATACTTTTTTAAACATACTATGATTTGGGACATACTAATTCTATTTTCGAATACTATTTAGGATGGATAGTATTGATTCGGAATGTGTTTCAAACTGGCAGAGTCACGTGATTTCAGTAAATGAGGCTTCGTTATGTCATAACTGTTTCGAAATTTGAACAGTTCACCACTGAGGGGAGAGCTCTCTGAAGCCTTTTTTTATTGACTTCTAATAAAAACAGAACATATAGGCTACAAGAGTATAACCATACAGACAGACAGAAAGGCATTACGTTTTTGTTGTTTGATGTCATTTTCAAATATATTTTAACATCGATTTTCATGAATCATTTCATATCTGGACTCAGGAGCAGGTTCGTGAATCATTTCAGATCGGGATGTGCTCTGTTCACGAATCATTTGATTTAGATCGGAACTTCAGAGCGGGTTCGTAAATCTTTTGATTTAGCTCAGGACTCAAGAGTGGGTTCGTGAATCATTTCAGATCGGGACACGTTCACAGATCATCTAAACTAGATCAGAACTTCGGAGTGGTTTCGTAAATCTTTTGATTTAGCTCAGGACTCAAGAGTGGGTTCGTGAATCATTTCAGATCGGGACACATTCACGAATCATCTAAACTAGATCAGAACTTCGGAGTGGTTTCGTTCGTGAATCTTTTGATTTTCAGATCGGGACACATCAGAATCATCTAAACTAGACAGAACTCGGAGTGGTTTCGTAAATCTTTTGATTTAGCTCAGGACTCAAGAGTGGGTTCGTGAATCATTTCAGATCGGGACACATTCACGAATCATCTAAACTAGATCAGAACTTCGGAGTGGGTTCGTGAATCTTTTGATTTAGCTCAGGACTCAAGAGTGGGTTCGTGAATCATTTCAGATCGGGACACATTCGATCATCTAAACTAGATCAGAACTTCAGTGGTTTCGTAGATTTAGCTCAGGACTCAAGAGTGGGTCGTGATTTAGATCGGGAGTCAGGAGCGGGTTCGGGAATAATTTCAGATCGGGACACGGTCCGTTCACGAATCATCTAAACTAGATCGGAACTTCGGAGTGGGTTCGTGAATCTTTTGGTTTAGATCAGGACTCAAGAGTGGTTTCACGAATCATTTCAGATCAGGACACACTCTGTTCATGAATCATTTGATTTAGATCGGAACTTCGAAGCGGTTTCATGAATCTTTTGATTCATCTTTTGATTCGGGACTTTAAGCGAGTAGTGAATCACTTGATTCATTCAGGAAGTAAGAAAGAAATGTTATTTTATGAATGGATCAGTGAATCATTGACTCACCCGATTTGTTCAAAACGCAAATTAATTTAGTAAGGAAACACAGCTGTGTGTCGCTGCAGAGACACTCAACATGGCTTTGTCTGGTTTTGTTAGTGAAATAGAGCAAAAAAGACCATCACCATTTTTGGTTCAGATGGTCAGAACCCCGTGTAACGATTTATTACAGACCTGATTATGCGAATGACTCCCAGTGACTCATGAATCCTGTCATGTCCTCCAAACGAGTCTATTTATGCAAAGCGTTTTCATAAGAAGTTACTTATGTCTTTAGCAATGGCTTTATTTCTCGCCTTCTGTTCTATTATGAGGCACAGCTGCACGTTTTTGATACGCGTCGCGCTCTGGCGGGTTAAAGTAATCCGAGCTTGAATTTACACTTACACACACACACACACACACACACGACTAATAATGATACGCAGCAGGTAATGAGCACAGGTGTCATTTCACATCTCTTCAGTTAGGCCCCTACAGAGGCAGCTGTGTCTCGAAATATCTCAGAGCGTAAGAGGATTCATAACTTTATGAACAGAGTTTGTGTGCGAGTGTCACGACGGCGTGCGCAGTGCATTATGGGATCTACAGTGGCGCCAAACAAATCCTGACCGACATTTCATTTTAGTGCAAAACAATTAGCTGATATTTTAAAAGCCTAATTGGTTTTTAATCAGATAAAGGCACATTTAGAGCGGCTAAATGTCAATGAGGCTTCGATTTGACAGAACAACTCTAAACCAGATTAATCTTTTTGCCTCGGATGATTCATGGTATGTTTTTCATAATGGTTTATTTTTAATGGCTCTGGTCTCGAGAAAAGCTTTTAATCTTTTCTTTTGTGGTCGTTTGAAATTAATAAACAGCAATTTACTGACCTCTGAACTTTAGAAAACTACTTTCCAGAAAGCAATTTATAAAAACGGCACATTTTCAAGAGCCAAAGCTCATTATAGACCAATTGATTTTCATGTCCTTTACAATAGTTTGTGATAAGGATTTGAAGATGCATTTAGACTGAATTTGGGGAAAGTAACTCATTTGTAAACTGGGTCATGTGATTCATTACAAAAAACAATTCAAAAAAAGAATTTGCTCACAAATTGGAGATCACAACATAAAAAACCTGTATACGAACAAAACCTAGCCAATGAAATATTTTCCAGAAAAATAAATATATAAATTCAACATTGAAATTTCTCTGACTAAATAATTTTTTTATGAATGATTTAAATTATAAATTTTAAAATATTTTATTATTAATAATTATTACTACAATTATTTATTTATTATTCATATACACTATATTGCCAAAAGTATTGGGTCGCCCCTTCTAATGAACAGGTTTGACTACTTTAGTAATTTCTATGAGTACAAATCTTAATGTTAAAGCATATAATGATATTCTAGGAAATTGTGTGCTTCTAATATTATAGCAACAGTTTGGACAGGGCCCTTTTCTATTCTAACATGACAATGTCTCTGTGTATAAGACAAGGTTCAAAAAGAAAATTATTGATTCAGTCAGTGTGGAAGAACTTGACTGGTCTGCATAAAACCAAGTCCTAATCCCAGTTTAACACCTCTGGTGTGACTGTAAATGCAGACCTTGAGCCAAAAACTCATCACCAAACACCAATGACTTGTACATATGGGTTCAGTCATTTTAGACACTTCCAAAACTGTTGCAACAGAGATGGAAATACAATTTTTAAATACATGAATTATGTTCCCATCATTGTTGCCACAGATTTGGAAGTACATTTTTCTGTTCTAAAGAAGGGGGTGTCCAATACTTTTGTCTATATAGTGTATGTACAAGTCATTGGTGTTTGGTGATGAGTTTTTGGCTCAAGGTCTGCATTTACAGTCACACCAGAGGTGTTAAACTGAGATTAGGACTTGGTTTTATGCAGACCAGTCAAGTTCTTCCACACTGACTGAATCAATCATTTTCTTTTTGAACCTTGCCTTATACACAGAGGCATTGTCATGATAGAATAGAAAAGGGTCCTGTCCAAACTGTTGCTATAATATTAGAAGCACACAATTTCCTAGAATATCATTATATGCTTTAACATTAAGATTTGTAATCATAGAAATTACTAAAGTAGTCAAACCTGTTCATTAGAAGGGGGCGACCTAATACTTTTGGCAATATAGTGTATGTATTTATTTTTACTGGTATTATTTAAACCAGGTTTTTCATAGCTTTTGCAGGGAAATAAATACAGTCAAACACAAAGCACAGTTTCACTTCACATTTTATTAGAATCTTTCCTAGTACTTCTGCACAGATAAACATTTGCCATCATCAGTATGCAAGCTGTGGTGGGTTATTTCATTAAACCTGCCTCTCGTGACGTTTCTGTTAATGCAAAGCAGAAACCCCAGAAACAGAGGAGTACAAATGCCATCGACACACTGCGTCTAGTGTCAGAGCGGCCGTAGGCGTCACTGGCGGGTGGAAAACAACAAACGGTGTTGAGATGAGAATGGTGGTTGTCACATTGAACGGAAGGAGAGAGGATGCACTCACGAGTTTCAAACCTCAGTACGCACTTTATACGTAAAGGTGTAATTCAGATGTTATTAAAAACATGCAAAATGAAAGTGGGAGGAATAATAGTATGAAAAAGTAAGAAAAAAATCATGATGTATGAGAAAATATATAGAAAAAGAAGAGCTGTCAATTTAATATTTTAATAACTTAATTTGGGGACTTTCCTTGTATTAATTTATCTTGCATTTTGAAAACATTCTCCAAAATCTTTGGCTTGCTAAAGTGAATGATTATTCCATCTGAAAATATTTGGCCGTTCTTTCGGTTTAGCAAAGGATTGGGAGCGAGGGATTGTGGGAAGGGTCTGAAGAGTGCGCCATTCCCCAAGGCTGTGCACTGGGCTCGTTTTGGCTTCAGTTTATAATGACGATCCTGTCTGTAAAGGTCTTATCAGAGTGTTTGTTTCCGAATCAATCGAGGGGCTCTGAAGCAAATTCTCAATACTATATGGATGATGAACCCGCAAATACCGGCGAAGGAGGTGTGCCGATCGATAATCGTTCAAATCAGAAGATGAAACAAGGATGGGCAAACAATAAAAAGGAGAAAGGAAATCCAAAGTGACAACCAGACCCTTTATTTGAATGTGACATGGCATTTGATAAGACTAGAAGTTACACTGAAGAATTTTTTTCCAATTCGTGAGCAGGACGTCTAGTATGTACACCTCATTGTGGGTCACTTGACCCAGATCGCCCCTCAGTAGTCTAAGACCTCTATAGCACCTTGAGAAGGCAGATTGCGCATCTGTTTAACATCACCTATGACTATACGCTTAAATGTACGCCACTTCAACCTCTTGAATAAAAATGATAAATTCAACTTTTTTTTTCATCTTTTGACATTGTGTTGCAAAGATTCACCCAAAGTAAAAATCAATAAAAATAATAATCATAACAACAACGGTAATCATAATAAAAAACAGACAAGGTGAATAGTATTCAATATCAACATCTACCAAGTGTGCTACAAAAACAAATCATCTGTGGCTGAAAAAACATTTTACCACCGATTATAGAAGAATACATGAAGACGCGCGACTCTATCGTAACACAAATGTGTACGCTAACTGAAAACTGTAGCTTCTGATGCTGCCATAATTGATTTTCTTTATACAAATATTAAATCTATATGTGACAAAAGACATTTAAATACTTGTTAAATCCCATGAGCCCAGCTAAAACTCTTCCTGTGACCCCCCCCCGAACACTTGAGTTCAGAGAAAAATACCTGAAACTGTACAGATATAGACTGTCTATTTGAACGGTGACCGGGTAGCATGATGTTTTGGCTTGAATTATAAAAATATTTAGCACTCGTTAGAGATAAAAAAAAATCAGGTATAAAGTAAACAGCACATACAGTGAATGATTATCCCATCTGAAAACATGGCGGCTCTTTCCGTTTAGTGAAAGAACCAGAGCGAGGGATCGTGGAAAGGGTCGGAAGAGTGCAGCATTCCCCCAAGGCTATGTACTGGGTCCGTTTCGGCTTCAGTCTATAATGACACGCATGCGTCCCACACGCACCATTCATGGGTGGGAGACTCAGATTAGCACGACAGCGAATAAATGAAACAAAGACATGCAGTGGATGAATTTAAAGTCTGTATGAAGCGTTGACAAATAGCTGGTAGCGCGTAACAGCGCTTCAATACATCGGCTCAACGCCATGTTCGCCCTCTTCTGGAGGAAAGTCAGAGTTGAGGAGAGACTCCATGTATGCTATGTAGCTGGAGCTGTGGGTGTAACTCTCGCTGGGTTCCGGGGCAGGAAGTGTGGGTGCTGAAACAGGAAGTGATGCGGGGGGAAGCAGGCAGGGGGCAGTGCTGGTGTTTGGAGAAATACTAGAGGGCAGGAAAGCGGTGACTATTTCTGGAGGTAGCGCCGAGGGCTCAATGGCTAGCGTGGGCGGCGGTGTCGGCAGACGTGGGCGTTTCGCGGCCAGAGGTTCGTCTGACGGTTGCGCCTGAGGTTGCTGTTGGTTCACAGTTGCCTGTTTAAAAGAAAAAAGACAATTATCATTTAGCTATGTCAGTCAGAACCCTCTAAATGGACTCCAACTGCACTGTTAGCTAGAAAAACCTCGAAAGTCGTAAAGTGTTAAACCTGCACTTTGACTTCATGTTGATGAATTCTGTGTGCAGAAACATACGGTACTTGGCACGAAGTGAATAAAAGCGCTTACCAGACGAGACATGACCCTCTTGGGCAGCTCTTGGTTCAGAGAGTGAATCTCGCTGCGCTTCAGTAAGATCTGCGTCTCATCCTGAAACTCCACCTGGAAAGAAATACAGGCAGTTTAGATGCCTCGGATCCTTTTCTTGGAACCACTTTCCTTCATACAATCCTAGTTTAGAAAAACTAACTAGCATCGTTTCAAAGCTTTTGTGTCAGTTTGCTTGGCGGCCATCTTTCTAACACTTTTGGGAAACAATTTTCCAGTTATACAAGTAGAACATAGAAAATATTAAAAAAAACTAAAAAAAAAAAAAAACTTAAAATCTGTTAAATGTTGTTAACTAAATCAGAAAGAAAAGCAATTATATATAAATAATTTTATTTTTAAATATAACAATTATATATATATATATATATATATATATATATATATATATATATATATATATATATATGTATGTGTGTAAAATTTTAATTCAAATTAAATATAATTATTATATTTAATATAAATATATATTAATAAATATGCGCGCAAATATATATATATATATATTTTTTTTTTTTTTTTTTTATTATTAATATATTAATATTTTAATATTTATTAATAAATATCTAAATACATATTAATTATATAAATTATTTATATTACAATGTAAAAATAATTCTATATGTAAAATAATGAAATGAAACAAATATACTTAACATTTAAATATGTATTATATATTATATTTACATTTATTTAAAATACTTAAATTTACACACATGTATAATAAAATACAAATGATGTCATATTTAAGTATAAAATATTTCACTAACTCAATAAGTACTATATAACAAATATAATTTTTATTTTCTCATATGTTGTAAATTACATTTTTATATTATTTTAAATAATTATAATCATATAAAATAATGATATGAAATGAATATACAGGTGTATGTATGTATGTATGTATGTATGTATATATATATATATATATATATATATATATGAATTTAAATATGTACAAAATATTCAAATTATTATAATTTTTTTATAAAATGTAGGGCACATGTCCTGACAATACATCAATCCACATGAATTCTGTAATGCAAAATCTAATGCTAATGCATCAATGCTGTTGATAGAGCTGTAAAAACAGCATTTAACCCGGAATATTCCATTAAATCTCTTATATTTTTGATTGGAAGAGCATCCAACAACAACATAAGCTGCAAACTTTCAACCAGTCTGCAATCAACACCCTATTCCAGATCAATTCCCAACGGCTTCAAGACCTGTCAGACTTACAGACATCCAGTTACAGATCGCCCGCAGCGAGTGGGAGAGCATTTGTCGCGTCTTGCAACGGTAAAAGTGACGTCATGAAAGCAATCGGCACTTGTTAAGAGTGCCATGACTCACACGGATCTGATAAATAATGGAGTCTTGTGGTGGAGGAGAGAATCAAGCGGTTCGTTAATGCTGACAGAGGAGTCTCTCAAGAGTTCAGCCGAGCAATGAAACACTGTGTGTGTGTGTGTGTGGGTTTGAGATTTAATGAGAAAGAATTTGATGTGAAGCAAAACTAGTTCATACAATGTGTCAAACAATGTATTAACAGTTTGGTAAGCCTCATTTTAGGAGAAAAACTGAAAAAGCATGTTCGGATAAGCTTTATGGTAGTTTCTGAGTCACTTTTCCATTCAAATGTGACCCAGATGTGAATTAAAACATCGACCCATCACTGCACAAGAACACAAAAGCCCTTCCTGTGAGGAGCGGTGTGTGTACGTGAAAGAGCAGATGAATGGCGGTCTACTCTCGCCGTCTGCGGTCCATCACACCTCATAAGCTTCATCTACAGACTCCATAAATCCCCCATGCGCCACATCTGCCTACTTTTCTCGTTTTCCCATTAATCTCGGCTCCCTTCCGCTCAATACATCAACGGCTGCTCTGTGTACGAGGAAAGTGAACTTTGCACCAAATGTGGGACTCCTGAAAGACTCGGATGAGATGTGGAATTACAAGAAAGCTGACTGAAAGATTTAGGTTCTTGACCTAAAAATTGGGTGTCAACTATATACAAAACAAAACAATAAAATATAATAAAATACAATGAACTATAATACAGTAGAACTATAATACAGTAGAAAACAAACAACAAAATAAACAAAGAAAGTAATGAAATGGTTTGGTTTGAAATGGATTACTCTTTATAAATAAATACAAATAAAAAAATTAGTCGTCGTAGTTACCTGGTAGTATCGGTGGACATGTTCCTTTATAAAAGATGCGTTGAGAACCCGTCCGTCGATTGTCTTGACCACCACGAGTTCGCCCAGTTCTGGAAGGCCGTTCCTCAGACAGTCGTGACTCTGAGACAGAGAAATCAAACAGATGATGGATCAAACAGACAATTGTAGCTCTAAAATCTGATTGGATGAGCCGAATTAATGGGCCAAAGCCACTTGCCAACCATAACAATCCTAGAGGTAGATTTAGCCAATCTAGATTTCGACCAATCAGCATCCAGGACCAGAGCTATGCATTTTAGACCACAATAAGCCACAAGATGCCAGACATTACTTATTTATTTTTTCCCCCATGATTATGGAGGTTTTAGTAACCAAAATCTCTAAAATCTGACTGGATGAGCCAAACAAATGCACCAAAGTGTGGAAGCCCACTTCCATCATTGCAAATAAAAGGGTAATTGCAACTATTTATCTCACAATTCTGACTTTTTTTTTCTCAGAATTGTATGATATAAACTCATAATTATGAGTTACAAAGTCAGAATTCTGACTTTTTCTCCGTGTTTTCATACAATTCAGACTTTTTTTCCACACGATTTTATATCACGCAATTCTGACTTTTTTCTCACAGCTGGGAGCTTAAATCTTACAATTCTGACTTTTTCTCGCAATTCAAACTGTTTTCCTGCAGTTGCGAGTTCATATCATGCAATTCAGCTTTTTAACACAATTCTTACTTTTTAATCACAATTGTGACCCTGGACCACAAAACCAGTCATAACGGTCAACTTTTTGAAAAGCTTTCTGAAAGCTGAATAGATAAGCTTTCCATTGATGTATGGTTTGTTATGATAGGACAATATTTGGCTGAGATACAACTATTTGAAAATCTGGAATCTGAGGGTGCAAAAAAATCTAAATATTGAGAAAATCACCTTTAAAGTTGTCCAAATGAAGTTCTTAGCAATGCATATTACTAATCAAAAAATAAGATTTGATATATTTACGGTAGGAAATTTACAAAATATCTTCATGGAACATGATCTATACTTAATATCCTAATGATTTTTGGCATAAAAAGAAAATCGATAATTTTGACCCATACAATGTATTGTTGGCTATTGCTACAAATATACCCGTGTGACTTAAGACTGGTTTTGTGCTCCAGGGTCACAATTGTGAGTTTATCATGCAATTCTGAATTTTTTCATCGCAATTCAATTTTTTTTTCTCACAATTCCAAGTTTATATCACGTAATTCTGACTTTTCTCAGAATTGTAAAATATAAACTTGCGAATGCATGTTATAAAATCAGAACTGCGCAGATATATACTCACAATTCTGAGAGAAAAAAAGTCAGAATTGTGAGATGTAAACTCGCAATGACAAGAAAAAGTGAGAATTGTGAGATGAAAAGTTGCAATTACCTTTTATTTTATTTAGTGGTGGAAATGGGCTTCAAGACCAAAGCAACTTGGCAACCATGATTGGCAATAATTATTGGCAATAATAATGAAAAAATATTCTCACCAGCAGGTTCTCTGGGAAGACATTATCACAGTAGGAGCCGTCGTCAAAGTTGACCTCGTAGTAGTTCTGCGTGCCGATGCCGGTGATGGTGCAGCGATAGAACCAACCATTGCTGTTTCTGCCGATGACCTCCTGACCTAAAGACAGCTCGCGCGAGCTGTTTTTGACCTGTGGCGGAGGCAAAGCGTCAGTTTGAGGATCACCGTGTGCATTGAGATACCTTCTATAGCAGCTACGCACCTTCTGATTGGTCTGTTTGTGTTTGTGGCAGGTGACGGACACCACGTACGGCCAATCGGCTGGCTTCATGATGACTCCGGCAAGGAGGGCACAGGTGACGTGGAAGGACGTGGAGCAGTTGTCCAACGAGCACTGGATACACGCACCGAAGATCTGCTTGGTCGTCTTGTGGCAGTAGACGCACTTCTGCAAAGTGTATCGAGGAAACATGAAACTTGAGTTACAACCTTGAGTAACATGACGAACTTCCAGGCTCAATGACGAAAAGTGATTTTATCCATCAGGAAAAGGGCACTGGAGCCAAGGCCGAATGGGAGTTCAGTGTTATATAGCTATTAGGCTAATGGCAAACAGCTAAAAAAGAACGTCTTTTTTAATAAAACATTACAAATACAAACATTTATTAATGTGTGAACTACAATAAAAACATCCAAAATGTTCACAAAGATAGTCAATTTTAGAAAAGTATAAAAAACCCCAAAGAAACTACATAAGAATTAATAAAAAAAAGACAAAAAAACAAAAGGAAAAATGGAATAAACAAACAGAAACGAGAACAAAGCAACAAATTAGTAAAAAAAAAAACAATTACCTAAAAAACAAAACAAAAGCAGAAGCCAGAACAAGAAAAGAAAACAATTAGTTTAAGAAACAAATAATGAAAGAAAAAACACAAATGGAAGAATGAAAGAACAAACTAAAGAAATAGAAACAAAAAGAACAAACAAACATATAAACGAATGAAAACATATGTAGAGAAGTAAACAAACTAAAATAAATTAAACAAAAAAAGAGAAAAGAACAAATGAAACAAACAAAACAAAACAATGAATAAAATAAAGAAAACAGAAAATAAACAGCAAAAGAAAGAATGGATGAAAGAAAAAGCACAAGCAAAAGAATGAACGAAGGAACTAAAAAAACAATAAGAACAAAAAAATATGAATTAATGGAAACAAAAGTAGAGGGAATGAGCTAAAAGAAACAAAAGAAAACAAAATAGAGAAAAGAAAGAAGGAAAACAGAAGTAGAAAGAAAAAACTAAAAGAAACAGAAAAAACAGAACAGAATAAAAGGAAAAAACGAAACAAAGAATGAATGATAGAGCAAAACTAAAGAGAACAAAAACAAACGAAAAAAAAGCACAAACAAAAGAAATAGAAGCAGAAAAACAAATATATAAAAAGAGGAAAACAGACGTAGAAAATAAAAAGAGTCAAAACAACAAAAAATTAAGAAAAGATGAACGAAGACAGAACTGAAAAAGTAAAGAAAAAAACAAATTAAGAATATAATAAAAAAAAGGCAAATAAAATAAAGAAACGAAACAAAAGAGAACAGAAACAAGGAAACAAATGAACGAACACCAAGCAAATGAAGAAAAACAAACCAAAAAGCAGCCATTCAGTAATAAAGCAGATATTACATGAAAAAAGTGATATTATCATACCAGAACTGAGCTGAATGCCAATGCTAAACAGCTATTTGGCTTTTGGCTAACATTATTTCCATGTGTCAGCTAAAAACTGAAGTAATTTCAAGAGCGCAGCAGCAGCAACGATGAAAGATTACAAAGATGAACATATACTAATAAAGTGAACAGCAGAAATGTTCACAAACAGTCCATTTTGATTCCACATTGACTTGCAGAAATTAGGCCTGAGTTTGTGGCACGACAGTGTACTTAAAATCAATGCACTTGATATTTCAGCATTTTTTGCTAATATCCTCTTAAATGGAATCATGTTGTGTCCGTTCATCCCCGTCTTTCTCCTCTTCTCCTCCATTTCCGCATAAACCGCCTCCAAACGCACACACACACAGAGGAATATCGACGGGAATAAAAATTCTTTATTAAATTGTCAATACTTCATTTCAACCCCCTGTGGCCAAGCGGCCGTAATGTACAACGGCCTTTCGATGCGGCGCCAGCTCGGAAATATTTCATCGGCCGGTGAAAGCCTCTGATTTATCATTCACCAGGGATTGATCGCAGGACAGGCCAACGGACAAGAGAAGGGGAAAAAACAGCGTGATTTACGAGCATCGAGCTCGCAGTTATTTATTCATACATCAAGAGACGGCGTCCATTTTGTGTCGCAGCGAGCGAGAAGATAAAGCGACCTCCTTTTAATCTACAATATGACTCTGTTTCTTGTTCTAGAGTGAAACTGTGCAAATAACGAGACTAAATGTTTGATGCTCTTTCATTACTGGCACTAAACTGTGTGTTTCTGCTTGCTAATGGCGACTGGAAGCTGAAGTCAGATGTATGAACATATGAGAGGTTTATAGCATGTTTTTCATGTTATCGTGTGCTGAAGTTGCTTTGGGTTGTGTGTTTGTGCCGACGCACTGAGCAGCATTCAGACGTGTGGCGGAGGAGGAGAAACCTGCCTATATAATCAATGCAGTTCATTTAGCACAGTGAGGAATGACACCTGATTATTCAGGCATTGCACATCATTAATAATGCATCATATCCTCTGAGAATGACTGCGAAACAACAAAAGAAAACACGAAGATACAAACCTAAGAAAAAACAGACTAAAGAAACAGGGTGAAAGAACGGATAAGAAAAAAGAAAGAAACACAACACAAATGAACAAATGAAAACACAGAAGCAAACTAATGAATGAACAAAAAAAAAAAAAAAAAAAAAAAGAATAAGAAACTGAAAGAGCAAACAAAAGAAAAAAAAGGCCATCAAGAAACAAAAAAATAGAACAATAGAAAATTAAACTTAAATCTGAACAAAAAAGAACAAACTAAAGAAAAACAGAAAGAAACAAATAAATAATTCAAGCATGAGAGAGACAAAAAAAGAAACAAACAAATTAGAAATGAACAAAAGAAAAAACAAAAACACAAATGAAACAGAACGAACGAATAAGCGAAACATTTACAAATGAACTAAAATGAAAGTAAAAACATAAACAGCAAAAGAAATTATAAAAAAATTTAAATGAAACAAATTAGGAAAAAGGAATAAAAGAAAAAAAAAAAAGAAAAAAAAATTAGGAATAAACAAAAAAGCATAAATGAAACAGAACAAACAAAAGAACAAGCGAAAAATTTATGAACTAAACCGTAAAAAAAAAGAAGAAGAAAAAAAACAACTTAGGAAAAACAAATAAAGGTAATCAAAAAAATGAAACAAACAAATTAGGAATAAACAAAAAAACAAAAGCACAAATGAAACAGAACAAACAAACAAAGGAGCAAAAAAATGTATGAATTAACTAAAACAAAACAAATTTGGAATGAACAAAAAACAAAAGCACAAATAAAAGAACGAACAAAAAAAGGAGTGAAAAATGTACAAATTAACTAAAAAAGAAAAATTTGGAATTAACAAAAAAAAGTACAAATAATAATAAAAAAAAAATAAAGAAACAGAACAAATAAATTAACTGAAAATTTCCGAACTAACTAAAGTTAAATAAAAGCATAAAAATAACAAAATTAAAAAGATAAGAAAAACAAAACAAATGAAAATACAAACAAAACAGACAAAAGATACAGGGTGAAAGAACAAATAAGACAAAAGAAACTAAATAATGAACAAAAAAAATAAAAACGCAAACTAACAAATGAATAATAATAAAAAAAAATTAACAAAAACAAACAAAAGCAGAAGACAAATAGGAAAAAAAACACCAGAAAAATAAATGAGAAGAATGAAAGAAAACAATGAAAAAAGTTGAAAAACAAACGAAAGGCCAGTAAGAAACAGAAAGAACAAACAACTGAAAACAACAGTAGAAAACGAATGAAACTACAACATGAACAAAAAAGAATGAACGAAAGAAATAAAAGCACAAATGGAAGAATGAAAAAGAAGAACAAAGAGCAAATCAATGGAGGCGCAAACGAATGAGTGAACGCAACCAAAGTATAAAACAAAGCAAAAACAAGGAGGATTGTATTTCATCCGTGTGTCTTGACTCACCAGACTCTTCCTGGTGTCGGGGACGGCCGTCACGTCCACAGGCTCTCGCTCCACCGCGTTAACGAAACGAGCCTCGGCCACAGCGACGGCACAGATCACGTGAACCCACCTGCGGACGGGACACCAAACGCACGGTTTATACGCAGGGTTCGTTTGGCAAACGAGCATGAACAGGTGCCATGTAGCTTCTCATAATTGACATGAGATATGAGAGAAACAGAGTTTGAGATATTAGACCTGTCATCTGTGGTTTTCTTCAAAGCTCCTCCTCTTAAACTGCACAAACAGCAGGCCTGCGACGATAAACAACACCAATGAACACAATAACGAACAAAACGCTTCAGCGCCACAATCAATGTGTCATATAGAGGTTTAGTGCACAGATTTCTGCTTAAGACTTGCATGTGAACAGTCATTGTTAATATTAATGATTTATAACTAGTCATAGGACTAATCTCTGTTTGCGTGAAAGGTGTTTGCGATACTTACGGCTGTCCATTCGGCCGCAGTACACCGAGAACACATCCAGCCCTCCTGTTTCGTGTTGGGATTGACGCCGTAACAACCTGAAAGAAACGAGAACGGAAACTTAACCGTCTACGAACCAAACTGATAATGTGCATTCAGATTGATTTATTAAACATATTTTGTGCGTTTCAACAGTGCACGTTATTTACAAAGATAAATAGTTTCTGTAATTTTCCATCAAAACATATTTCTCCTCAGTAAATAAATGAAGAATGAAAGAAAAATAAGAATACAATTAGACTGAACAAAAACAGATATAACAAGCTGAAAAGTAAACAAAAAAAGGAAATAAGCACAAACAACAGCATAAAAGAATGAAAGAATAGAAAAACCAAACAAAACAAAAATATATTAAACATACTGTGAACAGTTCACTAGTGTACGTAATTAAAAAATAAACAGGTTTTGTAATTTTCCATTAAAAACAACTTTATTCACCTACATTTAATACAAAAAGAATACAAGATGAAAGAAAGAAAATAAGAGAGAGGAAAAAATCTGAAGTAAAAACAAAAAGAAACAATTGGAAGAACAAAACCAAAGAAAAAAAAAGAAAAAGAATGAAGAGTAAAAAAGTGAGGGTGAGAACCAGAAAGGTGTAAGTGACATTTCACCAACTTTACAGGAGAGCCAAAACAAAACTTTACCATAGTTTGATCTGAGTTTGTGTACTGATTTCAATTGTTTATAATAAAAATGTGTACACTCATGAATGACAGTACTTTTGCCAGTAGAAAGAGCTCATTAAGAGCTTTCATTTGATATATATATATATCTCCATTTCACCAAAAATGTCACTTACTGGTTCTCACCCCTCGAAAGTATAAAAAGGTAAAAACAAACAAAACTAAAATAAATTAAACATGCTATGTACGATTCACTAGTGTATGTTACTTAAAAAAAAGAATGTAGGCGGGGACAGATAATAATAACCAATAACATCATAGCACACTTTTAATGAGCCAATCAAATCACAATTAGTAAATCAAAACGCAAGTTGAAGATGTTTCAAATCATTACTCATTAAAAAAAAAAAAAAAAAAAAAAAAAAAAAAAACTTTTTAGATTTAGGGCAATTAAACAAGCTTAGAAAACGCAAACGAAACGAAAACGTCACATTTGAGACTCGAGCAGCACGAGAGAGTGCCGATGTCATCTGACGGCGTTTGTCCAAGCCACCGTTCCCCGTAATTACCAAAGCCACTAGAAGGCAAGCCTGCAACCTTTAGCTGAAAAAACGTAACGGCTAATGCTAACACTTCCGCTTTGGCAGTGCGTGGGGAAGAAGACCAGAGGTCGTTTATTTTGAGTAGATGTCAATGGAGGAGAGGCTTCACTACGCTGAATAAACAGCTTTTTAGAGCAAACAGCTCATCACTTAATGAATACTAAAGCAATTCTTTTGGACTGAACTATTTTTAGAGTTTACCACAAAAAAAAATTCGTTTTATAAGAGAAGTCACTGACTTTTTGCGACAGGTGGGCTTCAGTTTACGGCACTTCTCATTCATTCCTATAGTATCCGTAAACGATGATTGAGTGTCGCACAACTCTGACTGAAATTCAATGACGTCAAGGCTGTAATGTGATCGGTTATCAAGGCACACGTGATCCAAGTTAGCCGTTACGCTTTCTTTTTTTAGGTGCGACGTCACGATTATAATTAATAATAATAATAATAATTCATTACATTTATATAGCGCTTTTCTAAGCACTCAAAGCGCTCTACATTGTGAGGGGGGTGTCTCCTCGTCCACCACCAGTGTGCAGCATCCACCTGGATTACATCACAGCGCTAGCTGGAGGCAAAACAAAGGGAAAACTGGAGGCGGCCCATTCATACCAGCACAGATTCAGCTACACAAGGAGCTTAAAATATCATCTTGTTGTGATGTTGGGTGCCAGAATCGACATAATACAGCCTCAAATTAGAAATTTGATCACATACCTGCTGCCACTGCCAGACAAAAAACGAAGACATCTGTGGTTAAATGTGATGAAACGAGCGGACTGGACAGAAACTATCATCAAAAATGCTCGTGTTTGCAGCGCACACTTCTTAACAGAAAATGTTAAATAAAATATTTGTGTTTTCTTGTTTTTATGGATTATGGTTTGTGTTACGCGTTTAAGATTTCTTGCATCTCACGACTGTCGTGGATGAAATAATGTCTGTGTGCATGAGTGTAAAACGACAAACTGACGATTTATATGCTTATCTGTAATTGTATATACATTGTTGTGATTGATTGTGGCTGGAATTTTTAAGAACTTGGCAAGAAAGAATAATCAAATACAGAAAGTTCAAAATTTGCAGTTTCTGCAATTTTATTTCTAGAAAATATTCACATCTTAATTTAAACGTACTGTATGTAATGTAAAGGTACTGTAAAAATACATCATTTACAGGAGGCATATTAAAATAACTATTTGGTCGTTACATGATAAATACATCCATCACGTTGAATGTTTTAACTTGTTTTGTATTTTGGCCCAGTTCACTATCATACAGCTGTAAAAACAGATGCCTGCTGAAACTGAAATATAGATAGATAGGCATTAGTGAAGCGGTCGGGGAATCTTTCTGCCTCCACTTAAGCTCCGCCTACAGAAAAACGTCACAATGTTAACTAACAGAAAAAGGGGTATATTGAGCACGCCGGAGGTGAAAGCTCATGTGAACGTAAAGCTGCTGTTGACACGCTGTCATTTGCCGCTCTTCCCACCTTATCAAAATCAGCAGCTTTCTTCAGGTAAACACGAGCAGCGGGAGCCCAGCCGGAGCCGTAATGGAGGACAGGACATACACACAGCCTTCGGGCATTAGTTTAATATGCGACATGCGCACATGTTCTGGCGAGCCATTTTCATAAGCGCTGCGAGTGAGTTCAAGCGTACGAGCGCTTAGCAAAAACCCAAAATAGCATGGAGAAGCGAGGAGGCAAGACAGCGTCGACTAACAAGCTGTCTTTCACTTCACGGCCCTTTCTTCAAGCCTTCGGAAAGCAAACAAGCTGGAGATGCTGCTGCTGTTGTTGTTTTTCACAGCAGTTCCTTCACGTTCATTCGGGTCGGTGGTTCGCTGTCGCCTCTGTAAGAGGAAGTCGAGGGAATCTGAGCGTTTAAAACACCTCCGGGGAGCCACGGGAAGCTCACGGCATGGAGACAGTAAATGAAGGCACTGAGCCACTTGAGGTCAAAATTTAGTGATTTTACTATAGTAAAGGGGCTTTGATGCAGTAAAATCTCTATTACATACCGCCTTGAGTGGCTTATTAATTACATTAAACCAAGTTAAGAGTAAAATGATTAAAGACATGATTTTTTCCTTTAAATATTTGTGAAAAAAGGTATTATTATATTAAAATTATACAAAAACAGCATAAACAAATAAAATAAGGACAGACAAATAAATAAAAAATATGAGAACAAAAATGAAAGAAACAAATGACAGATGAAAAAGACAAAAAAAATTATAGAAATGAATAAAAAAGCAGAAACAAAAGAATAAAAATAAAGACAAACAACACCAACGAATTACATAACATATAAAATGTATGTATAATTAAAAACTATAATCATAATAATTAATTTACTATTATTAAAGAAAAAAAAAAACAACAAACGAAAGAAAACCTTTAAAGACAGACAAAAAGAAAAAAAGAGTGAAAGAATGAAAAAATGACAAAAGAAAGAAAAAAGATCCAAATTAAGGAGAAATGAAAGGAAAAAAAACTAAAGAATAAACGAAAAGGGAAAAAAGAAACTAATTAAAATAAAATGACATTAACAAAAATAGAACTTACATTATTATTATTAAAGAAAAAGAACAAAAAGAACGGTTACACTATTTTAAGGTGTCCTTGTTACAGTGTAATTATATATTTAAGTACCGAGTAATATTAATGTACTTACTATATGGTTAGGGTTAGGATTAGGGTTTGGTTTAGGGTTACTTCCACGTAATTATTAATTATTTATTGTTATTATAATAGTAAGTACATGCAACATGTGTAACAAGGACACCGGTAAAAAAAGTGTTACCAAAAGAATCAAATGAAAAAAAAAACAGCTAAATAACAAAAACAATAGGACCACTACAACTATAATAAAGAAATACAATAATTATGTAATAATTAATTAATTAATGATTATAATAATTATTATTATATTAAAGAAAAAAGCACAAAAAAAATAAAATAATAAAGAACAAAATATAGAATGGAAGAAACGATTGATAAAGACAAAAAGAAAAGAACGAAAAAGAATGACAAAAAATGAAAATAACTAAATTAAGAATAAACAAAAGAAAAAAACAAGAACAAACGATAGCAGACAATAATATACAAAATGAATTAATAAATGAACAAAAACTAAAAATTAACAAAGAAATAGTTATATGTACAAAAATAACAATAATACTACTACTAATAATAATTATTATTGTAGTCTTAATAAGAGTTGCATAAACAACGCTTCCAGTAATTAATACAGTAACTGTAGGCCGTTTACCTGGTGCAGTAATATATACCTGATATGACATGAACACAGGTGCACATTATATATCAGCTATTTCAATCGAACGCGGGTCATCGGGTGAGATTTATGAGCCAGGAATATCTGTTTCATAAGCCTTGCTTCTTTCAGAAAGCTTGATCGGAGCTGACAGCAGCGCAGGTAAAATATGAGCAAGTATTCTTCTGACACACAGTGACGACTTGAATTAGTTTGACAGAGTGAAAACAGAGCGACGGTAAAGTGATTAGCGCTGCTAAAAGCAGACGAACGCGCGACGGCTCATGCGAGAGTGATCGCACTTCATAAATCTGAACAACTCGCCGTAATGAACTTACAAACCATCATCGAAAGGTATCTGAGCGAAACCGAGTGTTTTTTTAGCACGCTGACGTTCATCCATCGTTCTTTCAAGAGTAAATCTAATCATATCGTCAGCCGATGGCAAATACCACGGCCGGATGCTTCTGGAAAACACAAAAACATCAAGAAAACTGAAATAGTTTGGTCTAAACTGTCATTTTAATTTATAGCAAAAACAGGCCAATCAGAGCGCGGCGTCACCTCGGTGAACTCGCAGCTTAATTGGCTACGCGGCTTAGACTCGTGCCGTGGAGAGAAACCGGCGAAACGAGCCGCTTTTCCGTCTGTGTTTTCCTCTTCGGGAGGTTTTTTTCAGTGCACGTCTAAATAAATAACTGGAGTTCAGACTGACTGACGGTAAATTGGCTGGAGTGACGGCCGGGAGATGCTCTCGCGACCAGATAAAGACAGAATCAAGGCCGTTTATTAGCAAACACAGACGGAAATATACAAACAGCTGGAGATACAGATGCAGACGTGAAAAGATGGGAGAGTAACACAGAAGGCCAAGAGACTAACACAATAGTTACCAATATATATTAGCATTATATAATATAACAGTCTATAATAAACTTCTTTTATGTCTTTTAGGAAAAACAGTGGCAACACACCAATAAATAAACAAAAAAAAAAATAAATAAATAACCAGGAAAAAATTAAGATAATATATTAAAATATATATTATTTATAAAAAAATATTGTTTTTTATAATTTAAATTTATATTACTATATTATTTTATATATTATTAATTATCATTTCAACTTACATAAATAGGTTAATTTATTATTAAGTTTAACAAAAAAAGTTTCTGTTGATTTGTCCAATAAAGCAAATGTATCACTATATATATATATATATATATATATATATATATATATATATATATATATATATATATATATATATATATATATATATATATATATATATATATTTTATATAATATAAAAATGAAAAAATAAACAGTAAAAAGTGGTATTGGTTTCATTCAATTCCTTCAAAAAAAAATTTGTTAACAGCAGGGGAGGGGCTAGGGTTGGCTTCCCTGACTCACAACAAAATTAGTGTGTTAACGCAGACGATTAATTTTTTCAGTTTAACGGCGTTAAAAATATTTAACACGATTAACGCAGGGGAGGGGCTAGGGTTGGCCACCCCACTCACAACTGCTGATTCTGTCTCATTTTTCTTGACAACATTTTTTTTTATTACAACAGAAACTTTTTTTTTGTAAAATGTAATAAAAAATGTAATATTGAATTAACCTATTTATGCATGAGTATTAAAGTATCAAACAATAGTATAAACCTAAAAAAGCAGTAAGGCATGGAGTAACAAGTCGAAGGCATCCATCATGATTAAAAATGATTAAACGCCAGTGCACTGCAATTCAAAAACACATTCTGTGTGAACCAGCCTTTAGCTTAACACATTAACGGCGTGATAAGTGTCTTTGTATCATGAGAAGCACATGTGAGGTGTGTTACTCACTGGCGTGGACCTGTAGGCCGCAGCTCCCGCAGGACAGCAGGACGCTGGTGCCGTCGTCACCGATGTGGGAGTTCGACGGCAGCGGTTCGGTGTTCTCGGCGCCCGCGCTGAAGCACATCTCTGGAACCAGCGAACGCGTGCGACAGCCGACTCGCGACACCAGACCGGACGTGTCCGAGAGGTGGAAGGGGTCCTTAATGGGCTAAACACGCACAAAAACACAAGAGAGAGGAGAGCATGCTAAACCAAAGAGAAATAAACACAGATTTAAAACAACTTCCTGTTCGATCGGGCAATTTTTGATTAAAAAAAGCATTGAAGTGGACCAGACTTTGTGTCGATAGTCAAAAGTTTGATTATGTATTAGTATATACTATTATGTATTGATTATGTACTATTACAAACAATTTCAGTATTTTGATAGTGGCGCTCAGTGCATTACCTGTGTGTACGGACAGAAGAGCGTGCAGACGGCGCAGTGCGGCTCGATGGTTGCCATCGCAGCGTTGAACTGTTTCTCGGCCAGGAAGTTTGGCAAACGGTTCTGCCACAGCGCGCTTTCCTCGGACTTCTTAGCCTCCGGCTGGACACCGCCACCTACAGGCAGCCCAGAGTACAGCTCTACAGAAACACAGGGAGAGAGACGACACAAGCATGAGATTCACACATCAGAGGAGTTACACACTACAACAATCACTATACATCACCTTACAATCAATAAAGACAGACAGACAGATAGATAGATAGATGGAATGACAAAACGAACAAATGATAGATAGATAGATAGATAGATGGAATGACAAAACGAACAAAAGATAGATAGATAGATAGACAGACAGACAGACACAGATAGATAGAATGACAAAACGAACAAACAATAGATAGATAGATAGATAGATAGATAGATAGATAGATAGATAGATAGAATGACAGAACGAACGATACGATAGATAGATAGATAGATATAAATGGAATGACAAAACAAACGATAGATAGATAGATAGATAGATAGATAGATAGATAGATACAAACAAACGATAGATAGATAGATAAATAGATAGATAGATAGATAGATACACGGAATGACAAAACGAACAAACGATAGATAGATAGAGATATAGATAGATAGATAGATGGAATGACAAAACAAACAAATGATAGAAAGATAGATGATAGATAGATAGATAGAATCACAAAACGAACAAACAATAGATAGATAGATAGAGATAGATAGATAGATAGATAGATAGATAGATAGATAGATAGATAGATGGAATGACAAAACGAACAAACGATAGACAGACAGACAGATAGATACATACATATAGACAGAATGACAGAACGAATTAACAATAGACAGATAGAACGAACGGTAGATAGAATTATAGATAGAACGATAGATAGAACTAACAAACGATAGATATTTAGACAGACAGATAGACAAATCTTTAGACAAACTGACAGATATTTAGATGTCTAGACAGACAGACGCAACAATAATTGTAAAGAGTGCAGAAGCTAAATAAGAAGAATTTTAATATGATTCTGCCTCGTAAGCACTGAAAATGCACATAGTTTAGAGGTAACTGAATCAGACAGAAGTGACACACGGCTCAGTATGAGTGTTGTCCTCTTCCTCTGAGCCGTGACTCTACAGACAGCAGGTGAAGATGTATTTTTGGAGACTTTTGATGCCCCTCTGTCCTGTATTTTGCCCCCTGCAGTGACAGCGGGCGGTGTGGGTTTACAGCTGTCTGTCTCTTCATAACTCACAGCACAGACAAATCAATAACCGTCTTTCAGCCGCCCCGTCTTATAAAGCACTGATTGTTTGTGGCTGCTTTCTTTCATACTTTATTGCTTTTGCTCTTTGTGCTCGCGAGTGCGCACTTTCACAACAAACAAACAAACACAAAACAACATCTTGCCATCAAACCAGAACACTCTGAAATGAAACGCCGGCCTGAAATGTTCTAGACGCATTCATATTGTAAAAACATATCTAACTTTTAACATCTTTTTCCTCAGAGGAAAATGTGCCATCAGACATTTACCCAGGGAGCAAAGTTTCTTTTGTTCTCCTGAACGCCACGAGACAACAAATGCAGAATATTTCTCACATTACCCCACGTAAATGCAAAAATGTAAATTTGGCATGTCAAAGAGTGACAGAAATGTCGTAATAATGTTGTAATTTAATAACTTGCATTGTCATAAATTGGGCCTCATTCAAGAAACTAGTAAAACAAATTTAAAAATAGTTTCTAAACCTTTCTTCCATAAATTTTTAACCAATAATTTTCACCAATTAAAAAAATAACCAATTAATTTAATTTTCACCAATTAAAAAAAAAAAATGAATCCTTAATATATAATAAAATTATTGATTGTATTACAAAACCTCTTTCTATTAAAACTATTTGGAATAGGGAATTATCTGATCTTAATTTATCTGTCGACTGGGAGAGAGTGTGGTCTAACCTCAGCTTAACATCTAAAAATCTGGCTCATCGTCTTATTCACTTCAAAGTCATTCATAGAGCATACATAACTCCTTACAAAAGATTTAAAATGAAACTACAGTCAAATTTGAACTGCCATATATGTAACACTACATCATCGGGCACTTTTCTGCTTATGTTTTGGGAATGTCCTGTCGTCATCAGTCTATGGACACATGTAAACCTGGTTTTGTCATCATTACTGAGAATTGATTGGTCTGTTAACCCAAGTTTATGTCTTCTTAATGATGATTCTGGTCTCTGTATTAGTTCAATGCAAAAGAGAATGTTGTTTGCTGGTTTTACAGCTGTGAAGAAGACAATAATTCAGAACTGGTTTACACCACACATGTGTAGAGAGGCATATTGGATCCGTAGCCTCCTGCAAATAGTCTCATGTGAATGTACAACGGCGCGAGTCGGTGGGGCCAGGCCTTCAACCATTGAGGCTTGGCAGTGTTTTTTACTGAATGTACGTGATTATATAAAGGAGTAACTTTTGTGTTCTTGTTGTCCTTCCCTCTCTCCCTCCCTTTTGATTGAACTTTTAGTTGTTGAGTATGTGTCTGCTGTTTTGTTTTGTTTTATTTTGGATATTATGTTGTGTTGTTTGTAAAAAAATGAAAATAAAAAATTGTTGATAACAAAAAAATAAATAAAATGAAGTTCATTCATGAAACAATGTCACTGAATTAAATTTACACAGGAAGTTTTTTTTTTACAAAATTCTACAAACGTCATTCGATTTTATGAAATTTGACCATTTCAAATTTGACCATTTTTACCATTGTCATTTATGAAACTAGCAAGACAATTTTGCGTACATCTTTCATAAAATTATTCGAATGCAAATTAAAAAATTTAAGCAAGAATGTTCTTACGAATGTCATTAAAAGATTTTTATGGACATTATTGGATTATATGGACAAAAAACATGTAATTCAAGAACAGCTTAATGAACAATTAAAAAATGGTCTAATTCAAATTTAAACATCATAAGTTTTTTCATACATTATTTCAAATGTAATGTTTGAAACATGAGGAAAAACGAATTTCTGTGCATGCAAGAATGGCTCCATAAACATTTCATAAGTCATCAGATGTCATTAAGAACTTTCAAAATGAATTAATGTAATTTTTTTGGAAAACTATACTAACAAAAGTTTCTGCATTAAATTCAACGAATTATGCATGAATAGTCTATGAACATCATTGATTTGACTGGCATTATTACGAACTACATTTAAAAAAAACCACAAAAAAAACATGCAATTTAACAATAGCTTTACGAAACAATTTAATTATAAAATAATTTGATTTTACAACTGTCATTGCGAACGCTATCTATGAATGAGGAGCAAAACGAATTCAGGTAAATCTTTTATAAAAACTATTTTTGGATAAATTGCCGAATTCAATTTATGCACATTTTACGCAAAGGTGTAAGAACACCACTAGACTTTCCGTACGTTATTTCAAATGTAATTTTTTGAAAGATTAGAAAAACTAGTTTATGTGTATGGAAGAATGGGTTTATAAACAAACTTACATAAGACAGTTGATTTTAAAAATGTCATTACGAAATTAATTTGAAGCATGAGCAAAATTAATTCATCAAAAATTTTTGTAAAACTATTCTAATGCAAATTTCTGCATTCAATTCAATGAATTATGCAAGAACACTTTACAAACATTCCATTTTACGGACATTATTTCAAACTACAATTAAAAGACAAACAAAACATGTCAATTACCAAGAGCTCTACGAACAATTAAAATGTTTTCACTACGAATAACCTTCAAATCATAATATTTTGTTATTTAAGTTAAGTTATTTTGAATATACAGTGGGTACGGAAAGTATTCAGACCCCCTTAAATTTTTCACTCTTTGTTATATTGCAGCCATTTGCTAAAATCATTTATGTTCATTTTTTTTCCTCATTAATGTACACACAGCACCCCATATTGACAGAAAAACACAGAATTGTTGACATTTTTGCAGATTTATTAAAAAAGAAAAACTGAAATATCACATGGTCCTAAGTATTCAGACCCTTTGCTCAGTATTTAGTAGAAGCACCCTTTTGATTTAATACAGCCATGAGTCTTTTTGGGAAAGATGCAACAAGTTTTTCACACCTGGATTTGGGGATCCTCTGCCATTCCTCCTTGCAGATCCTCTCCAGTTCTGTCAGGTTGGATGGTAAACGTTGGTGGACAGCCATTTTTAGGTCTCTCCAAGATGCTCAATTGGGTTTAAGTCAGGGCTCTGGCTGGGCCATTCAAGAACAGTCACGGAGTTTTGTGAAGCCACTCCTTCGTTATTTTAGCTGTGTGCTAGGGTCATTGTCTTGTTGGAAGGTAAACCTTCGGCCCAGTCTGAGGTCCTGACACTCTGGAGAAGGTTTTCGTCCAGGAATCCCTGTACTTGGCCGCATTCATCTTTCCCTCGATTGCAACCAGTGTCCTTCCCTGCAGCTGAAAAACGCCCCCACAGCATGATGCTGCCACCACCATGCTTACTGTTGGGACTGTATTGACGGGTGATGAGCAGTCCTGGTTTTCTCCACACATACCGCTTAGAATTAAGGCCAAAAAGTCATCTTGGTCTCATCAGACCAGAGAATCCTTCAGGTGTTTTTTAGCAAACCATGCGGGCTTTCATGTGTCTTGCACTGAGGAGAGGCTTCCGTCGGGCCACTTGCCAAAAGCCCCGACTGGTGGAGGGCTGCAGTGATGGTTGACTTTCTACAACTTTCTCCCATCTCCCGAATCATCTCTGGAGCTCAGCCACAGTGATCTTGGGGTTCTTCTTTACCTCTCTCACCAAGGCTTTCTCCTCCGATAGCTCAGTTTGGCCGGACGGCCAGCTTGGAAGGGTTCTGGTCGTCCCAAACGTCTTCCATTTAAGGATTATGGAGGCCACTGTGCTTAGGAACCTTAAGTGCAGCAGAAATTTTTTTGTAACCTTGGCCAGATCTGTCTTGCCACAATTCTGTCTCTGAGCTCTTCAGGCAGTTCCTTTGACCCTGATTCTCATTTGTCGCTGCACTGAGCTGTAAGGTCTTATATAGACAGGTGTGTGGCTTTCCTAATCAAGTCCAATCAGTATAATCAAACACAGCTGGACTCAAATAAGGTGTAGAACCATCTCAAGATGATCAGAAGAAATGGACGCACCTGGTTAAATATATGAGTGTCACAGCAAAGGGTCTGAATACTTAGGACCATGATATTTCAGTTTTTCTTTTTTAATAAATCTGCAAAAATGTCAACAATTCTGTGTTTTTCTGTCTTGGGGTGCTTTGTACATTAATGAGGAAAAAAAATGAACATAAATGATTTTAGCAAATGGCTGCAATTAACAAAGAGTGAAAAATTTAAGGGGGTCTGAATACTTTCCGTACCCACTGTATATTTTGAAACACGAAAAACACGTTTCTGTGCATGCAAGAATGGCTTTATGAATGTCATTTTAAGGACATCCTTACGAAATTCATTCGAAACATGAGCAAAACAAATTCACGAAAATCTTTTGTAAATTCATTCCTACGTAAAATGTGACACTGAAATTTAAAGTGATAATTAATGTTTTTATGAACAATTTACACAGAAATCTGCTTGCGTTTCATGAACGAGGCCCAAAATATTAAGTTACATTTTTTACTTATTTCAATTTCATACTTAAAGTACATTGCGTTTAACGTTTATCGTTAATGATGTCTTGAAAGTAGCACTCACCCTCGTCGCTGGAGGCTTCCTGTTTGACTATAGAGTGAGGAGAGCGCATGGGCGGCTTGCTGAACGGATGTCTTCGGCTCTTCTTTACCTCAACTTTCTTCTTCAGTTTCTTGAAGGGACTCGGCTGAGAACAAAAACATGTAACGATAATTTGCCTCAGCGTTTAAAATCCCCTAAAAACCCCTTTGGGATCAGAGAAAGCGCTGACCTGCAGGCTGGGAGCGTCTCCATTACTCTCAATGTCACTGGAAGCAAACTGCTCAAACACCTGCTGGAAGGAGAGCTCGTCGGGATGCTTCGGCTTCTTCTTTTTCTTCTTCTTCTTCTTCTTCTCCTCCTCTACGTTTTCAGGTGGAGGATCCTGGGGATCTGTTTTTATGTCTTCACCGGCTGAACAACAACAAAGATGCATCACACATTCAGTAATAACAAGGTGTGTTACTATGTGGCTGCTAGGGTTTATGGGGTGGTTTCTATATGATAAAAGTTTGCTCCCGTCACCTCCTTCCCGAAGCGCTGCCTCCGCTTCCGCCTGCTCCTGCTCCTCCCTCTCCAGCGCCTCCAGCGTGAGGAGCGCCTCCCGCGCCATGCGCTCGTCCCTCTGCTGCCGTCGCTGCTGCTCGCGCTCCTCCACCTTACTCAGATACTCGCTCATGTCCAGCTCCACTCCCTCCTCCTCCAGGACCTTCACCTCCTCCAGCTTCAGACGCCGGAACTGTTTCACCTTCGCCTGAACTCTACAAAAAACAACGCAAACGGATAACAAAATTATTTCAACTCACACATTTCCCACTTCATAGTTTTTATTTATTACGTTTTGAACTGTAAGTGTGAAAAGTCAATAAAAACTTTGCCTAAGCTCTACGAAAAAAAACAACGCAAACACAAACTTATTTCAAACAAAACCTTTTCCCACTTGATAGATTTATGTATTACGATTCGAAAATTAAAGGTGAAATGTCAATAAAAACCTTGCTGAGGTCTACAAAAAACAATGCAAATGGATAACAAACTTTTATTTAAAACCAAATGTCATCCCATTTGAATGTTTTGAATTTTTATGATACGAACAATAAAGGTCAATAAAAACTTTTTTTTTTTTTTAAACGCAATGGATAAAGAACTTTTATTTCAACCCAAATGTTTCCCACTTGATGGTTTTATTTATTACGATTCAAACCGTAAAAGTGAATTCACGGCTAAAATGAAAAATGAAACAATTAATTTTTTTGCACCGACAAACCTTTGCGTGAACTCTACGGCGAACAACCAAAACAGATAACTTATTTCAAACCAAGCATTCTGACTTGATACAATTCTATTTGTAAAGAATAAACAAACAAAAAAAATTGAATTAATTTAATAAATAAATTGAATAATAAATAAAAATAAAAATTAATTAAATTAATAAAATAAAATAAAATTACAATAAAGGTAATTTCACGTCCATGGCAAATTTTTGCAGAGACATTGTTAAAATGAAACAATGCATTTGCACACTTTTTTGACCAGTAACAAAAAAATACCATAAATTAATTTTTTCCTGTATTACAACAGCTGACCATAAACGTCATTGTAACGTGTCATTCCTACATCACGCTATCTCAACTTTTTACTATTATCAATCAATAAGATATTATGAGCAATTTAACAATGTTTTCTGTTTTGCATTAAAAGCACAGAGTATACTCACTATTTACGAAAACCTTTGCGTGACGTTGTTAAAACGAAACAAGTTCCACAAAGCACATATCATTTTTTTTTTTTTTTTTTTCAAGGTACTGACGAAAATTAGTTTCTAAAATCAATAATAAAGGCCAACCAGCAGATTTTTGCTGTAACAAAATGAAAAATGGGAAATTGTCGGCACCTGCGCAGGAGTTTCTCTTTGTAGGTGACTCTGGTTTTCCTCCAGTGCTCCAGCTCGGGGCTGGTGAGGCTCGTGGGTTTCAGGTGGTCCAGGACCGTGTTGTCTTTCCCTTGTTTCCACAGCTCGTAGCGGTCAGGCTGCAGACAGCGAACGAAGACGTCCATGGAGATCTTCACCATGTCCTTACGGCACGTGCACTGCAGAAGACAAACGAGAACCAACAACTTTAAAGTCAACAACCGTAAAACAGTTCTGTCTCTAAGTTCTGACTGCATGATATATGATGTGACACAATCATGGCCAATCAGAATAAATTTAAAGTTTAGTACACAACTATGTGGAGTGATATTTTGGACCAATGAGATTCCACGGTGGGCGGGGCTAATCATCACAAAAAAAAAAGTGTATTTATTTATTTGTATTATTGTATAGTATATATTTTTTATTAATTAATATATAATTTATATTGTATTATATTATTTTTTAAATTCAGATTAAATACACTTTTGCATGCACTTTTTTTTATTTCTGGCCTTCAGTTTTAAGATTAAAAGAACAATCTAGAGTAATATGAATAAAATGCAAATGAATTTAAAATGTATTAAAGATTTATAAATATTATATATAAAAAATATTATAAATAATGTAGGGGTGTCCTCGACTAAGGATTTTCATAGTGTAGTATATTTTTTTATTAATTAATATATAATTTATATTGCATTATATTATTTTTTAAATTCAGGAATCAGAATTTTCGAATCTTGAGTAATATGAATAAAATGCAAATGAATTTAAAATGTATTAAAGATTTATAAATATTATATATAAAAAATATTATAAATAATGTAGGGGTGTCGATATTCGACTGATAGTCTAATCATATGTTTGGGGGCGTGGTCAAAATATATTACCAAGAGTCAAGTTAGACATTCGACAGAAATTAAAAAACGTGTAACGGACGCCTCGCAGATACAAACGGGGTAAATAATGTTTTATGTTTTGATTAAAAGATAGTTAACATTAAACGTCAGCGAAACCCTAAGAATTCACTTTTTTTTTTTCAATAGTGCTCTTATTATAAGGTTATGTAGGCTATATAGTTATTAATGTTCTGTTTTGAGCTGCGCGCGCTGAAGATGACCAGTAAAATTAAGCATATTATAGCTCTTTTTTAAATTAATGGATTTAACTCATTTCTCTCATACAGAATACGCTTCGTTATTTATGTTGACTTTACAGGCTATTTGCACAAAATGCCCCGAGACCCGAATGCACAAGTGAACGTGTCTGCGCGGCTCTGAATGAACTCCTTTTGTGGATGCGTTCTTCATACAACAACGTGCAGAAACATGGCAGCTAAACTCAAAATGAACAGCGTTTTATTATAATAGTGTTCTCATTATAATGTTATGTATCTGACAGTCCGAGTCATAGTCATTAATATTATTGTTGTTTGTCCTGCTCGCGATGCGTGCTGAAGAGATAATCACCGTACTACTACAATGAAGCGCTTTTACTGCAGCGCAACTCAACCAAATGCATCTCATTCGAGATAAATAAAAGTAGGCCTATATACACGATATATAAAGTGGCCAAAATATTTTGAAATAACTTGTACCCTACCTGATCGAAAAAAAATCCTGTCTTTCACTCTGCCTGTGTCAATTTGAGTCTTTTTAATGATTTAAATCCCTGCTGCCAAGATGCTCCTCTGTCGTCACGGATTATGAAAAGTGAAACTTAAAAACTATAGGGGTGGTTGGATTTAAGGCCATTGCACACTGAGTCCGAAATTTTCGCATGCGTTTTTCCGTTTTTTCGTATTCTCCATCCTTTCCTATCAAAATGCATGCAACGGATGCGAAAACGCAGAAAATCGAACCTGATCCGACTTTGTTTTGACGGACGAAAGTTTCGGAGGCAGTGTGCAAACGTGATTGACACAACGTGAGGTCGTATTTATTTTTTTAACATGCGTAAATTTCGAACTCAGTGTGCAGAGACCTTTATTCATCCATGTTAACATATTTATTTATAGCTTCTTTCTTTTCAGATTCTTATTTACAGCATTATCATAATAGGCTGTATTAACTTATTAGGAGAAAACCGGTAGTTCTATGTGAAATCAGACATGTGAGCACTAGGGATGCCCATATAGCCAAAATGGCATGATATTGTGTGTATACATAAAGCCCCACGAAAGCACAAAAGCATAAAAGCACCCCGCGAATATTTTAATGTGAGGTAACGACTGTGAGATTGGGAGTCGAATCAGGCTCCTCCTATCGAAGCATCGAATCGTCGACTATTCGGGGTCACCCCTAAAATAATGTATTAATAATGATGAATAAATATTAGCATAATTAATTTAATATTAATACACATTCATTATAAAATAAAAATTTATACTATGCAAATTAAAAAATACATCTTATACAAAAAATATAAATTAATATATTTATGCGTTTTCTCTGAATTAAAATAATAATACAAAATCTTCACAAAACGGTAATCTAATTCCTGCGCTGTATTAAATTAAAAATAATATTTTATTAATTATCATTAAAAATAATACTAAAGATATGTTTGTCACATTAATCTGTGTCTTTCTTTCACAAGTTTGCGCGTCTGCTTGCTGATATTAAAATAAAAAAATTAAATACATAAGTCATTTTAAGTCAAGTTGCTAGGAGCAGATTAAAGTATTATATTTCAATGACAACAAAATATGTGTTTTTCTAATATATATGCAAATTCATTGAAAAAAGGACCTTAAAAACTACAAAATATTGGGGTTCAAAAAGATGAAACTGTATAAAATAATGTATTAATAATGATGAATAAATATTAGCATAATTAATTTAATATTAATACACATTCATTATAAAATAAAAATGATGAAATTAAAAAATACATCTTATTCAAAAATATATAAATTAATATATTTAAATTAAAAGAATCAAATGAACTGCATCATGGGAGTCATGTCTGAAACAACGATTGAAAGGAAAATGAAGGCGATGGAGACGAGCTGTGATGATCAGATGAAATAAGTCTTCATGCAGGTGCACAGACACGAGATTATTAAATCATCAGCGCCGACGACTGGAAGGGAGAAAAACAGGCTTTTAATCGCAGAGTTTGTGCGGCGTGGACCGAAGTGAAAAACGCACAAATCAACATCTCTCAATCAACAGCGAGGGAGAGACGGATGGAAATAAAAGTCATTTTCCTGCGAGCTGCAGTTGGCTGTATTACATCGAGCCGTTATTTCCTGCGCCGCGCCGGAGCTGCTGTTCAATTACCAGAAACATTCTGCAGCTGAAGTGAAGACAAACACGGCAAACCCTGTGTGTGTGTGTGTGAGAGGGCGTAATAACGGCAAAAAGCGCTATTCTTCACTCTGAAATGTCAATGTCTCGCAGCGTAACTCCAGGGCTTGCCATATTATGCTCAGAAATGCAATTCCAGCCCGACTGGAAGGATCTGACTCCACCTGGAAAACAAGCGGCGCTGAGGAGAGGAACCAACCAAAACTAAAAGTACAATCATGCTGTGAACATTTTTCAGGAGAGTAACTGAGACTCCGCTGTTTCCAAAACACTTCTACATTTCTTTAGCAAAAATTGTGACAATAGGGAGATACATATGCGTGTGTGTATTTCAAAATCTGTTTAAAAAAGAAAAAAAGTATGTATTGTGATTATTTTAGACTGCAACAATGAAAAATTAAACTGGAAAAAGCATATATTTATAAATATATAAGTAAATTAAAAGAATAATATAAAATAATGCATAATAATTTAAAGTAATATAAATTAAAAATTAAATTAATAAATAAAATAGTACAAATTAATAAAAATAAATTACATAAAATGTTGAATATAAAAAATAAATACATATGTAACATTAAATCTGTAGTGGAATATATACAATTTTAATATATATATATATATATATATATATATATTTCCCTAACCGTATTAAATGCATGCATCATCTTTCATATCAAATTCTTACATTTTAATAATAATTTCACTTAATATAATAAGATAATATAGGGCTGTTACCAATCATATGAAATCAGTATCTACAAAACCGATCTTTCCACTTCATAAGAAACAGAAGTGACTGGAGCGGCACTCAAATGCATTTACACTGCATGCTAAATTATAACAGCATAAATAATATTCTGAGCTCAGTGTTTTAAAATATATATATTTTTAATATACAAATATGAAATGTTGGAAAAAATGCAAAGATAGGCTACTCTGAATGTAAACCTCCAGTAGGTGGCAGCAATCTTAATTAATGAGTCATTGAAGCAATGCCTTCAAACGATTCGTTCAGACAGCTGATTCATTCAAGAATGAAGCAAGTGCCTGTCCTTATGAATGGACCACTGAATCATTGATTCAAATGATTCAAAATTCAAAAACGCGAATCATTCAGCAACGAAACACCGATGTGTGTTGCTCAGACATATGCGCGACTGTTCTGCTGTGATCTTTGTTTGGATATTTTCATTAACCAAAAGGAGTAAAAACAGTCAACGTTGACAATATATCCTTTCAATAAATTCAAATTCAAATATTGAACTAAAATGTATATTAACTACTCGTTTGCAATCGTGGTTTCCAGAGAACTTCCCTCTCTTTGTCGTGTCATGTTGCATAACTAGGCTGTATGTTATAAATATGAAAACGAAGTCACATTTTTATGTTTCTTCTGTGTGCAGTTGCATTCATTTGTTTTGATTTCTCCACGAGATTCTCTCACATAGACAGGCTGCGTGAGCTTCAACTGGCGCGACCTTGTTGTTACTGATTTATCCATTTACAATCGCCGAACCATTCTCGATGAAATTTCAGTGCAATTAGATGTTTTAAACAGATTAGTTGTCCGGTCGGGCAAGTAAAATTCTCTTCTTTCACTTGTCCCTTCAAAAAATACTTGTCTCGGTCCCGGACAAGCATTAATGTTGAGCTCTGTTACTGTATATAAAATTCAACCCGCCAGAGTGGCTAGTGGGAGTGACTGTGTTACACGCCACTGCTGAAATCCACACGCATTTGGTGGGTTGGCGGGTGTTAATGTCAAGCTCTGTATGCAATATATGCAAATTGGCAAAAGAGTCCCTAAAAACTACAAAAAAAAGGTCAAATCTGGAAATATATATTTATATAAATACATTTTTATAAACATATTTGAAAAACATTGAAAAAATAACTATATACACAATACGGTTTAAAAGTTTGAGGCAATATTTTTTTCTGTTTTTAAAAAGTCTCTTCTGCTCACCAAAGCTGCATTAATTTGATAAAAACAATTACTGCAAATACAGTAATATTGTAATATATTATTACTATTTAAAATATCAGTTTTCTATTTGAATATATTTCAAAATGTAATTTATTCCCATGATGCAAAGCTTAATTTTTCAGGATTCTTTGATAAAGAGAAAGCTCAAAAGAATAGCATTTATTTGAAATAGAAATCTTTTGTAAGATTATAAATGTCTTTACTTTAGCTTTTGATCAATTTAATGCATCCTTGCTTAAAAAATGTCAAAGTTTTGCATTGTAGTGAATATATACATTTAAAATTAAACCAAAAAAAAAAAGAATTAAAGATATGTACAAAAAAGTAAATAAAAAGTGATAAAAAGTGAGTATAAAAGTAAAGTTTAAAAAAGAACAAAAAACTATTATTTTGACACTGAACTCTCTGGAATCAATCTCTTTTATTGCTGTATTTCTCACTGCTAAACCAATTAATGGAAATGGAGTGAGAAACAATCACAGGCCTCTGAAGACACCAGAGCGATGAAGCTGCATCTCATATCAGAGATGAACATGTTAATAACTCTAAACTCATCATGTCTCTCTCACTAGACCAGGTCTGGTCATTACATGAGCCGCTGCAGGTGGATTATTCTCTTAGATCTCACACATGATGGACGATTTATTCACAGTACATTCACAATGATAGAAAAACAAGCAACACTGTGAATATAACATTGAATTTAATGTGCTTTTTTATCTGACTGAAGGATTCAACATTAACAAAAATGTTAATTTTTCATGCATAAAAATGTATATATAACAAATATGCATGTTCACAGCATTAGCAACACCGTTATTGCACATAAAAGATTCTTTAACAGGCCAGAAATCAGTATTTTGTCATGAATGTGCAGGTTTAAAGATCTCTGACTAATGAGGCGCTCCATCAGACGCCTGTAGAAGAGAAACTGAAATAATGAGTGGGACTGAGAGCGACACGAGAGAGATTCAAACACAAAATCTGCTCATGTGCTTTAATTAGCCGCGCATCTGTGACCCGACATTCAGCACATCGCTAATCATTACAATACATGCAGATCATCAGCCGCGCGAGACACGTGTGACGAGAGTCTCTAAATGCCAGAGCGTAACACGAGCGGGAAAAACAACTCGCGTGTGTGTAATATGAGAGAGAGAGAAAGACATACAAAAAGAAAGCAAGCAAGCAAGAAAGAAAGAACAGAAAAAGAACAAAAAAAACAAAGGAAATTAAAAGAACAATCACAACGAAAGAACAAATGAAAAAGACAAACAAAAAGAAAAAAGTAATGAAAAGGACAAACAAAAAGAACAAACAAACAAGGACAAATGAAAAGAAAGAAAAATAACAAAAAAGAAACAATAAATAGAAAGAACAAAAAAAAAACAAATGAAAAGGACAAACAAAAAGAATAACAAACGAAAAGAACAAAAAGCACAAACAAAAAACGAATGAAAAGGACAAATGAAAAGAGAAAATTAACAATCAAAAATAAAAAATAAAAAGAAAGAACAAATTAAAAGGACAAACCAAAAAGAAAATGAAAATAAAGGACAAACAAAAATAAAGAAAAAAATTAAAAGAACAAACAAACAAAAAAAGATCAAAGAACAAATGAAGAGAAATAAACAAAAAGAAAGAACAAACAAAAAGAAAAGATCAAAGAACAAATGAAGAGAAATAAACAAAAAGAAAAAGAAAGAACTAAAATGACAAATGAAAAGAAATAACAAACAAGAAAAAGGACAAAAAGAAAATGAAATGAAAAGAAAGAACAATCAAAACGAAAGAACAAATGAAAGACAAACAGAAAGAAAAAGGAAATGAAAAGGACGAACAAAAAGAAAGAACAAACAAATAAGGACAAACGAAAAGAAAGAAAAAGAAAGAACAAAATGAAAAGGATAAACAAAAAGAAAATGAAAAGAAAGGACAAACTAAAATAAAGAACAAAAAGGACAAACAAAAAGAATAACAAACGAAAAGGACAAATCAAAAGAAAAAAAAGAAAAATGTACAAAACAAAAGAAAGAAAAAAAACGTGAAGGGATGTGAATGAGCAAACAAAAACAAACAAAAGCAGCAAATGAAAGGATGAATGAACGAGCAAATGAATCAGGAGCGAAGAATGAAAGAATGAATGAAAGTGTGTGAAATAACTAACGAAAGCACAAAAGAACAAGCGAAGGAAGGAAACACAAGAATGAGTGTGAGGAAGGGGCGTGTAGTGAATCGTTCGCTCTGTCGTCTGTCGTGTTAAACTGGCGCTCACCTGCGTGGCCATCTTGCCGTACTCCATCCAGCGCAGGGTCGCGAAGTTTGTGGACTCGGCACAGTTGAAGCCGTGGTTGAATCCGGCGTGATATCCGTACGGGAACGTGATCATGAACTCGCCCTCCTCCTGCGTGATCTACGAGAGAAAGAAAACAAGGCAAAATCATCACAACGAGGCCCGTGCGCAAACTCTACGTCATTGTTTTACTCATCTGTGCTGATTATGGTGTAAAATCTTGTTAATTGCACAAAATGAATACAATAAAATACATAAAGTAATTATTAAATTAAAATATATTGGGAGAATTAGATTCTTAAAGATTAAATGAAAATGTATCGCCGATTTATTTAACTTAAGTTACAATACATTTTCATTTAATCTTTATTTAAGGAGAACTGTAAAAAAATATAAATAAATAACAAAGTACAGCGTTTTATGTTGCTGTCTGCGTTTCCAGCTAAAAACATGGCTAAAAGAGTATCCGCTAAAAAAAGCAAAAGAAAGACTGTGAAAGAACAATTACAAATGTAAGAAATGTATGTGAACAAATTGATAAACAAAAAACAAACAAAAGGAACAAACAACTTACTACTTTTATTAGCTATTTATTTGATGAATACTTAAAAATAAAAAGTCAAATGAAATACAAATTAATACTTTTAAATTAAATTGACTTAAAGGAACAAACTACTTTTAATATTATACTTTAATTAATTAATAAATTAATTATTAAACAACTAAAATGTCAACTAAAATTAATGAAATCAACTTTTAAGTAAAATTTTATTTCAATAAAAAGTGAGGTATTAACTGTACAAAATGTGCACTTTTAATCGTGAAAAATAGATAAAATAATACAGACACAAAAAACGAGATAAAGAATTAATAATAAACAAAAAGAAATGAAACAACCTATTTCTTTTGTTAATTTTATTGTTTGATTTTTTATTAATAGATGAATAATTAAAAAAAATATTAAAAGTCAATTAAATAAAAAATAAATGACAAAGAATATGAATGTAAAAGAAAAAACAATAAACAAATGAAAAAAATGATGAATGAACAAAAAAAGAATACTTTTATTGTTTAATTTGAAAATGAATGCATGAATAATTAAAAAGTACTAAATTAAAAAATTTAAAACAAAAGCAAGAGAGAATTATGAATGTGAAAGAACAAAATGAAGGAATTAATGAAAAATGATGAACAAATTAAGGAACAAAAAAGGAACAAATGCATAAAAAAGTATAATACAAATAAATGAATCAAATTTAATTAACATAAATAGTCAGGTATTATGGTGTAAACTCACGTTATATACATTTTTTATATAAATATTATTATCTGCAGCACTTTCTTGTGAATTCTGCACGTGCTAATAATCATAAAGCTCTCGACTCATCCTCACGAGACGCATGTGTCTCTGAAGATGGAAGCGCTGGACGTTTAATTTTTTCCCAGCTATTGCTCCGTTACCCCACATATTATTAATTTCATCCAGCTCCACAGTAATCTGGGCGAAGGCAACATTTAAAGGACTCAGTGAACTGTACTTTGATGAAAGAGCCAATAACTGCTGAATTAAGCTGCAAATGACACTTCAGAGAGAGAAAAAGCTGTCGCGGGAAAATCAGCCGAGACCGAGAAACACGCCGGCTTCCAGCGCTAATATCTGTAGCCATTAGCGGCTGATGGGAAAATAAATTTGCTGTGAGAAATCTTCAGCCTCTCCTCTCGTTTTCTCCCTCCATTCATCGTCTCCTTCAGACCTCGGGCTCCTCGGCCGCCGCCGGCCAAACGAAACGCTGGAAAGACATTTTCAGACGCTACGAGCGCAATTAAGGTGGAGGCGCGGAGCATGGAGGAGGGTTAGCCGGCCTTAGCTAATGAATATTTTCATTTCACTCCGTTTTCTAGCTTTGCGATCGGTGGAGTCACACTTCAGCATCACGCTGGCGTCCATTAGAAAGAAAGTCAGATTCATTAATGCCGTTCCGAGTCGTATTTCACTGCTACGTGTCTGGTGTTTTTGTAGAATTAGTCCTCGGGCGTTTGTACATTTTACGAAATTAGATTAATTCCACACCTGTAGAGACCGCGATATTGTGTTATAGAGTGTTGACAGCTCAGACAAACATAAATAAACAAATAAATATTTTAAAATCAATAAAAAAAAATAAAAAATAAACACATTTAAAATGCAATATAAAAATAATAAAACATTTAAAATAAATAATTACAAAATTTTTAAAAATAAAAACATAGTAAAAATATTTTAAATTAATTCTGAAATATATAGATTTTTTTGCAGTATCTGCACAGATGTGAACAAACAAAAAATGTCACCTTATGAATAAGCACCAAAAAATAACATGAAAAAATATAATTAAAAATATGACAAAAATAATTTTCATTTGAACTGAAAGGAAAAAGTAAACTAAATTAATAAAATTAACTTTTAAATTAAATGTAATTTTCATTAAACAAATAACACTAGGTATTATGGAGTACATTTGCATTACAATAAATTATTTATACAAAATATTTAATAAATACACAAGTGACTTGGTGAATAACGCATTTGAATTGTAAAAGTATATAAAAGTATTATTTCTTTTAAATAAAAAAATAAAATAAATTCATTTGAACTAAATCGAAGGAAAGTCAAGTAAAGTAATAAAATTAACTTTTAAAATCAAATTTAAAAAGAAAAGTCAGGTATTATGGTGAACATTTGCATAAATTTTTTTATTGCAAAAAATAAATTTAATTTTAATAAAAAATAAATTCAGATAGATTTGGTGTAATTTTGTACATTTGCATTACATTAAAATCTGATATTATATAAATATATACATTTAAATAAAAATTAATAATTCAATGTACAAAATATTTAAAAAAATGAAAATGACTTAGCAAGTAACTGGCATTTGAAGTTTGCATTAATGTATTGTAAATAAAATAAATTAAAAATTAAAAACATTTAAAATAAATAAAAGTATTAATTTAAAATAAAATCTAAACCTAAACGCATATTAATACTTTACTTAAGTTTTTAAACAATTATATAATAGTAATGCAAATTTACAGAAAATAAGAGAGAACCAAAAACAGGACTTGAAAGTCTCAAAAAAAGAAGAGAAAAACTGATATGACCTGCAAAAAACAAACAAAAAAAAACTTTGAAATCAGCATAAAATAATTTTACTTCCATATTGAGTGTGTTTTAGAGTGTAAGGAAGGAGGAAGGAAAGGAAAGGGAAGTGGTGTGTGGCAGGTTATTCAACAAGAAAAAAAAAAAGTACATTTGCGGCGCCCGGGGAGCAGTGATTTAATCTCACCTCAGTTGAGGTGGAGAGAGCACTACTTTAAGGTACTTTAAAGACGGCTGCCCCATATCACAGTATAGCAACAAGAAAAAAAAAAGTACATTTTGATTTAATGTTGAGGTTACTTTAAGGTACTTTAAAGAATACCACAGTATAGCATCCAAGAAACATCCTATATATTGGTATTAAGTCTGGAATTATGTTTCGTGCGGTATTAACTGTCATCATAATGGCGGAGCGGATGAGATTTAATGCATGATTCCAGGGCTTCTCCTCACACTCTCGCCGATTGTTCACTAGCAGGAGTTTGAGCTGAAGCTCTAATAACGTCCCCAGACACACAGAGAGAGACAGACAGACAGGAAACCTGCTGAGATCAACACTTCAGCGTCTCCCTCTCCGTTTCATCTCACTCCAGCTCCACCGAGTGTCACATCGACTCAAAAGTGACAATAACATCCGTCGTAACGTATAGCAGCGCTGAACTTTATCTAGCCTCATTACAGAGATTTATTCCCGGTTTAATCTCACAGCGAGGGTCTCGGGCTCCTAACAATGGGAATTATCTGTGGAGAAGACTAATTTGCGCGGACGGAAATGGGTGGCGGAGTAAATTGAAATGTAATCCGTGGCGCAGATGCTAGCAGGGGTCCGTGGTTGGCGTATAAAGCGTGTTTGTTGTGCAAGTACACATAAAATTATGTGTGTAGGGTCACAGTGCTTTAGTTTACCACCCTCGTCATCTTTGAATGCGAAGCTAAGCGCTAACGCAACAATTTCTGCCCGCAGGCAGCCTATGACATTAGCACTGTGGCCTAGATTAGCATTAGCATGCAAAACGTGTCTTCAGAGACTCCTACAACTGTGTGAAATAGCTAAGTGACTAAGCTTAGCTATCTAAAAGATGCATTTTCTTTAAGAAAAACTATGTTCATGAAAAAGCGTGCGCTGTTAGCAAGGCTAACATGCGCAACACACGTTTTAGTTTTAAAGGATGATTTTTATTAACGAAAACTGCACATAAACACTCACTAAAAGTCTAAAGTGTGTTTGTGTGCCGCTAACGTTTGTGTAAATTGTCGCAACAAGTTTCATTAATAAGTCAATGAGAGAAGCTAGTAAAGCTTCTTTTACTGCTGTATTAATGCAACGTGAGCAGAATGTTTGTATAAATTGTTCGTTAAAAACCATTTCGAATGAAAATAGACAACAATTTCCACAGAAAAAAAACACTGCTTTTGTTTCATTAAAGCGAACAGAATTAGCTTTATTAGATTCTTTTACTGGCGTATTAATGAAACAAGCTATGTGTTGGCATAAACTGTTTGTTAAAAACCCATTCTAATGAAAAACATTGCAACAATTTATGCAAAAAAAATCACTTAACTTGTGTTTTATTAATAAGCCAATGAGAGAAGCTAATAAAATTAGCATTATTAACGTCTTTTACTGGTGTATTACTGAAACACGAGCAGAACGTTTGTGTAAACTGTCTGTTAAAGAAATGAAACATTTTAATGAATATTGTCGCATTTACTTGAATGAATTAGCATTAAATTAACATTCGAAGTGCGTTTTCAGACATTCACAAACTGTGTGAAATAGCCAAGTGTGTTCTATTAGCAAGGCCAATTTGTGCGCAACACAAACCGATATTTGCCCAACCTTACGTTCGTTAAAATACATAGAAGCATTTCCACGGGTAAAAATCAGACTGAAATGTTGTTCATAATCAAAGTTTCTGAAATCGAATATGAAAAGGGTTCATAGATGGCAAACGTAATAATGGTTTTACGAACAATTATCGTTATTACCAAGTCAGTGAGAGAAGCTAAAAATTGTTTTTATTACCATCTTTTACTAGCATATTAATGAAAGATGAGCAGAACAAAGTTCTAAATAGTTCGCAAAACCATTCTTGAATTGCAAACTTTTGAAACAAACTAAATTTATTTAGCTATCATTAATATTATCATTACATTTTTAAAATACTTAAAATTAATTATGCAAATTATCCCATAATAACATGAAACAAATTACAATAAATAAATTAGCTTTATTTGCTTCTTTTAGTGGCGTATTAATGAAACATGAGCAGAACGAATTTATAAGTTGTTTGTATAAGTTGTTCTCGAATTGAAAATTGTTGCATTCATTTTGATGAATTTGCATTAGTGCTTCAGCATTAGCAAATGTAGAACAGTCAGATACAAAACTGGTAAATATTGGGTTAAGATAGACCATTCTGAAATTTTTGTTCGCAAAAGTTTGATACTTTGCATGCAAAAAAAATAAAACAATCATTACAGTTCGTTTGTTTTATTTTTTTTTGTAAAGCTATGTGCCTTAGTGATTATACATGAATAGACTGAATATATGTAAATTGTTGATGAAAACCATTTCTTTAACGATAGTTTTTTGAATGATTTTAAGAACAATTTACAGAGAAATTCACTCACACTTGTTGGTTTAATCTGGGCTTCAGCTCGCTGATATAATCACATCTGACACACATGTAAATGATATCTGATCCTCTCAGACAGCCCACCTGATCTTATGCTGATCGTTTATGGTTTATATAGATTCGCTCTTTGCATCTCAGTCAATATAAATTGCACTGTTGGGTTGCTATGGATGCGCTGATCTCTATAAGTCCCATCAGATACCATTACTATGGCAACATCACAACACACACCACCTTATATAAACTGGACTATATTTAGATCATTACTGAATAAAACTCTAAGACATGAAGACTGCATGGTGTTTCTGCAGGAAAAAAATGATTACATATAAACTGGCATTTGTAAAAAAAATGTATTAGTTCATTAGAGTTATTGTTAAATTATGAGAGACTATGAATGATAGCTAAAAATTATTATTATTATCATTATTATTATTATTATTTCAGAGTTGGTAAAAATTTAATAAATTGACAATGATTTTATCCAAATGTTAATCACAGAGGTTCGCAATTAACAATTAACATTAATTCAAAAAATTAAATAAAATTAAAATCTTTGTTCAATTAGTTTCATGTTATGTGATAATCTGCATAATAATAAATTATAATTAAATTAATAACAACAAATTGTAAATTAAATAAATGTTATATCAGTAATATTTTATTTTATTTAAAAATAATAAACACAAATTATTAAAAGCAAAGTTTTTTATTTTTTTATTACATTAATAATAAATTGTAAATACATTAAATACATATTTTTGTTGTTGTTGTTATTATCATTTCAGTAATACAGTACTGTATTTACTAATAATACTACTAACAATAATAATGCTAAATAAATAATTAGAATAAACATTTGCTGTACAGATAATTTTTTGATTTATAGTTTATTATTATTACACTTTTAATGTATTCAATGTATTGCATATCACAAAAACACACAGCAAATTGCATAAATATTTTGCACTATTTGATTTTGTGAACCACTATGATTAACATTTGCTTTGATAAAATCATTGTCAGTTATCACCAGCCATATTATCTGAATGAAGATGTGTGCTGTCCGAGTGCCAGGAAGTGATGTAATGTGTGAATAACTCACTCGGTCAAAGGGGATGCTGTATTTCTTCAGGATGGATGGAGAAAGGAGGGTCATCTTGTGACGGAGAAACGCGTCGCAGCCCTGAGAACTTCCTGGGAAAAAACCTGCAGAAGACCATAAACAGCAAAAACAGAGAGAATGAGAAAATGCCAACGGAAGAAGCCCTGAAATAAACAGACTGATCTTTAGAGGACAAACCTTGTGGGTGTAAATATAATAATAATCATAATAATGACAACAACTATGTAATTCATGTTATTAACTTCTATTATGATAATAACATTAACAATAACAATTCATTCTAATTCACATTAACATTAAAAATACATTAGAAATAAAACCATTACGTATATTAAATTTTATTATATTTTTCATTTATGTAATTTTAAATTTTAATTATTCTTTATTATTCAATTAACAATCATTATTAGTACTATATTATTACTGTTGATAATATTATTATTATTAAGATTATGAAGATTGCAAGATGTTTCATATACATTTTTTATACAATTCATTCCTTAATACATTTTTACACTGAAAAATCTTTGGAACTTTGATCAAATTATATAACAATTTGTTTTATACATGAAAAATATATGAAATAGTATATTAAATTAAATTAAAATGAAATACATGCATACATATACACACACACACACATATATATATATATATATATAAAATTGGTTCATATTACATAATTTATGGTTATGTTATGACAATTTGTATATACTAATAATACATTATAAATGTATTAAATATATTAACTCATATATATATATATATATATGAACATTATCATTATTAAATTATCATCATCATCATTAAATTCAAAATAAAATCATACATATATTTTGAAGATTGCATGATTTTCCTTTTATATACAGATTATATATACATTTTTATAGAGAACTGAATTCCATGTAGCCTAAATAAAATTCTTTGAAATTGATTCCACAAAACAACATCAACAATAATAATGATAAAAATAAATTGCAACATATTTGAGGATTTTCATATTACTACTGCTAACTTGAAATAAGCATAATAATAATTACTATAATTATTATTGTTGTTACATACCAATAAAATGTTGAAAATGGATGATTTAGGCCAATATTACGTGTCCAATGTCTGTTTATACTGAAGTCTATTACATCATTAGCAACAAGATAACGCAAAACTATTCGTGTTTCATGAATGTTAGCGGTTAGAATGCTGTCTATGTAGTCAGTGCAGAGCAGGGCTTTATCACAGAGCCGGTGTAAAGCTATTATCAGTGGAGATTCAGAAGTGAGCGCTTATTACACGCATAACGTATAATCACCGGTTTTGAGGTTACGGGTAAAAGCTGCGCGCGTCAGACGCTCCGGTGCACCGCGGGTCAGCACATCAGCCACACGCTGAATCATGCTGAAAGCCTTTAATTATTATAATCATCTCCTCATTCCTGCTCACAGACGACAATAAAGGTCATAACGACGTCTGATAAACGCCACAACAGCGCAAACACGCCGTTTCAGAGCGTGTGATTCATACGCAGCCTCTGTCATTAGAGACAATACACTTAAGTGTCTTTACCGGCTTAAATATGGCAGATTTTCAGTCATTTTCACTTAGCGGAGAACTTTTTCCACAGTAACTTCACAGTACAGCTATTCATCGGCGGTTTCTATTTGTTTAGCGTGCTACTGTTGACAAGATCGCACTAAAACAAGTGAAGTTCCTTCGCTAACAGTGCGAATGTGTGTATTTGTGCGCAAAACCTGCATGTGAACAGTTTCACACAGAAATCAGGATTCATCCACATCAAGTTACAACTTAAATTTACTCTAAATGTAGAGTTTATTTTTTTTTTAAAATATATGAAATGTTTAAATATTATATATACAGTATATATATATATATATTTTTTTTTTTTTTACAATATACAATTATTAACAATACATTTATAAAAAAATAAATAAGAATAAAGTTTCAAAATATTTATAAAATGTTAAAATATTTCATATAAATAAGAAGTTAATTCGCAAAATATATTACAAATAAATATAACCAATAAGCATTATATTTTACAAAAAAAATCACTTTTATATCTATAAAGAACAAATGAAACAACATATTCAAATATATACTTTTAATTTTAAATATTTGATTATCTCTGCAAAAATAAATAAAAACAAATTTGAACATTTATAAAATTATTTTTTTAACATTTTACATAATTTATCATAAGAATAAAACAAAAATAAACATAAGTGTATAATTTATACATAAATATAATATTGGGTTTATATCTATAATAAATGGATGTTCAAAATACATATATAAAATTACTTATATTAAAATACATATATAAAGTAATACATTTGTAATAAATACAAATAAAATAAATAAAAAAATCAACTAGGATTTATATCTATAAAGAAAAAAACATGTTAAAAAGAGGACATTTGCAAAAAATCTATTAATTTACATATACATTTTGTATATTTTACATCTAAATTAGTGCTGTCAAACAATTAATCACGATTAATCACATCCAAAATAAACGTTTTTGTTTTTATAATATATGTGTGTATTGTGTATATTTATTATGTATATATAAATGCACATATATACAGCATATATTTTGAAAATATGTACATGTATTTATATGTATATATTTATATTCATATAATTTATATCATATATAAATATGTTTAATATATAAAAGTAATTTTTTTCTTAAATATATACATGCATGTGTGTGTATTTATATATACATAAATATACACAGTACACACACATATGTAAACAAAAACTTTTATTTTGGATGTGATTAATCGTGATTAATCATTTGACAGCACTTATTTAAATATATATAAATATATGTATTAACAATAAATATAAACAAATAAATATAAATCTTGTGTTTATATCTATATATCAACAAATATTCAAAAAATATTAATTAAAAGAATAAAATTTAATTTTTAATAAAAATATTGTTACTATGATTAACAAATAATAATACCGATAAATACAATAACAATATAAAAACACAAACTTGTGTCTGTTAGGCCACGTTTGTAAGGTTTGAGCTCATCAATATAAACTACATAGAGTGCTGAATGTAAAATATTTCCTGCCAAAAATATTGGAAATCATGCAAGTTACGAGTTTTTTCCTCCTGTTAGTGCGTTGCTATAACGTACAATATTTTCCTTCCACTTCTTGTTATCCGTAAAGCAAAAACAGAGCAGCGACTCTGTTAAAACAATGTATATGGCATAAAAAGAGGCCTCTCACTTTCAAAACAACATTAGATGTCTTCAGGAGCTGAAGAGGGGATCGTCCAGCTGAGACGCGTCTCTGTGAAGCGCCGTTACTCACTGAGACCGATGAGAATATATCGTCAGGCGTTCTGTCATTTGTTGAGCGCATTAGAAGAGCAGGAGACTCTTAGGTGTGGAGAGTGATGCTGAGGTACAATCCTGTCATTTAGAGCCGCAGCTGCCTTTGTTTCGTCTTTTAACGCAGATTTAACAGATGAAAAGGATGTGGCAATGGTTAAAACCAGGCGACTGACGCGATGGAGTGTGAATTCATATTTCTATGCACGGATATGAAGTACAGGAGTTTTGCATAAACCATTAGCAGCGTCAGGCCTCACATAACAGAAAGCTTTAGCACAGATCGCCACGATTCACGTCTCGGCTGCTTCTCTGACTCTCTTCAGGACCGTTTGAATTCAACACAGAGGTTCTCCTTCAGTAACAGTGTGTGTGTGTGAAGAGTTTCACCCAGAAATCATGATTCATCAACGTGGTAGCACTTCAAGTGTTCAAAATCAATAAAAGAATAAAATTAAGGATGTTTATAAAATGTTACAATATTTTATATACATAATTAAAATAAAATACATATCTAAAAATAAAGATTAAATATTAAATAGGTATACATTTGTATGAAATAGTGTTAAAATGTTATGTAAATAAAAATAAAACAATATTAAAACTAAATATATATCAAAAATCAGTCATATATCTGTTAAGAACAGATGGAACAACATGTTTAAAAGAAAATATTTAACATCTCTCTCTCTCTCTCTCTCTCTCTCTATATATATATACTGTATATGTATACACATATATATTAATCACAGATTAAAGTTAAAAATATTTATAAAATAAAATGCATATTTAAAAATATAAATTTTGAATGTATATCTATAAAGAATAAATGAAACATATTCAAAAGAGAGATAAAATATGTATTTTTTATACAAATATACATTATGCAAGCACTCTTAATTTTTTTCTGTTAACATTTAATATAAATAATGAAATAAAACAACAAATAAAAAAATAAAAACAAAGTTAAGACTAATAATAAAATATAATGTTAAAATATAAAAAATACATATTAAAAATAAATAATCTTGAGCTTATAACAATAAAGAACAGATTAAACAATATTGTTCAATAATAACATATTTGGAATTTTTATAAAAATATAATACAATTGTGCTTCATCAATAAGTTTACTAAATTTAAATGTAGCTTTCCAAAAAAAAAAAAAAAAATATATATATATATATATAGAGAGAGAGAGAGAGAGAGAGAGAGAGAGAGAGAGAGAGAGAGAGAGAGAGAGCGAGTACTTAAATAAAATAAAAAAACGTAATTAAATTAAAATTATTTCTATAATTTTTTTAAATGAAAATACTTTAAAATATTCATCTCGCAGACACCTGAAGAGATGAGCCGAAACGGTTCATATATAAAATATCTATATATAGCTATATATAGCTAAGTCTTAATTTCAGAATAACAAAAATGAAGTGCATTATAGCTTGATGACAGTAAAATACAGCATTAATCGTCATAACAACAACAAAAAGAAGTCCAAACAAGTGTGGAAAAAGACGAGTTGTGGTGTTAAAACTCTGTTGGTGTTTATATATCGTCTGTAATTTGGGGCAGGAAAAGACCCGCGGAACAGCATTTTCCCTGATTCAGACAGGAATCGTTCATCCAATAATAAACTTCTGCCGTTAGTTACTCAACCTCAAACCTGTATGACCTTCTTCCTTCAGTAAAACATAAACTGAGAAACTTTGCAGAATATTCCTCACACAAATTTATCCTACGACTTCCAAAAGACGTGAAATACAGCATACAGCTGTTATGCACTACTGTTATGGTGCTTTTTAGCCATTTTTCACCAAAAAGGCTTATATCTTAAAAAAAATGGAAGAAACAACAATGTTCAAAAAATAACTTCTATAAATGCATAAATTATATACATATCAATAAAAATAATACATATAAGATATATCAAAATATATAAAACTAATATAAACATATAGACAATAAATAAAAGTAAACTATAAAAACTAAAATATGTGTGTATGCATATATATACAGCGAGAGAGAGAGAGATTTATATAGAGATCTACATATTTTATATAAATAAATACATAGGATATTATTATATAACATATAGATAGATAATTTTGTTTGTATATATTATGTACTGTTAATACACATAATAGTATATAATACTATAATAATACATATATTTATTATATATGTATTGTTTTAGTTTTATTGTTTATAAAAAATATTAAAACTATTATTTATATATTTTTATAAACATTTTATCCGTTCATTTCTTTTTTAAATTCACATATGTGTGTGTGTGTGTGTGTGTGTGTGTATTATATATATATATATATATATATTTTTTTTTTTTTTTTTGCACCAAAGAAGTTTCCAACATTTCTGTTTTCACACCTTTTCCTTTAAGGTTTTTATATGTAAATGACCTCTGTTTTGATCACCTAACCTACCACGCTCCATTTCTGCATGGAGACACGCTAACGAACGGATGTGAGGACTTACCTTGCGCCAGCCGCTCCAACCTCTTGCCGTGCTCGGGAGGAATGGCATACCTGCGGTGAGGAGGAAAAAACTTAGATCAATTAACAGGATCAATGGAAAAAGACGAGAGGGAAAGACACTGGAGGGACGCACAGCGAGACGCCTCTGTGAGAATCGCTGTCTGATCATCACACAGCCCCCCAAATCATAAAACACACAGAGAACATTTCACCCCTATTTCACATTCACCAGTCACACGCTAGTTTAAAGACAAAGTACTCAAACGTCACCGAGACAAAGCCTGGAAAATTACTGTGCGAGAGCCAATTTATTTCGGCTAATCGGCTCAAACGCAATGCTAATACAGATTGTGCTGTGCTGCTTAATTTGAAATGATTTCGCTGGAGAAGGAAACAGCACAATATATTCTAAAGGTTCAATTCGCTTGACGTTGTTATTGACATTGTCTGTATTAGCTTAATTATTTCCTCAAGTTTCCGGAGAGCCGAAACCCTCCCGAGGCCTTGAACACAAATGTAAATCCGGTGCATCACCCTCCCTTGGGCTCCAGCTCCAAATCACACATTCACAATGAGAGGAACGTGGCTTCAGGAGGGTTTTGAGCGGCGTCGCACTGCCCTCTACTGGCAGCGGGAGGCAAAACAGGGATTTTATGGGCGAGTGGCACTTTCTAGTTAAACACAGGCCAATTTCACAGCAGTGGTTTTCTCTACACAAGCACAGGATCGTCTGAAAGTCAACTGAATACCAAGTGGATGGATTAAAGAGTTGCGTTTGTATGCAGCTGATGGGATGTACAAGAAGAGGTTTGTTTTATTTTACAATATGTTGCAATGTTGTGGCTCCTACTAAAAGGTTATAGGAGAAAAAGTACAAGAATTATGGGGGAAAACAAAGAGGGATGGGAACTGAAAGAGCTTGACATGACTATGCACACAAACCAAACGGGAACAAGTACAGGATGGAAATAAGATCTAAGGAGATGGAAACTTGGATGCGAAGAAAGCACCTAGTTAACAGTCTGTGATTCCCATATTCATATAATTATGTAATTAGCAGCAGCGCAATATCATAATTCACCATGTCTAAAATAAACTCTGTTCCTCCTGAACTAGATGACCCTGGACTCAAAGTTTTGGTGCATATTTTAGAAACAGTGCCATTGTGTTGGCACCTACATGTAGAAATTACTCTACTAGTAGCAACCATTCACAAAGTACTCGTTCTTGCATTCAAAAACATTTAAGACCAAATCTGAGCACAATTTAAGTGCACGCAGGGATCTTGAGGCTACTTTAAACTTTCATACAGTGTCTTAAAATGGCGCAGGACACTACAAAACAGAAGGATGCCACTAATTGGCCTCCACTTGCAACAAACATGAATGCTAATCAATTCCCAGGATGGCATGCATTTGTTGCATGTATTGAGAACTGCTCTGAAACACCAAAGATGGAGCCAGTGGGAAATCGAACGGCTGGCCGCAAGCACCCCAACTCTAAGGACACTGGCGGTAGTAGATTCAATTTGGTGTTTGAGGTGCCACCACAAATCAATAATAATTAGATGGTTCTTTCTCTCCTTTTCTTGCAGATAAAAGCTGGATCTGGTGGGCGGCTGTAATTAGGGTACAAATGCTTCCTGCCAGCAGGAGTATCCTTACACCCCACTAACCCCACCAGATCAAGCTGACAGTAACTCTATCTGGCAACCAAAAGTTGCTTTATTCGATCTAGAACTGTCTGGGGAGGAAGGTAAATATTGATGAAAATCACACCGGGGGCACCTGAAATCAAGGTAAATCCGAGGAGCTTGACTTGTGTGACTGTAAACGTCCACTTGGAGGAAACCCTCCAGTTTCTTCAGGTTCCTCTAGTACCACCGGAATGACGAAATGAACACAAAGCGCCTACTAAACACCGTTTGAGGTTTTGATACAAGGGTACTTAGGTGCCTGGGTGTATTTAAGGGATGCATCCCATTTACCTTGTTTATGGCCCATGAAACAATTCCGTACTTCACTTCCCAGATGCAATATCTCTCTAATCCCATGGCGGCAACACAAAACCCCTACCTGCCAAACGGCATCAACGCCACCGGCAGCATTAAGGTTTTATTTGTCATCATCTTGAAGAGGACAAGAACAAGAAAACAAGCAATAAGAATCAAGCTATCCTCTCAGCTGCAGCACTCCCTCTCTCAGCGATTATTTCCGGCAGCGTGCGCACCACTTTGGGCCACTCCGCAATCTTTAAGAATCTGACACTAGATCTCAGGAGGCGGCGTGAATTATGACTTTGATGGGAGGAGAGTTGGAGGCGAATGAAGTTAATTTCACAGTGGCTGAACAGAGGGTTAGGCAAACAGCTACCACACACATTTTAACATACTGTAATTACCAGAAAAGTAAAACGGATTCAATTTCAAAAGCAGAAGGGGGTGTTTGGGTGGGGAGGACGAGCGCATGCATAGTTGCATTAAGCCGAGTTGAAGGGTGAGTAAATTTTCTCCTCTTTCCTTTTTTTTTCTGAGCACGAGCCTCGCCGTTCTCCGCTGTGTGGAAAGTTAACTTGAGATAAGGCCTCCGGAGAGCGGGAGAAAGAGAGAATGCTTAGCTAGAGACATCAAGAGCTAACACTTCAGAGAGATATGAGGACACAGAAGAAATGGAGACGGAAAGATACTCAAGAGAGCAAGCAAAACTTACACAAGGCCTCTTAAAGAATCACAGTTTTGCACCCTTATCCATTTGGACACCTGAGCCTACCAGAGCATGACCCAAAAACATGCTACGACCCTTTAAACATGATTCATGTCAATGCATTCAACTCTACAGAGACAAGCATCAAGCATGAGCATTAAATCTAGCCCTAATGCAACTTTTAAATAAGGGGTTCTTGATGTTAACTCTTGCATTTACTATTCACAGTTTCATGTGGGAACCATCTTCTGATCAGGGAACTAAAAATTGTAATTATTTTTATATGAAGACTGTTTATATGAAGACTGATGTTATAACGTCTCTTTTGTAACTGGTACCTACGCACAACAAAATTAAAACATTCTTTTTAACATTAAAACTTTGAATTTAAATAAAGAATAAAACAATGTTTCTTAAAGAAATAGACACAATTTTAACATTTGCATTTGTGTAACATTCACATTGGTGCATTTTTGTACTTCTGACTAAATTGAGAGGATAAAAATGACTGTTGTTTGGCAAAAAACACCATACCAGAGCCTTTTTGGTACAAAAAGCACTAGTCGTTGTCTGTGACCTTTTATGATAGGATCTGACAAAAGAACGTTTACTATGAAAAACAATTTGGTTTTATGAAAAATGTATTAGTTTACAATCTTGAACAACTGCAAGGGGATTTGTTCGCATTTTCTATCAGCCTACATAATAAATACAATTCAATTTCTGAAGTATTTTTAATACCTACTTGTGACTAGGGATGTCAACGATTAATCGACGATCGATTAACTGTCGATAAGAGACGTAATCGATAAAAGCTATCGATGGTCGATTAAGCAGTGTCATTTTGGGGTGCGTGCGGCTCGTGCGCAAAACACGTGCAAACGGCTGTGAGTGATGGTGAAGGGGCTGGATCTTACAAGAAAATAATTTACTAATGTACAAACTACGCTTTTAATATGATCCAAACTTTAAAAGTACATTAAAACAGATACAGTACAAAGTTCTATTGTATTGAAATGTAGTAATAAGTCATGTTCAATCATAATTTCCCTAGATAATTATTGCATATCGGGCACTTCGCTTTGACAGGGCTGCACACGCGAGCAGGACAGTCTATTCATTCATACAACTTGTTAATTCATTCCTATGACATATTAATTTATGGCAGCTGTCCATGTTTCATTAATTTGTTCCCTAGAACAGGGGTTCCCAAACTTTTCCATTCCACGACCCACCTAGACAAGTATAATCTATTTCAAGACCCACCAAAATATTTGAGATAAAAAAACAATTGACATTACTATAAGCTTAATCATAATTAAAAGCATAATATGGCAGAAATTAAGTATTTAAGAAAAATAACCATTTTATTTTATAGGCTAGTACCACTGTAAACATTCACTACTAATATTTACGTTTTAATTTCTTAATTTACAGACATTAACGAGTCTAGAAATATGTCCATAAAACCTGGAAACGCGCTCACTCCGGTGCGGTTATGAACTGTAATCCACGCTGCGAGTGCTATAAAAGAAATGTGCCCTCACAACCCAACACTTTATAATTTTATTTTAGCAAAGCATAAGAAGCGAAGCAGAATTCTCAAACAGTTTAGAGATTAAAATAATTTTGAAATAATTGTAAAAATAATAAACATATGCATCTCATTTTAAATAAACACTAAAAACCGAGAAGACAAATTTACTTCAGCCAGAAATTTACTTTTGCAATGGTTAAATAAATGTTCAGCTATATCTTCAAAAGATTTTTGTACATTTTTTTCTCTATATAGTGATGATATGGCAAGGAAATAATAGGACATTTTGTAAATTCTTTTATGCTAGCATGTGGAAATGTTTGTATAGTGTTACAATTAACCCCGCATTTGTGCCCCGCTCAACCCGTACATGTGAAGTGCTTTTTACGGACAGTTTATGGATTAAATGCATATGAAGGAACGAAAACAACAAACTCTTTACATCTCTCGGAAAGATACAGTGCAGAGTTCAAACAGACGATAGAAATTAATGAACAGCCTACCTGATACAGTTTTCACAACATTTGAATTTTCCGGTGTATGCAATCTCATGCAGAACACAGCGCAGTGAAGTGAGAGATTAATAATGCAGACCGAGCATTTTAATAATGAACCGTCGCTCTGAGACCCTCACTGTTATTACAACTGGTGCGCATCCACGCTTCAAAACACGCAACGCATGTTTTAAATCCCGGCCTTTGCGATACGAAAATCGCACTGAGCAATATCGCAATTCGTAATTAATCTTTGTATATCGTCCAGCCCTAGGAACTGTGTGTGTGTGTGTGTGTGTGTAATTTAGCTGCCGCCAAGTGGCTTTGTGCGACCCACAGTTTGAAAACCCCTGCCCTAGAAAACCCATGATTTAACTTAAATGCGGGAACAATTTAAGTCATAGTAACGAATTCTTAATTCATGGCCACGAAATCTTTCATTTCCCCACACACGTTTACCACAGTAATAGATGCGAAAACAGTGATTAAAAGTGAACAACAATAAAATAAACCTGCGAATCTAGAGGGTGAGACAGTGAGGATTTGGGAAAAGAAACAATAAATAATATTAAATTCGTGACCATCCGGAAAAACAGAACACAAGCCACGTTTGGCTTGATTTAAATGTAGCATATGCGCTCGGCATGAATCAAAAAGCATGGTCGCGATGTAACATTTGCCTGCTAACCAATTATTTCTCTTATTAACAAAGCTTTGTACCTCACTTGTGTCATAATACTCACATTAAAATGTTTCAAATGGGTAACAGTGTGTTTGTAGCAACGCCGGTGGTTCTGGAAGCGGATCACTGACCGCGCGTCACAGCTCCACGCGCCGTACTTGTGTTTGGGATCATTTTATTTAAAATCCTGATAATGTCAATTGCAAACATTGCTATGATGTTTTAAAAATAAAAAACCGAGCACCATGAAACCATTTAAAAAAGCGCATTCAGCGATCTCCGTGACAGGATATGAAACAGCACACAAAGTATAATGATCCCGTGTGTAACTACGGCGCGCTCTCTTCCTTTTATCAAATGATCATAATCACATCCATTCATTTTACCATCCTGCCACTAGCCTTTTATTTAGACTAAAAACCCTTTTCATTCGGGTGAGGAAGCTGGCGTTTTGAATGGCATTTGCACATCCTGTCATGCCGGTGACTATGCCACTGCAATAGATGCATTTTACAGTAGTTAAGGTTAACGATTAATCGATTAATTGATCGTTAATTTAAACGACGATCGATTATGGAAATTATTGAAAATTGACATCCCTACTTGTGACCAATGCATTTCAATGACTTTCCCAGTTATTTGTGATTATTGGTTAACTAATTTTAAGTGCACTTTGTATAGATTTCTCTCACAATAAATATAATATTTAACACTCAGCATCATTAAAAATATGAATGAATAAAAATATTTAACTTAATAAATTTTAGTCCTTTTTAGTCCTGGAAAATACTCCACCATTTTGTGGGAACCCTGCTGTTTATTGCGAACAATTCCTACAAAACCTTCCTTTCGTGATAAAACCTATTATGCTTTTCATCTCACGCATGTTTTGAAGCCCCGATGTTGTTCATTTTACATTTTGACCAGTTTTAAATTAATTTTTCCAAGGCACAAAGCACCCTTGATTGACTACTGCTTTCCAGCTTGATTAAAAGACACACAGATGGATGAAATATCCCTCTGTACGACAGCTCGAGATACTGACAGAACAGCTGCGTCTAATGAATGCTCTGTTCAGGGTTTCTTTAAGACAACACAAGCCAAGGGCATCAAGGACTTTTGCGCAAGTATGCAAAACACACTTGCATCTTTCTCAAAAGAGGGAAAAAATGAGGGGATACACCAGGGAGAAGATGCAACATGAGAGCGAGGGGGGATGTGATAAAAGAAAAAAGTCTCACATGTGGAAAAAAGGACACTGAAAGCATGTTTATTCGAACTCTTTCAGCACAGGAAAGACGCCCAGCTGGAAAATTGTGTATTCTGAACCTCAAAATACAGTATTAAAGCTTCTCTCCGCAAGAACGGAGAGGAAAAGTCAAGCTGAACTTCAGGAAAACAAACCAACAGAATACCAAGTCATTTCAACAGCATTTTGATTTGTATCAAGGATGTTATGCTTGGTTTTCAGATCTTTTAGTCGACTATTGTCAGTTGTTCTTGTTAAAACCTTGATTTCAATTTATCCTTCTATCTATTGAATAAAAGCATGGCACATATACTTCAGCATTATCTCATTCACGTACATCATCCCTGACGAGTCTCTGGAGGATTTACTTCACAACCAAGTGCTTCTGAAACGCTCTGCTCCATTATAAAGAGCCCGTTGTGAGTTTAAATGCGGCAAGAGCAAGATACAGTGAGACAAAGCACACACATGATTCATCTCTCTCGATGACATCATCCTGAATGTCTACAGCTGACGTGAATGACAACAGCCCCCCCAAGAGGTCAGGAACGGATCTACATTTAATTTCCTTCATATTGCACCCATAGCGGGTTTGTACTGTAAAATCAAGCATAAAATCTAGTTTGCAAGACACTTATTGGGCCTAAATGTCAATCAAACTGATGGATCACAATTTTATCTTCACAAAACCCATATATGGCAAGCGTCAAGTAATATTTTGGTAAAATACTGCCAAAATGACCAAATCTGTCCATGCTAAATTGAATCCAGACCATGTGTCAATAAAATGACCAACAAACTGCTTTGAATCTTCTGAATTCAACTATATCAAGCATATACAAATCATATTAAAAATGACTTCTAAAATATATTAAAAAGAAAACATTATTCGGCAGAAAACAACAAAAAAAAAAAGCTCTTTCGGTGTTCTGCCGAATAAGAGAAAAGACAGAATAATATGATAAAACATGTTCAGTGTTAAGTAAATATTTTTAAATTGTTGTTTTGTAATTGATTCTTTATATGAAAAGCAAGACAAAACACTAAAAAGCAAATTTTTGGCTATTTAATTTATGCAATGATGAAAAAATGTCAAAATACATGGGGGACATTTTTTTAAAAACCGTGTTCTGTATTCGGCCCAGTGTTTCATTTCGTTCGGCTTCGGCTAAGAATTTTCATTTCGGTGCATCCCTAATTTCCAGGTATAGAAATATTTTAACAAAATATTAACGTAATGTTTTAACAGCTTTTGTGGCATAATACAGTTTACCAAATAAGAAACTGATGCTCAAAATATATTACACCAATATAATTATACACATACATTGAATGCACACGAAAGAAGACTAATATCATTTTAACTGTGATGCCTTGTTTTATCTGTAAGTAATGCAAAATAATTTATAAACCTCCAGATACGGAAATATTTTAACAAAATATTAATGTTTTCATCTGTATTTGTTACATAATCGTTTACCATATAAAATTATTCCTAAAACATATAAAAAAAACACATAATTATAATATTACACAAATTTATTGAATGCACATGAAAAGAAAACAATTAACTTTATTTAATTTTTAAGTGTGTTACTGTAATATTTATTTTTTGTTTTTTATCTTTTTTTTATATGTTAAGAGTATATTTATATTAGTGCTGTCAATCGATAAAAAAAAAATTAACGAATGAATCCCACATTTTTCTAAAATTAATCGCGATTAATCCCACCTAACATTAAAGTTTTTAAATATAGTTTTATATTGCAATAATTTCACATTCAATCTTCAAATTTACAATGTACAAACAACAAAGACAGTACATTTTTAATATTTCTTTAATGGCATCTTTTTTATGATTGAAGGCCAGCATCACTGATATCAATACTACTGATGTCTCTATAAAATTGATTTCCCCCTTAATATTTAACCATTGACTAGCCATTCAGCATTACAGTATAATTGAGAGCTATCAATTTTAACATTTATTAGACTTAACTTCTAATTTAAGTGAACTTAAAACAATCTTCACATGAACCCATTACAATAAATGACATATTTAGCTACCTGTGCCCTTCAGCAGAAATATACAGAAAATGAATAGTTACCAAACACTAAATTCTATATTAAATATAGATGAACCCCTTAAAGCTATAAAAGTTATTGATTTCCTCTTTTGTTCTTGGATTAATAGACATCACAGCAGCTGGTTATTATTATTTGCCTGCTATTGCTTTAAAAGCTGCTGCTGCTTTCTGACCCACTTCAGGTCTTAAAGTCTCTTCTAATGAACGGACGAGTTGAATCGGGTGTGTTAGATGAGGGAGACTCAGGAAAGTTTTGAAAACCATTTCAGAGACATGTTCTTAAATGTGACGCATATCATATTGCATGCATGCACACAGTTTTAAGGCAGCTTTAATCGCCTTTTTGGTAACTTCATGCCTTAACTGACGGCATAACTAGGACATTGCATGCACGTAGTTTCTTTCGCTGTTTGATATGAAATGATACAGGCTACAGCAGCTATGAGCACAGTGTCTTTTCCGCGCTCGTTTGACACGCGCCTGGTGCGGAGGTGGAGTTAGAGCGCGCGTCTGAAATGTCTCCCGTTTGATGTGGTCATAAAGACATTCTGCATCTAAATAAACGCAATCCTTTTCAAGAAAAAAGAGACAGAGGCAGCAGTTGTGAATGGGGTGGCCAACCCTAGCCCCGCCCCTGCGTTAATTGCGTTAAATATTTTTAACGCGTTAATCTGAAAAAATTAATCTCCCGCGTTAACGCGCTAATTTTGACACCACTAATTTAAATATAAAACAGAAAATGCATTGCTTTAATATCCTATAATTACACGAAAATGTACTAAATACCCATGACAAGAAAACAAAGTCAAGTCATTTTTTGGTAAAATACTACCAAAATGACTAAATATGTTCATACTTTATCACTTTGATCTATTTCATCTGTTAAAAAATGGCTAACAAACTCCTCTGAATCTTTTGAACTCAACTAAACGCACATATATAGTGAATGTAGGATGCTCACCAGGACTTTGGCTGGCCAAAATGCAGGTAGTTGATGCTGTAGAGGTCCATGTCCTCCGTGTGCCAGGCGAAGGTGGTTTTCCACATGCCAAAGTACAGGTATGGCGTGTTGACGCCCTCGATGACGATCCCACACTCCTGCTCCACCATGTCCAGAAGAGTGTTCAGATGGCCGATGTTCCACTCCGTGATGTCCTTACGAAGAAAAAACAACATAAACACATGCATATGACTAATAACCAGGGTTATTATAGTAACTAAAACCATAAAAAAATCATATTTATTACTTAACCTGTTAACCTGCACCAGGACGCGGGCGCACTGAGAGCTCTTTGTTTGCACATGTCATTGTTTTCAAACAGATAAAGTAAAACAGGACAAAATGAATCTTGACAAACTATATATCATTTTGAAGGTCTAAGCCTCTAGCATCGACGACAGATCGCTGTTTTTCGATAGAAAGCTTATACGGAATGTATTTGCTAAATTTGTGTAAGCAGTACACCAAAACATGTAGAAAAAAACCCTGCAGTACATACCATATTCATCCTGATAACGACTCTCAAACGTGTCCACTGCTGTAAATCCTGGTTTAGTTTGAGAGATAAGGGTCCAGTGAACAACATTCCATCGAGCACTTTTAGTCCAAAGAAACAACAACGTTGTAATTTAGATCGATAATCCTTTGTTTACGTCTCATCTCTTCAGGGAGAGTTATTGTTTGTGTCCGTTATGGAACAAATTACGCTCAAAAACAGCATCTTGGTGGTAAAAAAACAGCATGATTTTGTAGCAGACAATGTCCCAAACAGAATGAAATCATCCAAAAAAAAAAAAGTCAAAGATACACGGAAGATTGTTTATTTGAATTCTGGCGCTCCCTCGCGACGGCGCATGACGCACGCTGTGACTCACCTGTCATCTGATGGGGCGTAACTTAGCGATCTTTTTAGCACAAAAAACATTTCTTTTTTTTCTTCTTCAGCAGTTTTCATATATGTTTGCGTGTTTTGTGGAGAATGTGCCTGTATCTGTGTGATTAACATCTCTATGGCTGATAATCAGCATGTAATTACTGACTGTTCACAGATATCAGTGTGAATGCAGTCTATATAAAAGGCCATTATAATGTGAATATTGACTATATTGGGCGGCCATCAGTATGATTAGCATCTGTATGAATGATCGTCAGCATGTGATTACCTAATGTATGAGCAGGAGAGCATCTGATGTCAGGAATCAGTATGTAATTAAGTTATTTTTTTTTATTATTATTGTTTTTTTTTCATCACTCAAAAATTATTATTATGGTATTTTTCTAGTGCTCAAATAAATCCGATAGATGTCTAAATTCTGTACTGGCATGTATAATGACTAAAAGTTTGTAGTAGAACTCTTCAATAATTTGGTAAATATTTTTCCTCAAACGGGGGGGGGGGGGGGGGACTAGAAAAATTTCAAACTTTTTTCAGTATCTTCTTCAGATTTGAAATATAAACATGAGACATTACATACTTTTCTGGATTTCTCCAGGACATTCATGTATTTTTATATGAAATAAAAAAATAATTCTGTGGTATTTTTATCAAGGCACTTCAGTGTCAAACTTTTTATATTTTTGAGCATTCAACTTGAATGGAAGTAAAGGCCAAAGGGTCTTCTTTCCAAAGACCCCAATTGTGTGTGTGGCAAAAGTCAGGAACTGTTACCATTTTAAGTTAGTTATCATTTTCAGCTGTGATCGGGGGGTAGGTTAATTAAAATAAAATCATTTATATCAGCTAGTTGCCAAGGCTTTTCAAACACTAATCACAGTAAAGGTGACTAACCGGGTCATAAAGGGACCCGCTGATGTCGGCGCCGTAAATGGGCGACACAAACGTCAAGTTTTTCCAGTACTTTCTTTCCAGGTCATCAAAGTCCTTGTGTTGAGGGGTGCAGTACCTGAGATCGGTCAAGAAAATACAAAGTTAAAGTATAAATTAAGCTTGAAGGACCGAAGAAAAACTGGCTGTAATAAAAGTGCAAACTTTTCAAACTTAGTCTTACATTTACATACAAACATTCACTATTCTGTCAATACTTTTGAAAAAATACCCCCAAAAAACAGTGATTTTAATCGTAAATGTTAGTCAAGTTACTGACACAAAGGTCCAGATAAGAGAGGACAAACTTTACAAAGAAACCACATTGTATATGTTATAAAAATTGGCTTTGATCAACCAAAGCATACTTTTTACTGTTGGCCAGTTTGCGATATTCTCCGACCGTCATGGACTTCTTCTGAATGTTGTATTGAGTGAAGAGTCCTGATTGGCCGGTCACCACTTGCATGATGGGAGCAGGAATGACCATCTCTTCAATGGTCTCGTAGGAACGCCGCGGCTTCCACTCCTTCGGTGGAATAACCTTAAATAACAACACATGAACTTTAATAACTGTGATCGACAACTGATAAAAGCATTTCATTGTGTTTGTTCAAGTCCTTAGAAAACAAAAATGACAATCTTGTTATTAAGAATATATGGATAAATGCATTTACAGACCTTTTTATTCAAGGTTAATTTATAAATATATTATTGTTCATTGTTAATTCATGTTCATTCATAATACATTAATGTTAATTAATACAACTTGAATGTTAAAAGAAATGTTAAAATAGGATAAGTAGAAGTTAGCATTAACCAAGATGATTAAATAGCATTAAAGTATTATGTATTGTAATTTTATGTGCATTCTTTAATTTTAATGATGAGCAAAGAGTTTGGAGAATGTTTGGAGAAGTTTAATAAAAAGATTAACATTTAAAAAAGTAAATATTGTTTACTGATACAAATCATACACAACTGTACACACACACAATGAAAACAAAAAACAAAAAATGGCTAAATTTTTTTTTTTTTTAATTATTTAACATTTAAAAAATAAATCTTGTACAATAATAATAGTTTTTTTAATAGCCAGTGATGATTCGGATATCTACAGTACTGATATAAAGCTAATATATGTACACACTAGTGGTCGACCGATATTGGATTTTACCGATACCGATAGCTAGGTTGGACCACACTGGCCGATACTGATTAATCAACCGATAGTTTTTAAAATGGATACTGAACGAAAACTAAAATAGAGCTTTGTGATTTTTAAAAAAGCAGTAAATTCTGAACCATACTTTGTAAATGAATACAAATTATGCATAATATGTACTATTATGTATTGTAATTTTTTGCGTATATGTTAATTTTAATGATAAAGATAAAGAGCTTGGAGAAAATAATTCAGATGAAGTTTATTTAACATTTACAAAAGAAAATAATGTTTAATATTAACCATTTCATTTCCAATGGCCAGTCATGCTTAAAGATGGCCATCTTGAAATGCCTACACAAGGCCATACTGATAAAAACATGCACAGGTATTGATATTGTATGTGTACTCTCACATACATAATTTATTTGCTGCTATTTTAAACACTGCATTATTATCTAATCAAAATAAATGAAAATTGCAAAAGCGAAGCGCTTAATTTTGTGATTTTAATTATATATTGCCTTATATTTTTATACTAAATTGAGCTTTAAATGAAATGTCACTGTATTTTACAATCAATGTATTGTATTATTAACATTAAAAACAAAACACTAGTTTACAATATTGATGTCATTGTTTTATACAAACTAATAATCCACTTGAGGTCATGTGGGCAAAACTTTTCAGTAAATGACACGTTAACATTAGTTAATACACTGAAACAAGAAATTACAATAAATAACACTTTTACATCATTTAGACTATTCATCTAGTTTTATGTCAATTCTTTTAATGATATTAGTTTAACATTTCAAGTTGTATATATTAATTTTTATTCATTATGAATGAGCATGAATTAACAATAGCATATCTATAAATTAATATTAACCAAGCTTTATATACTGTCAAAAAATTTTGTTTATTGTTATTCATGACACTAACAGTAATTAAAATTTACTTTTAAATTTAAATTTAATTATTTACATACATTTAATAAAAATAAAAATATATATATATAAACTTTACTTAAATCAAACTTCCATTTAATCTAAAATGTTAATTTATCCTAAATCAAACTTCCATTCGATACCTTTGCCAGACCGGCACGATGAGCTCCTTGGGTCTCGATGTAAGCGATGTACTTCCCAAAGTCCTTGAACTCCTCCATGGTGGGTCTGAAGGTCATGATCTTGCAGGAGTTGGCCGCTGGAGGAGGAGGAGCTGCTGGGGCCGGTTCTGGGATCGGTAGTTCTGGTGTGAGTTCTGGAGCTGATGGTTCTGGCTTTATTTCTGGGTTCAGGGTCGGTTCTGCAGAGGGTTCCTGGGCCAGATCTGAAACCGGTTCCAGGCATGGCTGCGGGTTCAAATCCAGGGTGGGTTGGACTGAAGGATCTTGAGCGGCGTCTGCTTGTGAAGTGATGTCTGGAGCCGGTTCAGGCTCAGGGATCAGGTCTGGAGGTAAAGCCGGGTCCATGACTTCAGGTCAGCTAATGCTGCGAACACAAATACAAAAACATCACAAATCAATAACCACACCACTATTACAATTATTAAGTATAAAACTATTTTTATGAAATTCACTCACACTAACTTTTCTGTAAAGATTTTAGTTTAAGTTTTAATTTATATGAGTGTATATGAAAAAGTGTATTAATTTCATGTCCAGAAATATCAAAAATTTAAAAATAAGCCTGAGAGTAACTAAAAAGTTTAAAAATTAATTAGGCTATAAACTTAAGTATAAAACTAATCTATGAATCAATTGTAACTTTTTCTGTAATTCAGTCAATCATACATCATAGTAGGTCACTGATGAATAACTTGAAGTCTTTATTTTTTAACATCAATATCTCAATATGTACATGTAAACATTTATAAATTTTAGGATAATAATGACAATAATGCAAAAAAAATTAAATAAGCCTGAATGAATGAACACATCACTATCAGAAAACCTGTTTTTCAAAGGTTAACAGAAACAACCAAATTCATATTTTTCAAATGAAAACATTTAAAACCATTTAGAGAAAAACTGTTGAAATGAACTAAAAAAGTTGAAAAACTGGTCAATTATAAACTTTTATTTTGTTAAATTCACTCAATCAAAAATGATTGTTCGGAGTTGAAGAATAACTTTACTGTAGAAGTTTTATTTCCTAACATCAATATTTTAGCTTTCAATTTATATGAATGTATGAAAAAGTGTATTTATTTCATGTATTTAGAGACAGAAATACAAATACTTAAAAATAAGTCTGAGATGAACTAAAAAGTTGAAAACTAATTAAAAACTTAAAACTAATATACAGATCAGTGTAAAACAATCTTTAATTCAGTCAATCATAAATGATAGTTGGTAGTTGAAGAATATCTATGATGTGAATATTTTCTGTTTTTAACATCAATATGTTAGGTTTTAATTTCTATCAATGTATATGGGAAAGTTTGACAAAAATGACAAAAACAGCCTCAATTCATAATTATATTCAAATTATAACATTTAAAACCTACTGTTCAGGGATAAACAGTCCGGATATTAACTGAAAAGATGAAAACTATAAACGTATCTATCAATAAAACTAATTAATAATTTTTTCTTCAATTCAGTCAATCATGAATGATAGTTGAGGAATAACTCAACTCTCATTAAACTGTGAAATATTTATTTTATAACATGCATATTTTAGGTTACAATTCATATGAATATATACGGGAAAACATACATTTAAGGTCCTGTAATTAGTTGCCTTTTCACTAATTTTAATGGTATTTATATCTTCAATAGTTCATTTTGAAAGGCTCTGCAATGTGACAAATTTATTTTTCAAGTATAAATATCTCAACATGAACTATTAAAAACTGCATGAATACAATAGAAAATAGAAAAACATTGTTTTAAGTATTTGTAGATTAGTTCTATAGCATGTAAAGATTTCATGTTATATAGATTTATTCCAGTGGGAGATGGGTTTTATTTAAAAGGACTTACAAACCACAAGCCATGAAAAAAGCAATGTTTGATAAAAAGGACATTTTATTTTATTTTTTAAATATTTTATTATACATTTTATTTTTATATATATATTTTTTTTGTTTGTTTGTTTATTTAAAATTTTGTTTTGTTTTGAAAAATAACCTGCTTCTGAACAGGCCAATTACCAAAGAGCCAAAAGCAAAAATCTCACAGACATTATTACTGTCACCGAGCTGAAAACCTCGTTACACACGCTTTCATCAGAAACACACAAACCATGAGCACAACAACCACAGGAATGATGAAAACACTCTACAGCCGTGAAAAAGAAATAAATCCTGGATCTTTGCATGATTTTGCATAAGAAATCAGATTATTGTGCACAGCAATAATAAAGATATGCCATTCAATTTACGAATGCAATCTGCATGGACTGAATTTGAATGTTCTAGCAATGGAAATATTCTTTAAAGCACATTTTTAAACAAATATGCTATTTTGATACAATACAATATTACAAATACAAATTTAAAATTAATATTACAGATCTAAAGAGGGATATAAATACATTTTTGCACACAATGAAGTTGCCAACCATGATACAATAATAAAATGGCAAACTAAATTAAATTAAAGTTAACTAAACTAAAATATCTGAAATACACAGAAGAGTTAGTTAGCTATATAAGACTCGGGCAGCCGTGATGCTTTGCATGATATTTTCTTATGCATAAGTAGATTTTAGTGACAAGTTGCTCAAGGCATTAATATTCAAATGGCATGGAAATACTTTCATTGCAAATACAGAATTCTTACAACTAGCTAAATAAAAATTAATATTAATAAATAATGATAGTATCAATAATAGCGTAGAAAGCAAATAGAGGCAGTGGATTAGTTTTTCCCTTTGCTTGTCACTTCTTGGAAACAGAAGTTGTCCAAACCAAGCAGACGTGCATAAAAACTGATTTCACGCGCTCTCTGGACAGCCATCACCATTTTTTATTTGATTATATTTTAATAACTACACTATAGTCTGCATGGTAGCATGACGATTATACATGCATGAATGAAATAATCAATGACTGCATAATAATACATCCCAGTTCACGTACAAACCAAGCAGACATGCATTGCATCACTTGCTCAGCAATGGATCCACTGCAGTGAATGGGTGCCGTCAAAATGAGAGTCCAAACATATCCAAATATCACAGTAATCCACACCACTCCAGTCCATCAGTTAACATCTTGAAAAGCCAAAAGCTGTGTGCAGACTTCTCTCCTGAATCAGATCAGACGACTTTTTCACTTGTGGAAGCGTTATTATGGATTATGAGCTCGTATTTTAGTTAAAAACGTCTTATTGATGGATTTGTTTTGTACAAACACGCAGCTTTTGTCTTCTCCAGATGTTAACTGATGAACTGGAGCGGTGTGCATTACTGTGATGTTTTTATCAGCTGTTTGGACTCTCATTCTGACGGCACCCATTCACATCCATTAGTGAGCAAATGATGCAATGCTACATTTCCTCGAATCTGATGAAGAAACGAACTACATCTCGGATGACCTCAATTTCAATTTTAGGCAAATATTCATTTTTGGGTGAAAAAAATCTATATCTACATGCAAAATGCATTGCTTATATTTAATTTTATTAGATATTACTAAAGTCTCTGTGTTACCATAAATATTACGCATGCATGCAATAAACAATCAATAATTGCACGCAAAATTCAGCTCAAACACAGCTAAGACAGTTTATCACTCATTTTCGCTTACTGTAGTTTATTACATATTAAAAATATGCTTGAAGCTTAACCATAGAGACCATCCACGCATGAAAGAAAGAAATGAGCAATCGATGTTAAATGCTCAGTGTTCAGCTCAAGCTCAATCAGCATGAGAGATGAGGTTTAAATGGTCTTTGTGTATGTGTGCAGCCTACAGCAGAACGCAACATGGCTACTAAAGCGAAATGCAGGAAAAACCACACAGGAAGCGATCGAAATAACACATATACATCACATACTGTGACTTATGGATCAAAATGCACGCCTGTATTCAAGTGCAAATGCTTTAGTGTGCTTATATTTCTCACCAGAAGCGTTTATGCTCCTGATTTGACAAGCAAATCAACACAGCTGCTCTGTAACATCACAAATAACAATAAAAACTCCTCCAGTGTCCGCGGACTCGACCCTGAAGCGCTATAAAGATTGTATATATCGCATTACCTCCTGATCTGGGTCGTTTTTTGCTCTTTTTTCGCTGTTTTCTTCTCGATTCTATCCGTTTTCTGGATTCTAAAGGCTCGGTTGTGCTACAGCAGCGCTGGGCCGCGTCTCCGCCCACTGCAGCGCGACGTGTGCCGTGATTGGCTGGATCGCACCAAAGCGTGGCCTCCCATTGGCTGGCGCGCTCGATTGACGGCACAACCGGCCTTTCATGTTGTGTTTGTGCATTCTACTATCACGGAAATCACGTATTTCACGTATTAACAGTGTGTCTTCCGGTATAATTGTAGCATATGCCTTTTATATCCCAGATTCTTCCTGTTTTAAACATGTTTTGCGTACAATACTTTTAAATAGAAGAAAACCCTCCATTTAAACAATTTGTTCAAAGATTATAGAGCATATACACAAAAATAATATCCATCTACCAGTTTATATCCCTATTTTTGTTTTCTATCTTTTATTTAGGATGACATTTAAATTTGGGGGAAACTTTTGTGGTTTAAGAAATACATTTGTTTCAGAAAAAGGTGAAATCATACTTTGCGTCTTTAGATCAACATGTTCTTACTAAAACTATGAGTATAAGTTAGTTAAGTACTAAATCATCCCAAAAGATGTCATTACTGACTATACAAATATCTACTATAATACTATACAAATGAGTTATCGCCCTTTTAACGCAAGAACGGCCCACCATTCGTAGCTATGTGCGTGATTTCCGGTATCATACGCTTCGTTATTTTTCTGAACAAAAACAATCCATTATGCTGCTTAATATTGCAAATTGGCATTTGTCATTTTAATTATTAAACACACTGGTTTAGCGCAGTTTTACCATTTACTGCACTTTATGTACCGCTAATGAATCAAGTCGCGCACATTCAAATAAAATAGCATTTTCATTGAAAAATGAGATACACAGAGCATTTTAAAAAGAGTGCACACAGAGGTTTTATTTTATATAAAAGTTCAATACAGTTTATTGAAAAATATAGCACTCGTCCCAGTGCAAGAAAATAGCTATGCACCAATCACTACATAAAATTGCTAAATACAAGTGCTAAAAATATACAATTTCAAATTTCAGAATATACAGCTCCAGTCTACGCAAATATTAGAAATAGTTCAGGTATAACTAAGAAAAACAAATAAAACAAAAAGTAATTATCTGCAGCCTTAGGCATTTTATTTAGCAAATACTATAACTCTTACAACAAGCAAAGAACGTCAACGGGCGAAAAAGACAATACAATTAAATATTTCCTGAATGAGAATCTGTATGGGTTTGTGCGGAAAACGGTTCAAGGATTTACCTCGAAAACCTTAGAAAAGTCAAGGCAGACCAGGAGCGGTTAAAACCGGATCTGGGATCGACTCAAAACAGCACCTGAAATGCAGATTGCGGATCGGTTTTACGCACATGACCACTGTTTGCATAACGGCAGAAGTTAGTGGAAAAATGACACTCCATTTCTAAAGTACATACAGCAGTTAAACAGCAAAGCAAATAAACGAAACAAAAAAAAAAAGAGGGATAATATCTATTAATTTCAGAATGTATTAATTTAGTTGCTTATCAAAATGGATAAGAAAAAAACAGGATAAGTTCAACAAATGTAGAGGTTTTTTTATGTAAATTACTATTAGGGTTAAAATGAATAATTTTTTAGCTTAAATTTAGTTAGTTACCAATAATGGCAGTACGATAAAAGATTTAATAAAGCCAAAACGTAAAAGCGTTTGTGTGTGCTAGTAAAGCTACAGCACCTTAAACTCACAGATCTTAATAGCATTTGTACAAAGGCTTGTCATTTTCATAAATGACGAAAAACTGCTGGCGAAAAAAAAAGTTGAGATAACGTCGCAAACATCCTCATAGTGCATAGCTAGTTTATTTGAATTTAGTTAGCGCTAACAATGGTACAGTAAAAACATTACTGCTACAACACCATAAACTCATGGACGTTAACATTCGTACGAAGGCTTATTAATGTAATAAATGATGGAAAACCTGTTTGGATATTAGCGTCGCAAACATTGTATATAGCACCTTAAACTCATGGATGTTAACATTTGTACGAAAGTTTGTTAATGTCAAATGATTAACGTCGCAAACATTGTATATAGCACCTTAAACTCATGGATGTTAACATTTGTACGAAAGTTTGTTAATGTCAAATGATTAACGTCGCAAACATTGTATATAGTACATAGCTATTTTCTTTAAATGTAGGTAACGCTAATGATGGTACAGTAAAAACGCAAATGCACTGGATCGTTTTAACAGGACTCTAGAGCCAGCGCTTTCACACAAATCATTGCAATGTCAAATTACTGCTGGCAAAAAAACCATTAGCCAACATCGTAACAGTACATAGCTAGTTCATTTGAATTTAGTTAAGGCTAATGATGGTACAGTAAAATTGTTACTGCTACGGCACGCGCGGATCTTAACATTCGTACGAAGGCTTGTTACCGTCAAACGATGAAGAATGGTTGGGAACAAACATTAGGGCATAGCTAGTTCATCTACATTTAGTTAGCATTAACGGTGGTACAAATATCAAACGCACTGATCATAACGCAATGGGATCATTTTAATGGGATTCTAGAGCCAGTGCTTTTGGACAAATCGTCGTAATGACAAATTACTGTTTCTGTAAAATTAAGAAACATCAGAATAGTGCATAGATAGTTCTTAGTTAACACTAACAATGGTAAAAACGCTACTGCTACAGCACCTTAAACTCAACCATTCTAAACCGCATTCGTACGAAAGCTTGTTAACAGCAAATGGCAAAAAAAAAAGTATGCGATATTAGCAATCATTAAATTCAGTTAACGCTAACGATGGTACAGTAAAAATGTCAAAAGCACTTATGAAGCAACAAGATTTTTTTAACGGGATTCTAGAGCCAGCGTTTTCGTACAAATCATCGTAATGACAAATTGCTGCAGAAAGTGATTAACGAACATCGTAATTGTGCATAGCTATGGTTCATTGTGCTGGTGTAGGGTACAAGAAGGCAATAAGTCACTTAAAGCGGCTATAGCTAGAACATGACTAGAATCACTTTACTCGTAAATACGAAGATCGCAATTCGGAAGAAATGACTACAACGTACAGAAGTCAAGTGGCTAGATAGAGGCAGATCACAAAACAGGGCCAAATCAAGTAGCGATGTTCAATCAAGGCGGAGGTGTTTCCATCAATCCTACAACCTGATGCATTTGTTAAATATAAAAAAAACGAAATCCATGTTTCGTTCCTGAAATTCTGTCGTGCCGCATCTCTGTGCCGACAGTGTCAGCGTCAACACCTGCCGCTGCTGTATCCGGGGAAGAGCTGAGTGAGGATGGCTTGGAGAGGTTTGTTCACCGTCATTTGGTAGTTTTTGCCCATGTCGTGTCGGCAGGCCGGACAGGTGTAGACCTCGGCTTTGAAAGATCGCTGAAGGCATTCCTGCGAAGAGGAGGTTTGTCTTATTCATAAACATACAAACCATTGCATGTGTAATGATGAAAAGAAACCCTCAAGTGTTGCCATAAACCCTAAAATCAGACGTCATTTATTTTGCTGCTAAAAAATAATGACAGTTCATCAAGCTAATTTTCACAATTTAATAGAAATATTTCTATTAAAAGAAATACTGTACATCAGCAGGAGGGATGAATAAAGTAAATAAAATTCACACAAAATGTATAATTAAAATATGTAAATATATCTTAAAGTATAATTAAAATAAAAACAATTATTAAAAAAAAAGAACTACTTAAAATATAAATAAGTATAATTAAAACTGTTAAAAATAACTGACGTGTACATAAAAAATTAAAACAATAGATGAATAAAATTAACTAAAACAATTAGGTATAATTAAAATACAAATAAAATCAAAATACATTTTCAAAAAAATAAGAGTATACATGTATAAGTATACATTTAAAAATACATTATAAATAAATAAAATAATTTTACTAAAGCATAATTTAAAAAGTATAATCTAAATAAAAACAACTAGAATCAAGGAAAATTAAAATATGAATAAAAAGTATAATTAAATAACCAAAATACATAAATATAATTGAAAAAGTACAATACAGTAGTCAACATTTGAAGTGGATCCTAAGACAAGAACGCATTTTGGTTTTAGGTTTTAAGACAACTTTGATGAAAGGTTTTGATCCACTTCGAATGTTGACTAGTGTATATTAGTATATAATATATAGTATAACTTTACTAAAGCATAACAAAAACAAAAGTATAAATCAATAAGTTAGGATTGAGGTAAATTTGATGAAATCGCCAAAGGTAAATTTACTATTTTTACACATTTACAAATTTAAAAACAAAGTCAAGTATAATTAAAATATAAACACTACAATTAAAATAACTAACCAAAATACACATTAATATATAATTGAAAAAGTAAAATTTAAAAAAAATATAAATAGCATAATTTTCCTAACGCATAATTAAAATAAAAAGTGATTAAAATAAAAATGTTTATTTAAAAAAAGTATAGTTATCTAAAAAAAAAAAAAAAAAAACAACTAAAATTAAATTAAAATTAATTAACCAAATAAGAATAACTAGAAAAAAAACAGAACATGTATAATTCAAATACTTTAATTTCAAGGTCCATCACTCGCATTCAGAGGAAAATGTTGTAGTGTTCTATTGTCCACTCAAAAGTCCGTTGTTGCTATATAACGTAAGTGTCTGTGGTTTTATCTCTTACCCTGCAGACGTTGTGTTGGCATTCTGTGGTGATGGGCTGATAGACGACTTCTTGGCAGCAGATGCACAGGAAAACTTCCTCCACTTTGTTGATGAAGCGCTACAAGTGTGACACGAACAAATTAAACCAACAATCATCAGAGCGGCTTAATTACAAGACAAATGACAGTAACGAAGGCACTGGTCTGAACGTACAGGTCCGAGGTTGAGAGACTCCATGGCTTCGTCCCACAGCTTCTTGTTGAGCTCGTCATCCTTGATCAAGGCCTTCTGCTCTCTGCTCAGTTTGTACGCCTCCACTTTCATCTTCTTAGGCGTGCTTTTGGCCGGAGAGCTCTTCTCGTCCACTGTGATCGAGAAAAGCGAAGACATTACAGACAAAACCTGACTGATTTTTAGGTTCGGTCTTTATTAAATCAGGACGTTTTCACTTACCGGTCTGGGATTTCCTCTTCCTCTTGCCCTTGGTGGGTGTTTCTTCAACGTCGTCGTCATCGTTTTTGTTCTCTTTCTCCTTTTCTTTCGCAGCTACGGCTTCCAGATAACCTTCAGGATACTGAAGCACCAGAGAATGAGGATTCATGAGCGGTTCTCAAACGAAATGGGCAAAACTTGAGTGAAATCTGGCAGACGTTACCTGCATGGTGAGCCCCAGTTTCTTAATGCGCTCTTTCCCGTCGCGGGTCCACGGCGCAGGTTCATCATCGTTACGTTTCAGCAAGTATCTCCAAACCAGGAAGCCGGACTTGCCCTTTTCTGGCCAATACTTCACCACCTAATAAACACGGCGATTAATTACTTCCCACATGCAACAGTATTAAATAAAAGTGTGTATGTGTATATATTTTAGGGCTGTCAAATTGGCTGAAAAACTCAATTCGAATTTTGTACTAAAATATTATCTATATTTGAATTTAAAAGGCATAATTTCTGTTAGGGGGAAAAAAGCTTTTGGCTTCTCTGCTGAGGCCACAAGAGGGCGCATCGATCAAAATATTACCGTACTAATGCACGTTTCTTCAAAGCAATAAAAAAACAAGACTATCTTTGAAAAAAGTGCATAATGTTTAAAAACCATATATAATTAATTGCGTTGTTTAAACAATTAGAAACAACAAGCATCGTGTAAGTATGTATAGTTTTAATACTAAGGACCGAAAACCAATCACAAAGAGTAGCCTACTTTTTTCACTTAAAAACTTGATGCAGTGGGATGCAGGAAAACCACCATAAAGTCTCGAGACATGTTTTTTTAAAAGTTGAACTTACATTAATTTTCCATGGCTTTCTAAACATGCGGCTCTCTTGTGCGAGACGCGAGTGCAACGGTGATAGATGTCCCTATAGAAAATGCGATAAATATGCATTCTGTGCGAACGGCTTGGTTTCAGTTTTGAGGTAAACAGCATCTTCTCCACATTGATGTGCTCTTTTTCCGCAATATTTTGAATGAGCAGCGCCGCATCTAGTGGGTTCAACTGGATAGACTAAAAAAAGCATTAAAATGCAACGACCCCACTTACATCGTCATCACATCTTGTGTGCCACTGACAAGGCTGCCTGACGCACATCTAAAATTCAAATGCAGCGTTTTTGCATTCGAATGTGGATTTTTATTTTAAATCCGAAATTCGATATTTTTTATTATTATAATAAAAAAATTACTGATGTAAATGAATAAATGTGCCTGGGAACGAATAAATAAATAAAATATAATTAAATAACTTAAGTGTGTATAAGTATAAAATACATACATAAAATACAAATAAAACACTTTTTAAAGTAAATTGGAATGCATTATAACTAAATTATTTTAAACAATACATAATAATCAATAACTTTACTAAAGCATAATTAAAAGGTATAATCAAAATAAAAACACGTAAATTTAAGTATAATTAAATAAACAAAGTAAAATACATACATATTTAAAAAGTTAAAATATATATTTTTTTGAAAATTATGGCCTTAAATTTGTATTAATAAATTACAAAAAATGACTAATTATAATTATTAAATAACAAATGCCTATAAAAACTAATAACCTAATAAAACTAAAAAACAACAAATACATATTGAAAGTATAATTAAAACCTTACGTTCAAATTTAAAGGTCCATCGCATGAAGTCACAGAAAATTTATGAAAAAAATAAATGAATAAATAAAAGAAGTGCAAAGCGCCCAATCATGCTGAAAACACACGGACAAATCGCTCACCTTGTAAATGCCGTCGTAGCGGTTGCCGTCTTCCGGAGAGTACTTGCTGTGTTTGCGTCCTTTGGAGCTGCGCACGACTCTCACAGATTTCCCAGCTTTCCAGTCTTTGGCCTCGGCGCCTTCCTTCTCATTCACCGCCGCGTTGCAGTTCAGAGCAAGAGCCCTGCAAATCACAAACCAACAATAAAAACAAGACAACTCGTACAACATCTACTTTGTCCATGTTTGATGCTATTTCATCTTCGCAACATTGATATCTTCCAGTTTGTTACTGCGTAGCCTCTTTGAATCGATACTGCATAAAGCGCAATGCAAATAAATGTAACTCCAAATAGTAAACCAAGGAAATTCAAGTTGCATTATTTAATAATGTGATGGTTCTCTGACCTGTTCATGTTGGTGAGCTTCTGATCGCAGGACTGCTCGGCCGTCCTCTTGTTTCCCGAGAGGTCACGACCCCCCGAGCCCGTGTATGTGAACTCGTTACCATCGTCCTGAATAAAGACAGTCACAGGTGAACGGAGGAAGGGAAAGAGTTCTTGAAGGACAGTTTTGGGCGAGAATCACAAACGTACCACGTCATCTTCGTAGCCTCCGGCGAGTACCAGAGAGTAAGCGCCGTCGTTACTTCTGCCATGAATCCCAGCGACGTGAGGCCTGTGAATGCCGGATTCACTCACCTGAGCATCACAAACACAACAAGATCATTCATATACAACACGTCTCCACAGTTCAGGACAGTGAGCAAAAACAAGGTTCACAATGAATGGAATTGTTTTCCCCCATGATTACTGGACTTTTTCATTTTATAAATATTTTTAACTAATGAATTATTCGGGGGAAAAATTTAAGCATCTTTTATTGTTTTAAAAAAAATATGAAAATAATGCAAATATACATAAATATTGAAGTGAAGTTTTACATATAAACACTTGTATGATAAAACTAATTTTATCATTATGTAAATTGTAATCAGTTAGTTTTATACAATTAATTTTACAGCAGTGTTAAACACCATGTATTTGTTTTAAACATCCTTAAAAAAAAACAAAAAAAAACTTAATTGTATAATACTACAAGTTAATTATGAAGTTTGTAATCAAGTCATTTAGACAAGATAGGACTAAAAAACTAGTGTTATTTATTAGTTTTATTTCATTAATAAAATAATAATGGAAACCATAATTTATTAAAAAATATATATATTTTTTAAAATAAAATACTGCTAACAAACTACAATTTAATTTTAAAGTAGTAGAATTATGTATAAATAATAAAGCTAATATTTTAGGTTTCCATTATTATAGAACGCCTTTAAAAAAAAACTAGTATTTACTATTTTCACTCATTTATTAAACTAATAACGGAAACTATTAATATACATTTAAAAAAAAAAAAATCTAATTATTTTTAAAAATAAAACTAATACTTTCTAAGGTTCTGTGACCATTTAAGAGGCCTACTAAGAAAATAAAAAGAAACTCAAGCAGATGGTATATTCCCACCTGCACTCTGAACTTCCACAGCGTTCCCACTGGGACTCCAGGAACGGGGCCGTAATGGTTGGAAGGAACGATGGTGCACTGTTTAGTGCGGCCGACACACGCCATACCCTGCCAAACGAGACACCAGGCTCATAAACACTTCATCTGAACCAATCCCACACCTGTGTTTGCGATTTTGCCCGATTTTGAAACACACCTTCCCCCAGTCCCTCTGACTGGACGAGCTCGCTGACGCCATCTTGGCCTTCTTCTTGCTTTCCTTCAGCTTCTCTCCGGCCAGAACCACCTCGCTGGCGTCGTTACGGCATTCAGGACAATACCTGCGAAAAAGACATTTAGAGTGGAAACGACAATGGTTTTATTTTAATTGCGCAGACAATTTATGCAAAGGTTTCATGAGTAATTAACAAATTTGTTTCACTAGCTGAAGGTGAAAACTTCATATAATGTAGTTTAATAAACACTTTACATATTCGTTCTTGCCAAAGGTTGTTGGTTCAAATCCCTTAAGAGCTCTTTATTGTGGTCTTGGACAAACGTATTAGATAAATGAGTAATTAATGACAGAATTCGTTTACCAGTCCTCGTCACAAGTATGGTTTGACGAACAGTTTACAAATGATTTACACTTTCTATTTACAAATGATTTTAGATCTTACCGTAACAAAAATACAAGTAATTGTTTTGAATCTTTAACATTAAAATACTGCATGAATAAAACGGTATGATACTGAAACTTACTGAACGGACAAAGCTTTTTCTTCAAAATACAATTAAAGTATTTAGGTTTGTAGATCAATTTAAGCGACAAATTTCGTGAGAACAAAAAGAGCTAAAGCTAACAAGTTTATTTGATGTTGTCAGAAGGTTGTTGGTTCAAATCCCTCAAGTTTGTTGTTACTTTGGAGGAACACAGATAAATGATTTGTAATTAGTGTTGAAAAACTTGTTTTCCAGTCCTAGTCACAAAAATGATTTTACAATCATCTTACAAATGATATTGGAGTTTAGTGTAACAAATCTATGTGATTGTTTTAAATATCTTTAAAACTGTATGATCAACGTTAGACAACTATGAAGTGTTTTTTCATTATACTATTGAAATTTTCAGGTAGGTAAATAAACTTAAGAGAAAAATACAGCTAAAATAGAGCTAAAGCTAACAATAGGGCTGGGCGATTTTTCAGATTAATTTGAATGTAATGTTTTGCCACAAGTTTTTTTTTTTTAGAAAGGAATCGCGAGTGCAACAGTTAAATGTATCCATGTTTACATAGAAAAAACACTGGAAAAGCAGCGCAATCTAATAAAAAACCTGTAAAGAACTACTAGCCTACTGTATGTCTGATCTTATTAAATAAGAATCGGTCAAACGTTCTGAAAAAAAAAAAAAAAAAAAAACTATTTAACCGTTTTACCATATCGTCCAGCCCTAGCTAACAAGTTTTTTTGATGTCGCTAGAAGGTTGTGGGTTCAAATCCCTCAAGAGTTGATTTATTGATGCTTTGGATGGAAGTATTAGATAAACTCGTTTACCAGTCCTCGTCCTCAGGGATGGTGGTGAGCGGCGGGTTCAGGCAGTAGGTGTGAAACGCCATGTCACATTCGTCGCACAGCAGCTGTTTGTCGGGATCCTGCTTCACGCCGCAAACGTGGCAGTTGCACATGCGGCAGTTCTTCTTCAGGTCGTCTTTGCAGACCTTGCACTCGGGTCCGTTCGACCCTGAACCAACAGAAACGAGGAACCTTAATGTTTGCGCCCAACATGCTGACTCCGAATACCGCAAAACCAAAACCTAGGTTCGATACGATACTAAAAGGTCAGACTCACTCTTGAGAGGGCTGTCAGAAGAGGCTCCTGGACCCTCCGAACTTCCTGGCTCCTCGATCTTGTAGATTTCGGTAACAAACATGATGCGACAGTCGTTGAGAGAATCGCCAGCGTCTCTGTAGAAAGTGCGGACAAACATTGAGGGCGAAACAAAGAAAATGACCAGCAAGACATTTACAGTGGAACCAATGCAGTTTTAAATATCTAATTTGCTCGACAACTTGCACACTGGTTTCACAAGGAATCAGAGCTCATTTTTCCTGCGGAAGGTGACAACTTCCATAAAAAGGGGCTTTACAAACATTTTACATATTCCTTCTTGCATAAAAATTATTTTAATAGTGATTTACATATTTACAAAAGACTGTAGAGCTTAAATGTAACAAATTTGTCATAATTTTAATAGGATTTGGTCACTAAATACGATAGTTTGCTTAAGAATGGTTTCATGAGCAATTAACGTGAACTGTATGCAACATTGCGTAAAAAGTAGTTTGACATTTTACACGTTCCTGCATAATTGTTTTACAAACACTTTACGAGGGATTTACACATTCAATTTACCAATGAATTTGAGAGTAGTGTAATAAATGCTATAATTGTTTTAAAAATATATATTTAAATGTGAATTTAATTGTATAATAAAACGATACAATTAAATTAAAACATTAAGTTTGCAGATAACAAACTCATGAGCAAACCAACAGAAAGAAAAGAATGAAAGCAAGGCAATTTTCATGAGAAATTAATGCAAACTTGCTCTTCTAACTGAAAGCGACACCTTACATAGAAAGTGGTTTGGTAAACATTCCTTCTGCGTTCACACTTTACAAGAGATTCAAACAAATTTGATAATTTACAAATGATTTTAAAGCCTAAACCGTACTATATAATTGTTTTAAACCTTTTTAAACAATTTTTTTAATTCATATTAAAAAATTTCATAGTCCTCGAACAAGATGCACAAATAATTCTGCTAACTCATACATCCCAACCACACTTTGTGCATTTGTTCTTGCGCAAGAATTTTTTTATTACATGGTTTGGCTAAAAGCTTGGCTTAAGGAAGTGCAAAAGATATTTTGAAGAATGTTGGTAACCAACACCAACCATTTGACGGTAGCCTTTGACTTTTTTTTCCCATATTATAGAAGTCAATGGCTACCGTCAACAGTTACCAACGTTCTTCAAAATATATTTTATTTTGTGTTCAACAGAAGGACGAAACTCATTTCGAACAAGTGAAAGGATGGGTAAATGAGAGAATTCAAAACTATCCTGTCATTAATTACTGTCGTTCCAAACCCGTAAGACCTTTGTTCATCTTCCGAACAGATGCATTCCGAGAGCTCTTTGACCCTCCCATATTCCTTACACGATCAAGGCTCAAACCGTCATCTTTGATTAATCCATGTGACTCCTCGCGCAAAGAAAACAAAAATAATGACTTTATTCAACAATTCGTCTCCTTTGCATCACCCTATAGCACCATTTCGTATCACATACGTAAACATATTCAATGTATGTAGGCGGATACGTTGTTTACGTTCAGATCAAAGCGTAAACAGCGTATCCGGATACAGTGCTGCTGACACAGAACAGCATCGTTGCCATTCTCGAATTCGCTGCACACAAATGGATTCCATTTTAAATTAGAAATTGGCCTCTGTTTATTTACCTTGGATATGTTGTCATAGAAAGTGATTTTACTGACAATAGCGCCCCACGTCGATTAAATCCGGTTTAGTTGTTCATAGTTAACTAATTAAGTGAAGTATTATTCAGCAAGTTTTTTTTTTTAACAAGAAATTTCCAAGAATGAAATTAACACAAATATATTCTGGTATATATAAAATAATATATATATATTTTTCTACATATAGCATTCCCCAAGCAAGTTATAGCCATTTATTACAATATTGTTATAGGCGCATTTTCAGTGAAAAACAGGTATATTTACTTTACTAACAATACAGATGTGTCCAAAAACATTTAGGGAGTAAAGAAAATGGAAACAGTGTTTTATAATAACAAAATATACAGTGCAACAGAAAAAAAAAGTGCAAATGATCTTTATGAACTAAGTATTATTTACAAAATAAAACAGCCAAATGGATCGATCCGCTGGCTGCACTCTGCATCAGAATTGATTTTACTGGGGCATCGCCTCGCGACGCGAATACCTAAATTCCAGTGCTTTATCACATATGTACAGCTTTTTCATCCTTGTTTTTGGTTTGTTTTACGCCACAGTGCTCTCTCCTGTGTTTTTCTGGGCTTTTTCAGAGAGTGCTCTCATGCAAATGTGTTATTGTGGGTTTGTTTTCATGCACGCACGACACTTTACTTTCGCGCCGATTTTCAAAGAAACTTGCTAAACAACGGTTCAAAAAACCAAAACCTATGTTTATTGGTTGAATATGTGACAGTTTGAACCAATCTGGGCACAGGGGGTGGGACTAAGCATCAGCAATCGTTTCTGTTTGGCTCAGAGGGACGAAATGCATTGGTTTCTTCTGACCAATCAATGTTGTCAAAATGTGATGACGTAATAACGTACGCTAAGGAGCCTCTGAATATCCAAACGAGACAAATGCGATATTTTTAGCCACGGGCAGCTGTCTCGGTCTTTGAGGGTTAAAGACTAAAACATTGTCCTACCCGAGCAGGATCTTGCTGTAAACCTCGCGTTGGGTGCGTGTTTCCCTCTTCCTCTGGATCTCAGCGTCGTACCAGTAGCCGCGCTCCTTTGGATCGTCCGGGTTGTAGTTCACCATCACGATCATGCCTTGCTCCAGCTGGTGCCACTGGTAGACAGTGCGCGCCCGCGGACGGACGTCTTTCCCACGTAGCTGCGCCATGCCGTTCTCAGGGTAACTGCACAGAGCACATGCGCCCCATTAGCATTCAACAGCGTGGGACGTTTAAACAGACCGCCTTTGATAAACGGTTTAAGACACAGATGAAAGGAAAGACTGAAACTTGGAGATGTTAACAGGTGCACGAGGCACTCGCGATGAATCCAGGTGTTCATGCTGAAATCGGTTTGAATTTTGAAAAAAAAAAAAAAAAAAAAAAAAAAAAAAACTTTTGTAGATCATGTGAGCCTGTTTGGAAAAGATAGTTGAATGTGTTCTTCATCTTACAGTTTTACTCTAAAGGTCTCTGCACACTGCCTCCGAAACTTTCGTCCATCAAAAAAAAATAAAAAATAGGATCAGGTTCGATTTTCTGCGTTTTCGCATCCGTTGCATGCATTTTGATAGGAAAGGATGAGGAATATGAAAAAACGGAAAAACGCATGCGAAAATTTCAGACTCAGTGAGCAATGGCCTTAAAAGTCTGTCCTTCAAGTCAACCTTATAATTGGGTCATAAAAACATCTGACTGAAAATGACTTGCGATTCAGAAAGTGAATCAGTTGTTAACTTTGATTCAAAGTGAAAATTCATGAATCTTTTGAATTGTTCATGACTCACTGATTTTTTTTAAGATTTGGATACGTCAAATTGTATTCATTGTTGAGCACACATAAAAACGAAGGATTAATACAGAGTATCTTTAAAGATTTCTCTATTTCATTTAATACACAAGCTAACAATTTTTTCCAATTTCAGTTTGATTCAGATTCATTTGGGCATATTTCAGTTATAAAGTCCATTTTGCCTACGGAAAGGGATTCTCTCAATGCTGATGGTGTAAATTGCATGGTTTCAAACCAATAACTCATCTTTGAACATTTCATTAAAAGGAATCGCCTCACAGGAATCATTTGTTCAGTATACTGAATCAGACTAGAGCAGTTACATTGTATATTCGTTTTTGTGTTCGGCTCGCAAGGACTCGATATAAAGTGGTTTCTTACCATGGTTTTGTTGTAAACAAAATATTTGTGTCATTCCATTCAGACGGCAAACTCACATTCACAACTAAGGTCAAATATGATTTTTTTTTAACTGGAGCAGAAGATTCACAATCAGGATCAGTGTGATATGTACAGTGACTTTTTACTCACTCTTCATATTTGACATGGTAAATGATCTCCTCTTCCCCATCAGATCCTCCGTCTTCACTCGAAGACTTTGTAGTTTTCGTCACGTTGACAATCTGCGCCTCAAACCAAGCACCCATGTTCAAGTCTCGAGCGTCCACAAACTCATTGATCTAAAAACAGTTTAAAAGTTACATTAACTATAAGATAGGGAGAAAAAGAAAGAAAAGCAAGACATTTGTAATGGAATCGATATGATGCAAATTAAGTGTGACAATATTTACTCAAATTTGACAATTTCTAAATTTTAGAGCCTAGTGTAACAAAAATCTATTTTTTTTTAATCTATTTAATACATTTAAATACTGAAAAATTGCTTTTGTTTCTCTTTTGAAAATCACTTGATAAAAGCGTCTGCTAAATGTACTCTATAATTGTAAATAACAACTTGTTAACTGTATAATAAAAACTTTATTATAAGTTTTACAATTAAAATTGAAGTACCAACTTCAATATCAATATTGCATTTTGTTCATTATACAAAGTGTTTTTTTACACTGGGATCTAAACTTTTTTTTAACTTGTATAAATATCATACATTTATAGATCAAACAAACATTTTAACTATTAGAAAAAAACTACACTTAACTTTAATCATTAAAGATCATGTAAAAATAGAAACTTAGCCAGCAAAACGTCCAACATGACGTTTATAGTGGAATCAACAATTTATAATATGCAACTATTTGCACAAGAATAGTTTCAAGAGCAATTAACGCAAATGCGCTCTGGTAACTGAATGCGCCAACTTACTTACAAAGTGATTTTTCAAACATTGCATATTAGTTCTTGCAAAAGAATAGTTTTACGAATGCTTAACCAATTTACGCAAATTTGACAATTTAGAAAGATTTAAGAGCCTACTGTAACAAATTATAATTATTTAAATAACTGTTTAAAAATAATTAATAATTTCAATATACTAGAGACAAACTTGAGGCCAATGAGACATTTATAGTGGAATTTTAATTTGATTTGTCATGACAATTTACACAAGAATGATTTCATGAGTTTCTAATAAGGTTTTATCTCAGTTCCTCACCTTGTAAAAGCCAAAGCCAGGGTCGATGAGATCCGGCGTGTCAGTCTGGCCCGAGGTCCCGGCGCTCTGGCCGTCGCTCTCGCCGTGTGTGGAGCTCTTATCGGACTCGCTCTGGGCCGATCCGCAGCCGGAGTCTGAGTCGGACAGCTCGGCCTCTTTGTCCTTCGGCAGCGGCGTGGACGGGAGCTTCTGACGCACCAGTAGTTGCACGATGTCGTTTAACCCAACATTATAGTCGAAGAGTGTGTGGCCATCTTCCATCTATTATGCCCAAAGATGACATTAAATGTTAAAGGATAAGTTCACTTCCAGAATATAAATTTCCTGATAATTTACTTACCCTCATGTCATCCAAGATGTTCATGTCTTTCTTTATTCAATCGCAAAGAACTTAAGTTTGAGGAAAACATTCCTGGATTTTTGTCCATATAGTGGACTTCAATGGTGGCCAATGATTTGAAAGTCCAAAATGCAGTTACAATGCAGCTTCAAAGAGCTCTACACAATCCCAACCGTGGAATAAGGGTCTTATCTTATCTATTATTTTTTTTTAAGTCATTGCCCTTTACAAAAAAAGTAAAACAATGATGTCAGATGATTTTAAAGTTGGAGAAAATGAGGAGTTTTTAACTGAAGTACAAAGACTAAGAGCTAACCGTATATGACCTTTCCAAAAGGATTACGTAATGTGAAGATGTGCATCGCAGAGCTAGAGCAAGCCAAGCATTCATGGTTAAAAAGTGGATAATTTTCTATTTTTTTTTCTGAAAATGACCAATCGTTTCAATAGATAAGACCCTTATTCCTCGGCTGGGATCGCGTGCTGTAGAGCCCTTTGAAGCTGCATTGAAACTGCAATTTGGACTTTCAAATCATTGGCCAGCATCGAAGTCCACTATATGGACAAAAATCCAGGAATGTTTTCCTCAAACTTAAGTTCTTTGCGATTGAATAAAGAAAGACATGAACATCTTGGATGACATGAGGGTGAGTAAATTATCAGGAAATTTATATTCTGGAAGTGAACTTATCCTTTAAAACAACAATACACAAAATAATGCTTCATTTTTTACTACCCAATCAATTTCTAACAGATAAAACCAATCCCTGTCCACTTTATGGAAGTAAAACTACTTATGAATGCCTCAAGTCACCTGTTTGCCCCTGTAAAAGAGTCGCTGCATCTCAGGTTCGATGCTGAAGAGCTCTGTGATCTTCATACGCAGCTCGTCCACCTTGGTGAGCTTGGACAGGGAGTCGACCCGATGGGTCTCCTTGCCATCCATAGTGCGCACCTGGATCCACATGGCGGCAAACCTGGAACGAGCGACGTCATCGAGTGAGATTGTTTCCTGCCTTGCTTTTTATAGTTCAGACTATGGCTCCGAGCCAAGAGCTTCAAACGAGCAGGAAAAAGGTGTTCATTTCACAGTGACGTGAGTGACACTGGCAGCTTTTTCCTCGTTTGTCTCCTCCGGCACTTTTAGGGTTGATACTTCGAGAAGCGATCTGTTTTTTTACGACTTTATGTAGAGTTACGTTACCTTTACAAAAAAGCTGTTAGCACAATACTGTGATGCTAACGAACGGCAAATCCCAAGGTACTTTGATTTCTAAACATTTCCACGCCATTTGACCAATATTTTTTATTAGTTTTCCCATTTACGATCAATTCATAGGTTTTAAATGAATGTCCGAACATGGCGTATGCATTTATCATTGTACTAAATGATTGCAATATTTATATAAAATATTACAAGGGCACACCAAACAATACTAACGCAAGACATGGTTTTACCAAGGTATGTCTAAAAAAATGTGGTTTTACCATGGCTCATGCCCAAAAAACATGGTATTACCCAAGTACATGCCAAAAAAACATGGTATTACCATGGTAGATGCCCAAAAAATATCATTTTACCATGGTGCATGCCCAAAAAACATGGTATTACCAAGGTACGTGCCCAAAAAAAAACATGGTAGCACCAATGATACATACCTAAAAACCATGGTATTACCATGCTACCTGTCGAGATCCATTTTCAAATTGGCGTGAGAGCTTATTCTCCATTCCTAGCGGTGAAACAGTGTATAATAGCATAAAAAGGGCCTTGTTGATATCTCAGCTCTCAAAACCACGCCTGTTATTGGCGGAAATAGACGGAAACGCCCCCTAACGTCACTCAATGGTAGTGCATTGGGTGAAATAACATCAGTCTTTATGTTATCGAGTTTATACCAACAGGAAGCTGGAATGAGGCCTGAACTTCATATAGGAGTCTATTTGGGGTTTATTTGTAGAAATGAATCAGTTTAAACCAGAATTACGGCAAATCGCGTTCATTTAATTAAAGGGTTGTGCACTGGTCATGATGTGGGTGGTCTCTATCAAAAACAGACACTGAAATGTCAAAAATAAACTAGGACTAATTGAAAATGAAAACTAATCGAGTTAAATAGCTAAACATTTATCATTTTAATTACATAAAATCAGTGTATGTAACGCTAACCCATTCATTACTCCAGTTACACCTTCACAAACACGTTCCTGTCTCTCATGGGCTTGTTTTGAACTGTTGTGTACAAATATGCGTATTTATTTCAGCCTGTAAGACACTGATAACACACATTTTAGCTGATTTAATAGCAAAAATCGTATTAACCTCACAATTATACTTCATTTAAGGGCATAGGGCTGATATAAAATAAATTCAAAGACAGAAAGTGAAAGAAAGAAATGTTTGAAAAGCGCTAAATATGAAGTAACTATTAACATGCACAAGATAAAAATGCAAATGTATTAATATTTACACAGTAAAATAAGGCGCGTAGTCATGGTTTTACAGACAATACCTTTAAACATCAACCGAATCTGATTTTAAAAACGGCTCTTTACCTGTAATCTTCCTCTTGAGAACAGAAGACGTGATTTCAATTCAATTAAAGCGCTAAAAGTGTGAAAATGTTGTACTTTTGTTACAGTTCAATCCTGCCGCGAAACGCACTGGAACTGGGGCTCGAATCAATAAAAGTGTTCAACAGCGTGTTTCCCCTCCTGCCGCGGGCACGGCGCGTCGCTGATTGGCGGAGCGGAGTTCAGAGCCTCTCGCTGATTGGTCGAGCCGCGCGTCACTCACGAGCGTTGCCGGAGCTTAGGCTCAGCGCGCGAAACCCTGCTCTCGTTACAGCACATGCTTGGCTCCTTGGATCTCCTGTAGTCTCGCGAAATTTGGCGGTGTATTATATAATAAAAGCACACGTTAAAACGATTCAATTACTTTTAATTAAGAAATAATTAACATTTAATTCCTAGTTGTTTATTAAATTTACAAATAAAATAAAATATTTCAATATATTCAACGTCAAGTAATAATCAAACAGTATATGAAATTAATGATCCTTTCTGCATAAACTGCAGTTTTTTCTTTTGCTGGCTGAAAACCATGTTAAAAGAGCACAGAACCGACTCAATAACAGCAGAGTAATGTTATATAGTTTGAGAACTAAAAAAACGTATTTGTTTCAAATATGAATATTAAAATCACACGTGGAAAATTCACTGATATTTTCTATTGTTAATATATATATTTTATTTAGCAAAATATAGCCTAAAATAATTGCAGTAGCACATGAAGAATGAAAGCCTACAGTTGTTTAGTAGCACATGGAATATATATGCAGTATGAAAGCCCACAGTCATTTAAATAAAAAAAATTAAAACATTGGTCAAGTAAACTACGAGTCCTATTTATTTTAAAATTGATGCTTAATAGCATAAAGGAAAATTCACTAGATCAACAGGTAGTTTTATTCAAAACTTTCCCAGTCAATTTTACTGCCATCTTCTGGTCATCTGAAACTACGAACGAAGTCCAACAGAAGTGTTTACCTTCTTCCGCATTACAAGAGAAAACGAGAAGACAAACATTCAGTCTTGAAAACATCAATGTGTCACTTCATGTTATAGATATAATACAACCGGTACTATAAGCCTCTTTATGTTTGATAATTCTACAGGTTCGCCGTTTCTTCTGTGAAAGTCTGTTTCTGTTTCTCAGTTCCTGCTTCTGGATGAATGCAGAACTATTACAAAGGTAAGACACGCGGTCTTTTGTGTTTCTTTATCATATTTATCAAATACATTGAGTGATGTAGTATTCATCTATTAATTATTTGGTGAACGTCACGTCCGACTGTCATTTAGACTGCTGTTTGAAGAAAACAGCTGATAAATCGTTCAACACTTATTTGGGATTATTTTCAAGTCTTGATATTCTATGTTATTATTCATACGCCATTTTTAATAATCCTTATGATCTAGTCAATGAACCCAGTTGATAAGGAACGTTCTCAGAACTTTGGCTAACGTTCTGAAATGTTCTCTGATAGTTATCAACGAAAGTTCTTCTTGTAAGGTTAATAGAACGCCCGTTCAAAGTTATCTGGTAATAATGTTCTCAAAATGTAAGCACAAAAAATTATTGATGCATTGTTCATGGAACGATGTAAACAGAATGGTTTCTAAAACATTTTAGTTCGATTTTTTTTAAATGTCTGAAATGATGTCTGATAGTCTGACATTTTTAAATGTTATTACCCGTTTCAAAACGTTCAGAGAACATTCAGACATAATGTTTTAACTTGTTAGCAAAACGTTCATAGAATATATTTTGTTAGCTTGGGAAATGTCACAATTAATATTGAAATAGACTTAATTTTGTCTTTCAGCATTCAGGAGCTCACGTTCATCTAAATGACTTCAGATTGAATGGAATGGCTTGAACATGTCATATGAGAGCACATATTCACGTATGATCGCCCGTATTTGCGTAAACAATGGCAGACGGTGGAGCAGAGCTCGTGGATCAAGAATTCACGAATCTCGCCAAGGCATTTGAGATCATTTCCCAGGCTGGTCAGGATCGATGGGTCAGCCTGACGTTCAAAATGGTCCACACACGGGCCGAGGAAATGGTGAATGCCATGTGCTTGATTCTCCTTAAGAAGATTGGAGAGGTGCATGCTAAGCTAACGGCTAACAGCGACAGCAGCATTGAAAAATACTTAGCCGAAATGGTCAAAATGCATGGAGAACGTGTGAACAGTAGCCACATTGGCGGTTTTAAGTCAACAGACGCCAATGCGTTATTGGATATTGCAAGAATTTTTGCCGTTTTGGTGCAGGAGAGATTGTGCGACAAGTCGCTACGAGATCAAGCGTACCGCAAAGCTCTTGTGTCGAGCAGAATGGCTGGTTTGCTATCTTTAGATGTCGAGGAGGAAGTAAAGCAAGTCTGCGGGCCTGACGTTATCAATGAATCCAACACCGAACTTCCTGACGAAACGTGCAATTTGACGTCGCTAGGTCGAAACAATGGCCCTCCATCATCTCAGCAATCAAGCTCGCATTACAGTATCGAAATTAGCTTGCCAACTGCTACAGAATCCAATATGGAAGAATCAAAGCCGATGAGTCTACGAACGCCAACAGATGGTGGAACTACAACCAATCAAGACCAACTACGACATATTTGCCCAAAGAACCAGCTACTGACAGCAGAAGTTAATGACGCGACAAAGTCGAAGCAGTGTTTAGACCGCAATGGAAGCTCCCAACTTGTGACATCCAAAAACCCGTATCTCAATTTTGCGTCCGCCCCATATGACGGTGATAAACTTCGAGCTCAACCGCTAAATGCTAACGATCACAAACCGACAACTCAACCTATCAGTTTTAGCTCTCCAGAACCGAGTCAAATCGACGTAGAAGAAATGTTTTACCACTTTGTGATCCTACACGAAGCCGAAGACGCGGACGAGGCGCAAAGACTCAAGGACAAACTTGAACGTATTATTTCTGGAGTTGGTGCAACGTTTTCCGATGACTTCGCGCAACCAGGAAGGTCGACATTGCGATGTATGGAGGACGCCATCGAGAATTCGGCGTTCACGTTGCTGCTGCTCACCCAGAACTTCAACTCCAACCTTGGCGCGACTAGCGCCGATTCTGCGATCGTGAATTCGCTGGAAAACCACCACAAAATGAACTCCGTAATTCCGCTGCTACCTCGCAAGAACTGTTTGATGCGCAAAAGTTTTCCGTTAGTGTTAAAGACGAAGGTCGCTCTCGATGAAAGCAGCAGAATGTTCGAACGCAACGCCCGACAGGCCATCGCACCGGAAAAAGTAGCAACTCAAAAGAAGATTTGGAGGATCAAACAGCATCGTAAGAAACTAGTCGAGGAACAGAAGAGAATACAAGAGGAGAACGCTGTAAATGTGGAGCTGCGACGAGAGATGGAAAAATTAGAGCGACTGAGACTAGAAAGCGGAATGCAGCAAAATAACATGTTTTATCCTCCATCTGTACCAATGCATCCACCTCCGTCGCATGGAGCGATGCATCCGCAACACGGCGAATGGCAGCAGCAACAACCGTCATGCATCCACATCGAGAACGCACAAAACGTTATGATCGGAAGTCACTCAACGATGAATATTGACCATGCTAAAAACTCGGCAGATGAAAATCATGTTTGATTTTTAAACCTGGTGTTTTAAGTGTGTTTTCACTAAAATAGGTGTTGTGAGAAATCACATGTGTTTCTGGGAAAGAACTCTTATTTTAGCCAATCAGAACACTCTCTGCCTGACAATCTTTTTAAACGCTCAGGTTAGTTGACATCTGGTTGGCTGATGTGTTTTTGGGGGCGGGGTTGGGAGAAGGCCTGATTATCAACTACCAACTTAAAAAGAAAAGAAAAAACAAGACATAGGCCCGGTTTCACAAACGGGGCTTATCTTAAGCCAGGACTAGGCCTTAGTTAAATTAAGATATTTAAGCAACTTTTACAAAAATGTCTTTGAAGAAAACATTACAGGTGTGCATTTTGACACAAAACAATGACACTGACATATTTTAAGATATGTCAGAGCAAGATATTTTCAGTTGAGACAGCTCAAACATGCATTTTAGTCTGGGACTAGCTTAAGCCTTGTCTGTGAAACCGGGGGATAGTGTTTCATATCATTGTATTAATTCAACATTAGAGCTGTCTGTATGTTTTATGGTGGTTTATAGTTCTCTATTATAATTTTTTTCTTTTGGTACTTTGAGACTAAGCTTAATTTCCATGTTCAACATAATTCATATATTCATTATAATTAAGGTTTGTTTTAAAAACTCTAAAGTTGATACAGAAATGAAAAACGTCAACTTAAAGCAAAATGTCTATTGTGTTACTGTAAGGAAAAAGGTTGTATAAAATAATAAAATCATTGCCATATGACAGCAAGGAATATGTTTACACTTTTTTTTCTGTTGTATTGTTAGTTTTCTAATGATAAAACAATGATAAATTATTCTGCATTACTGTGCTTGAGGGGAAATATTTTAATAAAAATAAGCTTAATGATGTCTTTCTTTTTCTTCCTGTCTATCTATAAATATACAATTAATAATAATACAATTATAAAATATGTGTGTGTGTGTGTTTGTGTGTATTTAGCAATTAATAATAATTAATAAAATTATAATATATATATATGTGTGTGTGTGTATATATATATATATATATATATATATATATATATAATTCATTACATATAATATATTAAAAACATACTTAGTGAGACGTCAGAGAACAGGAGTCTGTTCATTGGCTGCCCAAAGACGTCGCTCCTCCCCCAGAATTGCGTCGCAAGGTCACCAGCCAAACGGGTCACTCGCAGCGCTTCCAAGATGGCGGCCTCCTTATGTCAGTGTTACCAGGTGAGTTTCTCATTTAAACCGTTTATTAAGCGCTCATTAACAACGCGATTAATGTCGGTATGATAAACGCAATGTCCGCGATTAAAGCAGCACGAGCGCGCGCTTGGTTCACTAGAACCGCGCGTTTTTAATGCAGAAATGTGAATAGATTGATCAGTCCTGCTTATGAAGCATGATTCTGGCCTTGATGTAACATAAAAAAAACTATAATAAGTTAACATAGCCAACGAAGCTCTTAAATCACATTACGTATGTACAAATCATCAAAAAATAAAATTAAATGCTAGACAGGATTATTGTGTTTAGACCTCTTAACCATAAAGTACCATGGTTTTACCATGCTTTTTGGACATGTACCATGGAAATACCATGGTATCTCTTGGAGAAGCATCTGAGTTTTATGATATATGAGAAATTTATGTATAAAATCTTGTTTGACAGTGACATCAGTACCTGAGCATGTTTATCTGTGGCCAGACTGTCATTAGATGGTGTTTTTCCATTCATAATTATGGAAATACTGTATTATTATGCATGTTTTTCTCCTCAGCTGTGTGTCAGGAGAAGTTCTGCACTTTTAGTCACTCGTCAGTATGGGTCATTATACGACAGAGCTCATGTTTACAGGATATGTGGCCCGGCCGCTGCTACAGCGCAGGTGAGTGTCACACATCATTCGTTTTTTGTGGAAAATTGTGATTTTACAGCATTTATTTTACATGTATATCTTCCGCAGGCAAGGTTTATGTCCTCCGGTGGCGGTCGGAAAGGCTTCCTTGGAGAGTTTGTGGACAATCTCAAGCAGGAACTGAGCAAGAACAAGGAGATGAAGGAGAGCATCAAGAAGTTTCGTGATGAGGCCAAAAAACTAGAGGAATCAGAAGCCCTCAAGCAAGCCAGGAGGAAATATGTACGATTTTATGTCTAACGTGATTCTAAAATAGCCAAACATGTTATTTCTCTATTGTGAAATTGTGTTTTTGTGGGTGTCTTCCAGAAAACCATCGAGTCTGAAACAGTTAAAACTTCTGAAGTGTTGAAGAAAACACTCGGGACGATATCAGAGACGGTGAAGGAGGTGAGTGTATTTAACGCTGATTTCTGGCTGTTCCAGCACATCTTGACATGCAATTTTTCTCATTTCAGAGCACATTTATATTTATGTATTCATTAAACGTGCAGCGATTTTCATAAGTGCTGAACGTTATGTTTCTGCAGAGTGTTTGCGCTGCAGTATTGCCATGTTCTGTGAATGGATTACGATGCAAAATAATCTGCTGGATTTTGTTCTGATTTTATGTGGAAAACACATTTATTATATAAGGCAAAAACCATTGTTTTTTTCCAGCATTGGTCAATTCACTGAGATACTATTATAGATTTTATTAATATTTTAAAGTTTAGTTTTTATGTTTAGAATTTATGTTTTCATTTTAATTTTAGCTAAATGATTAGTAATTTTGTGTGTATTTGTAATTTCAATATTTTATATATACAGTGGGTACGGAAAGTATATCAGACCCCCTTATATATTGTTATATTGCAGCCATTTGCTAAAATATTTAAGTTCATTTTTTTTCCTCATTAATGTACACACAGCACCCCATATTGACAGAAAAACACAGAATTGTTGACATTTTTGCAGATTTATAAAAAAGAAAAACTGAAATATCACATGGTCCTAAGTATTCAGACCCTTTGCTCAGTATTTAGTAGAAGCATTTTTATACAGCCATGAGTCTTTTTGGGCAGTGCAACAAGTTTTTCACACCTGGATTTGGGGACCTCTGCCATTCCTCCTTGCAATCCTCTCCAGTTGCAGGTTGGATGGCAAACGTTGGTGGACAGCCATTTTTAGGTCTCTCCAGAGATGCTCAATTGGGTTTAAGTCAGGGCTCTGGCTGGGCCATTCAAAAAGTCACGGAGTTGTTGTGAAGCTCCTTCGTTATTTTAGCTGTGTGCAATTTTTGTTGGATAAACCTATTAGGTCCTGATCTAACTATATGACTTGGCCGCACCCTCAGTCGTCCTGTCCCTGCAGTTTTGACCACCATGATATGATCTGTTTTTTTCTCCACACATACCGCTTAGAATTAAGGCCAAAAAGTATCTTGGTCTCACACGAGAATTTTTTGTCACCATTTGGAGTCAGGTGTTTTTTACTAGCGGGCTTTCATGGTCTTGCACTGAGGAAGGCTTCCGTCGGGCCACTCTGCCATAAAGCATACAATGGTTGATTGTTTCTGGATCAGCCACAGTTTGCTTCTTTACCTCTCTCACCAAGGCTCTTCTCCCCCGACTTTGTCGGCCAGCTATTTGCGTCTCTTCCATTTAAGTTGAGGCCACTTTCAATTGCAATTTTTTTTGCAATCTGTGCCTTGCCATCTTCTCTGAGCTCTTCAAGTTCCTTTGACCTCATGACAGTTGACATCCTGTGAGCAAAATGAGTTTTTCCTCAAGTCATTTCAAACACAGTGACAAATGAAGGTGTAGAATCTTAAGGATGATCAAGAAATGGACATGAGTTAAATATATGAGTGTCAAAAAGGGTTTTACAGTGTTATTTTTCCTGCAAAAATCAACAATTCTGTGTTTTTCTGTCATATTCTGTGTGTAATTAATGGTTTTTACTGTGCAATATAACAAAGGTGAAAAATTTAAGGGGGTCTTTGTACCCACTCATATATATGACATTTTTTTATTCATTTTTATTTCAGCATACATAAAGGTTGGCAACTATGAAAAAAAAAAATGCTTTTATATATTAATCTAACTATATGCACTTTTGATTTGCCCATAACACGTTTTCTGTAGAAGGAAAACATACAAATTGTTTATTTTGCTGGACTTTGTCTATTTGCGTCTGTTGATTTCAATTGCAATGCAAATCTTAAAAGACGGTTTCCTCAAAATGAGTTTTTCCTCCAAGGACACTTACAAGATTTCTTCAAAATTTTTACTGTGGGCTTTGTTCATATATCATTTGCAGGGTTTATTGCTGCACTATTTGCCGCTGTAGATTTCAATTACAATATATTATCTTGAAAGGTGATTTCTTCAAAATGAGTTTTTTCTCAGCTTCAGCAGCACTTACATGCACCAAGTTTTACAGTTTTATTCCCATTTGTATTCTGAACATTTTTGCTGTTTTTTTTAATATATAAATATCATTCACCTGTTTTTTTTTTTACAACATTTTATTCCTAAAAACATGTTTTTTTTCTGTCTATTGACAGTATTTTTCTGATTTTTGGAGTGATAAAAGATGTATCCAAAATCCCTTCTGTAAAAACCTTTAACTCTAATATGTCAACAACGTGAAACAGAAATTTTGAACCTGGCTTTACAGATTTCTGCTCTGGAAATGTTTGCAAATTAGTGTCATATTTAATTAGATAATGCCTCATGTGTATATCTAAACAAAATATTTTAGAAAACTTATAATACCAAAAAATATTGCAATTATTAATCTAATCAATAAACTAGGAAGTATGGTGTTTTTTTTACACTATTCATCTGGGTTGTCTTGTCTTAAACTGAAGTGATTTGCATAACTGCTCAGTGTTGTTATTCAATGCATGTTGTGTTATTTTAACAGTCTGCAAAGCATTATATTTGTAATACATTTATAAAATATTTTAGGAGCTGATTGTGTGTTTCTCCTCAGGGTTTGGAAGAAGTCGGCCGCTCAGACATCGGAAAGAAAATCAAAGAAGGCATGGAGGAAGCGGCCAAAACTGCCAAACAGTCGGCGGAGACGGTGTCTAAAGGTGGAGGAAAACTTGGAAAGACTGGAGCCTTTCGAGCAATATCACAGGTCCCTATCATGATATTGAGTTTTCATCATAGAAATGCTGTTTATGGTATAAGCTGTGAATTATCTTGCGGTTTCTTGCGTGTATGTTGTGAAAGTGGCATATGTATGAACTGAATGGCTCAATAGTTTCAACTCTTGCTGTCCTCAGGGCGTCGAGAGCGTCAAGAAAGAGATTGGTGACCTCGGACAGATCGGCCCGTACCGGCCGCCCACCAGACTGAGGAAGAGGAGTGATTTCTCATCGAAGGCAGGAGGCGCAGAAGACAAAGTCTTCGAGGCCAACGAGTAGGTCACTTCTCAAGGACTGATGATATGATGAGCTGTTTTTTGTTGTTGTTGTTGTTTGTTTGTTTTTTAATGAAGTATGAATATTGTATAGTAACTTTTTTTCCAATTTAATTTTAAATTGAATTATACATTTATATAGTTTTTTACCTTTTGTAAAATATTATTTAATATATATTTTTAAAGAATTGTGTATTTTTTTGTTTGTTGGGCTGCATAATCACTATATTTGAAATAGTATCAATGTCCATTAAACTACTTAAAATATTATAGATATATTTAATATAGATATATTTATTGTAGATAATAGTTAGAATTAATATTTAGCTACATTTAATAAAATCATTGTAAATAATATATAATGATACATTTATGTGTATTAATTGATAATTATTTTAATTCATATTAATATTAGACTTTTAATAAAATTATTTTAAATAATATATAATAATATATTTATGTGTATTAATTAATAATTATTTTAATTCATATTAATAATAGACTTAATGTATATTGTGTATTAGGTGCACATTAAATATCAGAATACATTCCGTTTTTTGTGGGGGGGGGCTATATATAATTAAAATGTTCAAATAAAATATTATAGATAATATTTGATAGTTATAATTATTAATATTTAGTTGTATAGATAAAATATTAATTAATAATAGGTGTTACATTTTTACAGGTAATGAGATCTTAATTGACAAAGCTTTATGTTATTATGTTCTATATATTTTTCCCCCAAATTTCATTAATGTTTTATAATAACAAACATATTTGAAATAAATTTGGGATTACATAGAAATGACCCATGAACATGAACTATAGAGCATCTAAATTATTTTAAAACATTTAATCTTTAATAATGTTTTAATGTAGTGTTTTCTTTCTCTTTTAAAGGGAGGCGATGGGTGTCGTGCTGCACAAGGACTCTAAATGGTATCAGCAGTGGAAGGACTTCAAGGACAACAATGTTGTTTTTAACAGTGAGTTTGACTGAAATGCTCAATAGATGGCGCTGTGCTGCAGGGATCTGTTGCATGTTAGAATAGAATAGAATAGAATTTTTTTATTTGTCACATACACGATTATATAGAGAGTATATAACCAGCAGTGTAAATGTATTCTCTGCATTTAACCCATCCTAAGTGAACACACACCCAGAGCAGTGGGCAGCCATGTTACAGCGCCCGGGGAGCAGTTGGGGGTTCGGTGCCTTGCTCAAGGACACCTCAGTCGTGGTATTGAAGGAGGAGAGAGCGCTGGTTATTCACTCCTCCACCAACAATCCCTGCCGGACCTGAGACTTCGAACCCACAACCTTTGGATTACGAGTCCGACTCTCTAACCATTAGGCCACGACTTCCCCGACAATCCCATGTTCACAGCGGCTCTGGATGTTAGTTGTGTTGAAGAGTTCACTGCATCAATTAGAGGCTCGTTAAGCGCAGTGATAATGAGGCTCAGTAACGAGCAGCCGCAGCCCATCGGCTCAGAGACTGTTTTCCCTTCACGATCGAACGTTTTTCCACAGGAAGGGCTGCGTGTTGCCCTAAGCATGATGTGACACGTTTGTTTTAACGTCAGATTGTTGTACTGAGAGAACGACTCACAATATGTGCCGTGTTATTATCCTGAGTCATTTTATGTGTTGTCCTCCTCCCAGGGTTCTTTGAGATGAAGATGAAGTACGACGAGAGTGACAACGCCTTCGTCAGAGCGTCCCGCTCCGTCACTGACAAAATGACTGACATCATCGGTAAAACACCACTGCATTTCTGCTTAGCTTTACTGATGGATGGATGGATGGATAGACAGTTGAATAGATAGGATGGATGGATAGACAGTTGAATAGATAGATGATAAACGGATAGACAAATAAGATAGATATGGATGGATAGATAGATGATAAACGGATAGACAAATAAGATAGATGGATGGATGGATGGATGGATGTGGATGGATAGACAGTTGAATAGATGATAAATGGATAGGCAAATAACATGGATAGATAGATAGATTGATAAACAGATAGACAAATAATAGATAGATAGATGTATGGATGGATATGGATGGATAGACAGTTGGATAGATGATAAATGGATAGATAGATAAACGGATAGATTGATAAACAGATAGACAAATGATAGATGGATGGATAAGATAGATAGATATGGATGGATAGACAGGTAGATAGATAGATATGGATGATAGATAGATAGATAGGCATATAGATATAGATAGATAGGCAGTTGGATAGATAGATTGATAAACAGATTGACAAATAACAGTTGGCTCGATTGACGGTTGAACTGACAATCAGATGAATCATCGTAAGTGTTTTCTGCTCTTCTCAGGCGGCTTGTTCTCCAAAACCGAGATGTCTGAGGTTCTGACCGAGATCCTGAAGGTGGATCCGAACTTCGACAAGGACTCGTTCCTGAAGCAGTGCGAGCGGGACATCATTCCCAACATCCTCGAGGTGAGACACCAAACTCCCAGCATGCTTTACTCTTAAAGGCAAGCGAAAGCTGAACATTCGCTCTGTTTGCAGGCCATGATCCAGGGAGAGATGGACGTCCTGAAGGACTGGTGCTACGAGGCAGTGAGTGTCCCACAAACCATCACATAACAGCTTCTGCTGTAAATTCGATGCACTAACGCTGGTTTTTCTCTGGTTTTGCTTGCAGACGTACAGTCAGCTGGCTCACCCCATTCAGCAGGCCAAAGCCATGGGTCTCCAGTTCCACTCCAAGATCCTGGACATCGATAACATTGACGTAAGAACCATCGGAAAGACACATAACATCCATCTGCTGCATCCTAATGGCCCAGTAACTCCATCAGAGCATCCTGATGGACGTATAATGCAGAATAATGGGATATCGGAGCGTCTGAATTTCATTATGACATCATCATCTTCTTCTCCAGATGTATGGAGTAACTCGTTTTGGTTGTTTTTTTCGCTGTAGTTGGCGATGGGGAAGATGATGGAGCAAGGTCCCGTTCTCATCATCACCTTCCAGGCTCAGCTGGTGATGGTCATCCGTAACATGAAGGGTGAAGTGGTGGAGGGCGACCCGGTGAGTGAGCGCTAGCATTAGCGATGACGTTAGCCGCTAGCGCTTGTGAATCAGTGGCGTGATTCACCTCTGGAGCCGCCGTGGCTGGGCGGTTCGCAGAAATCGCAGGGTATAAATCTGCTCAGAGGCCAAATGTAACGACACACCAGGGATGTTTCTGCGTTAGGAGTTTGTAGTTAATTTTCTCCGTCCAGCGCCCTCGAGTCGCTGAGTTCAGACAGTCGTGGATATTAGAAACGCTGTTTTATTTCACACAGCTGAAGAAGCTGTCATGTGTTTGATTAAATCTGAACATTTAAAAGTTCATTTTTAGTTTCTACATAAAGGTTCTCCTGCAAAATGTCTGATTCTTATTAGCTTTTGGGTGAATCTCATGTCCAGGTCATATTGAACCCTAAAATCAAAAGAAAAAAAAATGCAAGATATAGTTTTTATGTAATAAAATATAACAGCAAATTTTATAACAGCATATATATATATACATACATACATACATTAAATATTCAATTAAACATGTCTATATATTAAATGTGAATGTAATATTAATTGTTATTGTTTTTAAATTAAAATATAAAAATTACTTAAATACATAGAAAAATATTTAAATATTTATTTTATAAAAAAATATTTATTTTAGATAATTTTAAGATATTATTAGTATTATTAATATTAATAGCAATAATATTATTAATATCTCATAATTCACTGCACAAAAAAAAGCTTTAAAAAAAACTGTTTATATAACCATTAAGAATTATATAATTTATTTATTTATATTAATTAATTTATATTATTTTTATTATGAATAGATATGTTTAAGCAACCTAACCCATAATTCTAATTAAACACAATGACTATATGAATTATACCTTTAATATGAATTGTATTTTTGAAAATTATATGTAATTTATTGTTATTTATATATTCTGACTAATTTGAAAAAAATTATAATTTGTAATTAATTTTAATCAAATAATTAATATTAACAATTAAATAAGTAATTGTACTACAGTGATTAATGAAATCAAAAATCTATATTGAGAGTAATCTAAATTATGATTTTTTTTTTTTTTTTATTTAAAATCTTAATGCAAAAACATCTTAATTTTACTAAAATAGAATACAAATCTTTTGATTTTGTAATAAAATGTCAGTTTTTATAAAATTCCCGCATTCATTGCATTTGTGTATTCCACAGGAAAAGGTTCTCAGGATGATGTACGTTTGGGCGTTGTGTCGAGATCAGGACGAGTTGAACCCTTATGCCGCCTGGAGACTCTTAGACATCTCTGCTTCCAGCACAGAGCAGATCCTGTAAACAACGGCTTCCTCAACGGGGACACGAGGGGAGGGATCGGGGGCGTGGTTCAACTGGGGCGGAGCCACACACATCGGCTTGTTTTACATAACTCCGCCCCTAGAGGTTTCTTCCAGAGCTCTACCACGAACCGCAGGGTTGTTCGCGGTGAGCCAAAATGGCTGACGGTTGGACTCACGCCATTGGACCAAATCCCCATCAGTCTGAAAGACTAAGAGACTTGTTTTTAACTGTTTCTGGAAGGAATATGTAAAGTCGAGTGGTTATCAAGTGCCATTCTACCAAGCTATCAATAACAATGTTGAATAATAATAATTATAATAAAAGTACTTAATTTCTATTGGATTGATACTTAATATAACCAAACATCCCCAGGCATCTTAAAACGAGATACAGTCTGGAATTGTTGCGACAATGGTAGATGTGTCTATTTATTAAAGATTTGGTCCAGGTTATGTAGTTTTAGCAATTACAGATTGTATCTTTAAGATCGGCCTTAACGCTTTCCACTTTCGGAGTGTTTCAACGGATTGTTTATTAAGCCATCAGTTAGTTTTTTTATTCATTTCGGCCTCAGTTATGTGGGGCTAAAATAGAGGGTCGTCTTCAAAATGACATTAAGACGATAGAATTTAATTTGATTTTCCTGCTGTATAAAAATGAGTTGCTGGTTGATGTAAAACTTGATCATAAACATATAATGTATATTAAAAATATTCCATGCTTCACCACGAAAGATGTGTTGATTTGGTTTGACTCATTGACAAATGCTAATCCATACTATTTTCACATATTGCTTTGACAATACACAGTATGTAAGCTTGAATTCTATTCTGAACAAGTTAGCTCGTTGGCTAACCTTAATTATAGCAGCTTTAGCTGGATGAATCCATTTTTATGTATATACAGGTGCATCTCAATAAATTAGAATGTTGTGGAAAAGTTCATTTATTTCAGTAATTCAACTCAAATTGTGAAACTCGTGTATTAAATAGCATTTTATGTTGTTAAATATTAGCTGAATGCCATTGTTTATCACTCTTTTAGAGTTCTTAAAGTTTTCATAGAAGTATTTTGTGTAAATTATTTGACCTTAGCACATGAGGCTATACTGCTCAGATTGAATATAAAACAGGAAAATACGAGCCGATTTAAAGACGTTTAAATATTAGGTGGTTAAGCTAACCTTTAAAAAAAAAAGCAGTTAAATATACAAGCTACTGCCATAAAGTAGCAACTCAATTTAAAGTAGTTTAATGTTAAGCTAGTTTTTTGCTAGTAGTGTAGCTAACTGCTTTTTAAAAGAGCAACTTTAACTATTTTAAAGGACATAGACTCAATGCAAAGTTGTTTAAAGTTAAAGCATTTAGCTATGCCACAAGCTACTAGTAAAAACTAGCTAACGGCAATGAAATAGCTACAAGCAAATACTAGCTAACTGCATTGAAAGTACATAGCTAGTCAATTAAAAGTGGTACAATTAGTTACACTACATGCTACTAGCAAAAACTAGCTAACTGCAATGAAATAGCTACAAAAACTAGTTAACCACATTGAATTACTCAATTTAAAGTAGTCTAAGCTACCTATTTGTAAAAAGCAGTTACCCTACAAGCTATTAGAAAAACTAGCTAACTGTTTTAAATAGTAGCTATAAGCAGTTGACCAGACTACAAGAAATAGCAACTAATGCAAACTAGCTAAGTGCAATGAAGTAGATTGTAGCATTATTGCAGTTAGCTAGTCGTTTGTAGTTTTAAAGGGTAGCTTGACTGTAAAACCACTTTAAATCATGTAGCTTGTAATTTAGCAGGTTATAATCTTGAGACAGAAAACTAATGTCTCTGCTAAGGTACGTTTATGTTAGCAGCTGGCTTGCCTCCTGGGTAGCCTAAACATACATTGTAAAACTGCTAATTCAGTTTAGAAGCTACTTTTGCAGAACTGCTGGCAGTATCTGGCCGTTTACCTACACAGTGAGTGAGAAAATGCTGTTATGTAATGTGTTTCAGAGAATTGTTCTCTTCAGGTTTCTGTGGGCAGATGCTCGCCAACGTGCAACGCTCGTCCATGAATGTGGGGGGCGCCGTTTTGACACGGTCAGATTTATTGCCTGGGCTCTGGAAACGTGGAGGAAGCCTGATAAACAGGCCTTCCTATTTGTTCATCCATTCATACGTCCCCATGACAAGCACATATGTTTGGTGATGGATCTCCTCGGCTTGAGGAGAACGCTGAGGTGTGCACTTCTGCGGCCTGAAGTTTCCCTACATCTGCAGATGGATGGTCTGTATGTGTGGTTATGAACCATCACAGTGAGGAGGCCTACAGAAAATACACAAAACCCACCTCAGAACATGAGATGATATCCTAAAATACAATACAATTATGAGTTTTAACACTGGTTTATTAAATTACCACAAATTAAACATGGGTTTGCAACACTAACCATAGTTTAACCATGGTATTTGTAGTAAAACTGTAGTTATACAAATGGTAGTCAATACGCCAAAAAACATGGTTACAACAATTTTACTATAATAAAACCATGGTTAATTTTCATAAGGGAGTGAGTCAACAAATTCCTAACCTAAAATGACCATTAAATAAGGCTAACATAAAATAAACACCATATAATATAGACTTTATTACAAAGTTTTGAAGGCATTCTCGTATCAGATTTGAGTTGAAATATTTTAACTTCCATGACCAAACAGCACATTTGGTGCGACCGACCGGATGTGATGTATTCTAATCAAAAGTACAAGTGTGAAGTATTTTTCCACATGATAGACCTATATCATTTATTTTCTGTAGAATGGGTGGTTATGAATAATTCATTCCTATATAATCCTTTTATAATGATGAAATTATTTACGTTTATATATAAGCACTGCAAAAAACATATTTCTCTTCCAGATGTATTTTGTGGTCATTTGTTCTGTGTGAATAAATATTAATTCATTTGTTATTTATTCCCTCAATAAGCAGAGAGTAAATGCTCTTGCTGTGTCCGAAACGGTGCATTTTTTAGCAGTTTAATGACTTTAATTAAGGTTTGATATTGTTTTAATGCAAAAAATTCAAATATGAGGAAGCAGCTTTCAAAAGAACGGCTTTGACTGAAAATAATTACCCTTCATATACTAAAACAATCAAGTCCTGCCATTACTAGCATTATGCAGATGGAAATGTTTTAATTGTCTCTTCATCTTCATAGTGTTCCCCTACATGTCGATAAACACTTGCTCGTCCAAGTGCCTCAATGTACCTTGCTTGATTTAATGGAACCTGGAGATTCGTCATAAAAATGAAGTCAGTTATTATAAGGCGGGCAACGGCTGAGAGAGACTCTTCTGTAACTGTTTTCCCAACCTCCAGTCGTGTTATTTATGCCCATAGATTAGCTGTCTCTTCCACGGAGCAAACAAACGCCTGAGAGGGCGTAAGTAACTGCCCTGGGGGTAGATGGGAAGATATATATAGGGCTGAACTGGGCATGCTCACATCTACACCCACTTCCCACAAGGTTTACCACCCCATTAGGCTTGTCTTCCAGGCACTCAAGCCTAATTTCCTGCTTCTTGTCGGTTTCTTGGATCAGGCTGTTCCTAGTCATCTAATCCAATCTCAGGATTCCTGAGGGATTTTCAGATGCTTTCCAGAATAATCTATATGCAACACAAAAATGCCTATCCATCACCTATAGTTGCTAACTTTAACTTTAAACTGCTTTAAATTGAGTAGCTATGTACCTTCAATGGAGTTATCTAGTTTTTACTAGTAGCTTGCAGTGCTGCTATCTATAAATCAATGGTGATTTGAATGATAAAGTTGACTCTTTAACTTATTTTGTTCTGCTGTTTTGTGTTCATCTACTTCTCCCATCTGCTCTTTTTACATTGACTATCACTCTATATAGACTAATATAATCAAATACAACAATAATTTCTCAAATATGTATTACAATATATACTGATTAATTGAACACTCACTTCAATGTTTGTTGCGACTGGATGTTTTCAACTGATAATGAACTGTTGCCAACTGAACTGCAGCTCAAACGATTTCAAATATAGTGAATTAAGCTACAAACTCGATTGTAATGCACAATGTTTCCATCTAACATGTATTTTGAATGGAGTGCTTCACTAGTTTGCAGTAAACCGGTTACCTCACCTGAATATGTTCGTAGATTTGTGTTGGATGTTGTCATTGGAATGGGAATACTGTTATTTTATTACATCATACTTTATTTAGCTTATTTCACCTATATAACTAGCAAGCTAAGCCAGTAGTAGTACTGACAGTGTCATATGAACATGGGTGAAGACGCGAAAAGTGGTGCAAGAGACAAACTGAATCAACTGAGTGAGTCAAGTAGCCCCTCACTGCAGAACAAAGATCCAGGGGGCAGGGTTGGATCCACATCTAGGAGGTGGAGATGGGTGGGTTAGGTATATGTAAGGTGGGAGGAGTTGGATCTGGATTCAACCTCGCCCCCTGGATGTTGTGTTCTGCAGTGAGGACCATCTCTGTGAGTCATTTACACTGGAACCGCTGTGATTGATTCAGCGTGACTGATCATTCCGTTCAAGCGATTCGCTAGCAAAAACCAGAACACAAGAGCCATTCAATTTCGAATTTTGACATCGTTTGAAATGATTTAAGAAAGCACATATAAAGCACGTGATGGGTGAAACAACTTTTCGAAACTCTGAATCAGTTAAACCTTGTTTAGCAAAATTATTCTCTTTTTCTAAGCGCTCCACTCAGATTACGTATCATCAATCATTTGATTCAGATTAGGACTTCAAATCAACTTCAAAAACTTGGAGCGGGTTTAATCATTTCACAAACTGAATGATTTGCTATCCAAGCTCCGAAGTCCCGATCGAAATGATGGTTCAAGAATCATTATTCAGTTTGAGACCTCGGAGCGTGGATCGCGAAGCATTTGATTTAGATCGGGACGGGACTTCGGTGCGGGTTCGCGAATCATTCAGATCGGGACTTCGGAGCACGAATCAGATCAGGAACTCGGAGTGTGGAGCGTGAATCATTTGATTAGATGGGAACTTCAGGTTAGTGAATCATATTGCGAACTGAATGATTTTGCGATCCGAGCTCCGAAGTCCCGATTTGAAATGATTCTCGAATAATTATTCAGATTGGGACTTCGGAGTGCAGATCGCGAATCATTTTATTTTGGGCAGGACTTCGGTGCGGTTTCGTGAATCATTTTTCTGATTTCTTTTTTTTTTAATTATTATTATTATTAAACAGTAGAAAACATCAAACCATTACAATTATAAAAAGAAAACCAAGAAAAAAGCAAGTATACACAAATACAAATCTCTTAAGAAATATTTGCCATGGTTTAGTACAGTAAGAATGTAGTATAGGCCAAATATGTTTAACAATTTTCTAACCAATTTTATTTTCCGTATAACCACAGTTTTACTACAAATACCATGGTTAAACTATTGTTAGTGTTGTAAAAAAAAATAGTCAATTTGTGGTTACCAAGGTTTAACTAGGAATGTAGTAATGTTTTTTTCCCTCATAAGGGAGGAAAAAACCTTATGAAACCTTATGAAAGGTTATGAAACCTTAGCAGGTTTCATAACCTGTTGACAGGTTAAAAAAACAATAATAAATTTACACTTAAGCGGACACATAGGATGAATATAGAGATGCAGTTTTGAATGCTTTAGGATTAGAAGAGCTTTGGATAGTTTCCATATACTTGTCTAGATCACCTTTGAATAAAGAAAAGAGGTTTATGACATGTCCCTACCAATATCCAGCGACTACTAAATTGTAGCAATAATTTTGATCAAACAATAAAATGTCTGATGTCTTCTGTTATGTCCCCACCAATGCCAAAATCAACCTATAGGCCCTTGTCAAGTTTACGTCTCACTTTTTTCTCTGAATTCTGATTTTACATCTCCCAATCTATTTTTGTTTGTTTGTTTGTTTGAGCCAAGAAATAAAAAAAAATTCAAAAGTAATCTGGACTTTTTATTTATGAGAAGAAAAGAACAAAACTGTGAGGAAAAAAGTCACAAGCATCCATAAAGATTTCCAGAGTGTGTAAGTGTGTAAAATACTAAATAATTGGTAATGCAGTCGTTAAAGAACTTGAATCTGAACCAAACCATTAAATTCAAAGTACAACATCTATTTGAGATCATCTTGAGGAAGCGTTCCCAGTTTCGACAGCTGTTTGCGATGTTTTAAGGCTGAAGTTGAATTTACACCAGCAGAAATCTCCCCAGTCTCAAGCCCTGACAGAAACAAGTCGTCCTCCGCATTAAAACCGTGACAAATTGCCATCCTGAAAGCCACTAACAGGAGAACCGCAGGCAGAGGACTTACTGATCAATAGAAACAGGATTTGCCATTGTTTTCGTCCTCCAAAGCACAGCTATAGATCCTCATAAAGAATCTGCCGCTGGGATGAGGTGATGGCCGTGTCTTGCGGCGATCCTTCATTTCATTTCAGGCGAGGAGACGCCAACGCAGGCTCATGAGGAGATCGTATGTGGCTACATAGTGGAGAATGTTTAAATACCTGTCGATTTGCCGCTAATTTGCTGTCGTTGAGTAATCGCACGCCTCCTTGACCTTTGACCTAACAGCACATCTCTCCTCGACAAGACACATGATCATGCCAACAATTATTTGCTTTCTGCAACATGCTAAGTGACTCACAAAACAGCCTAAAGGTCTAATAAATGAGCACTGGAGGGGGCTCATTAGCAAGCCACTAAATGAATGCCAATGCTGCAGCTTATTTGCATATGTAAATGAGCATGCCTGTGTGTGTGCGAGCGTATGTTCTTGACAGGTCTGTGAAGAGACTTTGGGTTCGTTTGGAACATGCAGTGTGCAGTATACAAACAAGCTTGACCTTCCATTTCTAGTATAAACAAAAGACAAAGGATCTTGTTATTTAGCCTTTTTAATTTAAATTATGTACAAAAATGTAATTTTGGCTGGTCTAATCAAATACTGAGTGAAAAATGACAGTTACAAATTATATTTAATATTGCTTCCTGTTCATTTGTCTCACTGGAAATGTTCACAGTATACATACTACATACTGAAAGAATAATAAATAAATAGTAAGGTAGAAAGCTATTCTGAAGCATTTTTTAAAGTCAAAAGTCGAGACATTTTCAAACTAAATTTTCTTAAATATGGCAGGTCATAGTATACATACTATACATATATACTACATACTAGGACTGGGTTTTGACACAAATTTCACAGTTCGATTCGATTTTGATTCTCAAGCTTGCGATTCGATTTGATTTAATATCAATTATTTTGGATATACATCAGGTACATCATGGCAAATTTTCTCAAGGAAAAAACAAACTCAACTAATTCTGTAAAATATACATGAGAGTCAGTTTAAATTAATTGATTTGTATACAAACACTTAAATTACGCTCAATGACATTTTTGCTAATAATAAAGATATCTTTACAATTACGTAATTATATTTCTACTCCAATTCCTTTTTTAAATATAAACATTTAAAAGGTGGCTGTCATAAAAACATGACAGATTTATTAAAACATAAATTAAAAATTGAAGAACAGTAAAAAATTATCATGGATATTTTATATGGTGCATATATTTGGCAAAATGCTCCTCTTTGGAGTTCATTTGTCTAGCTGACAAAAGAGTCACTGAATATGTTTTTTCTGAGGTAAATGTGACGTTATGTAACATTGTTTACAAGCTGTTATAATGACGCGTTTCCGCAGATGAAACGCAGATTGAGTGATTACATGTGACAGGATATAGATTTTGGTAAATTGTACTCTTTATTTTGACATACCTTTGGGTGCTTATTCGTGGTGTAATGCTAATGCTAAGTGCACTTCATGCTGCCGCTTCTCCTGAACTGAGGTGCTACAGCGACATATCACTCCACATTAAACAGCACCAAAACACCATTTATTGTTTGAATATTGTAATAATTGACAGAATTTGACATTTGAGACTTTGTTTCATATCAAAAGTAACGAAGTACAAAGCTTATTGCAGCTCTGAATACAGTCAGAGTTATATAAAAAATGTCCTGGCTCTTCCGAGCTTAATAATCGCAGTGAATGGGAGTTGAGATTTTGAAGCCCAAAAAAGTGCATCCATCCATCATAAAGTACTCTACATGGCTCCGGGAGTTAATAAAGGCCTTCTAAAATGAATCGATGCGTTTGTCTAAGAAACATATCCATATTTAAAACTTTATAAACTATAATCTCTAGCTTCTGCTAACTGTCATTTGCATGTATAGGAGAGACGTGCGTCATCGAGAAATTGATATTTTTTACCCAGCCCTACATACCACAAGAATAGTATGTAGTACTAGTCACAGTATACATAATAGTATAGTAGAATGCTATTCTTAAACTGTAAACATACGGTCAAAAGACAAGATATTTGTAAAGCCTTCACATGATGTGTTTTGTCAGTAGTATTTTAGTTGAAAGATTTGGCGTGTACTGTATAATGCTTAGCCCTCTGTCACCCTAATTGAGGCTCACACTTGAGGCATAAATGTCAACAGGACTAGTCTTAATGTTAACTGAGTTTGCTTGTGTCTGTAAATGTAGAGGTGACGGATTGCGCAATGGCGCGTCTGTTGGGATAAATAGTCGCATTAGAGTCGCTGCAGCCCGAGATGAGCATCGCTTACTGGCCTATGAAATCTGCAAGGTCCTGCTCTACATGATAAATGAGCTATAATCTGCCGTAAAGCATATTAAAGTCATAACGCATGATAGATAACAAGACGGAGAAGAGGAAAGGGGGGAGACCGGGATATTTAGGAAGCCAGGATAAAATATGAAAAGAGAGGAAATTTAAAACCCAGACAAAAATATCAAAATCAACCCCTCTTCTCTCTCTCTCTCTCTCTCTCTCTCTCTCTAAATTACTGATGAAATGTGCAGATCTAATTTTAATTTTTAATGCCTCACGTCCAGGTTGGTGCTAAATAAAGATCTGCTTTGCAATCATAAAATCACTCTGATATTTTAATTCGGGAGATCCTGACGTGTCCTTCAAACACAAGGGATCCCGTGGCCACGTCACTCTCAAGAAAAAAGTAAATGTTCGTATGTAATTAAATAGACGTGATCAATAATATCCATATTGAGTTCACGCAAAATCCTCGTGCAACTCATGAGCGACGCATTCTTGCATTATTTATAGCCTAGTGCTCCCACAATGGCAGTAATTATGAAGAAAATGTCATTTAATTATTTCACAGGACTGAGTAAAGTTTGGGCAATAAATCACTTTTCTGATGGTTTTGATATTTAGGGACTCAAAATTGAACGCATACGTATTTTGACGAATAACACTCACGTTATGCATGCAGCACGCAGCTAATAGTTTTTACCTAATTTACTTTCACACACCTCGTACCAAGCAAATTATTGTTAATGCTGGTATGAAATGTTTGCGTCCATTATGCATTCATGCAATATTAATAATCTTATTCATATCCGATGGAGCCAGGCTCAAAACGAGCGCCTTGTTTTTGTGCCACGGCTCAAGGAAACGCATAAATCCTCCAAACTCAATTCCCAAGGTCATTGAGAGACATAATGTGTTTATCGCCTGGCTGTTTCGCTCATAATAAAACCATTCCCAATGGAATATTGGGATTGATGGATGTCTATGGGATATTGATCGATACCTGCTGGCCTTCTGGAAAGAGGGAAATGAGTGACCATTAGTCCAACTCAATTCCGCGAGCTCTGAGCGCTGATGGCGGAACTCTATTTCACAGCAGGGCATGACACAACTCCACGACGCCGCAGGGCGCTACGGAACTGTGTCTGAATCAAGCCCTTTGGCCGTTATGAAACCCCCGCTTTAGAAGGAAGGTTGAAGACGTTCAGGTGCTCTGCAGCTGCCCTCGAGAGCGAATTTGCAAAAACAAAGATTAGATTTTCCTTACAACACCTTGGTTGGTTGTTTTCAGTTAAATAAACGGAACACAAACTCACTGTAATACTTTATTTTAGCATATTCCCCATGAAAATCTCACTAGTATCCCAGGTAGCAAATTTACGTTATAAAAATGTTGTGGGAACGTTGTTTTAAAATTTTCTAAAATGCTGAAAAGTCCAGTTTTCTTGTTGTAATTAAAATGTTATTTAAAGGTTACAGAAAAGTTTTTACAAAGTTCTACTAACTTTATTTTTACCCAAAATATAACGTTATTTGAATGTTTATTTTTAATATTCTAAGAACGGTACTTAAAATGTCCAGTTTTCTTGTGATTAAAACCTTATTTAAAGGTTACAAAAACGTTTTTACAATGTTCTACTAATTTTATTTTTACCCAAAATATAACATTATTTGAACGTTCATTTTTAATATTCTAAGAATTTTGCTGTAATTGTAACATTATATAAAGATTACAAAAACATTTCTTAGAACGTTCATCAAATGCAAATAACATCACAAGAACATTAAAAAAATATTGATCTCAGAACGTTATGACAACATATATCAAATATTAATGCGATTAAAATAACATTCTATAAACATACTTTATGAAAGTTTTGTCCTAACTTTTATATAACGTTAGTAAAAGTTGTGAGAATGTTATAATGTTAGCAGGCTAGTCAGTCAGACTGTACAAGCTTCTGAAACACTTGTCAACACATTTTGAAAGGGTGAGGTTGTCAATTGTCTGAGTAAAATAAAACAACCAAGAAGAAAAAGAGGTGATTGAGTTGTTTATAGTTCATTATTGCTCATAGCATGCAAAGGAAGTGACCCAGAGGCGCCTTCCTCCTGTCAGCGTGGTCTGGTTCAGCCCTCATCATATGAACAGTAGGCTAAGTCACACACAGACCACCCTAATTTAGCAAGATCTATATTATTTTGTCACACAGTGATATGGATCTTGCTAAATTATGGTGGTCTGACTTGTGACTTTGGATTGTGTAATCTTATTGTCCAGGAAAAACTACCAAATTTGTGGCTTTACTTTCCAGTTAACCTTTTAAAAGAAATGTATAACCCATATACCTTCATAAAAACTGTACATACATGTCTTGAGGAAAAGGAGAGTTCTCTGAGACCTGTAAAGGTTAATGAGGTGTGTTTTGAGCTTGACGGAGACAGCACTCGTCACGGAAGAAGGCGCATGTGCGGCCGGAGGGGGTGACGGTAACGACACCCCACGGATCTCATTATGAGGGTTATTGATTCGATCGGCCCACCTGCTTTCTCCACGACACTCCGAACGCTTTCTCTTTTTAAGGCAGTGTCATCTGACGAGGTGAGCTGGGGGAAATAACTTATATAAAATTGACAAAGCAGGAATTATTATAAAAATACATAGCCCAGATAGCACATGCACGTCTGCAAGATGTCTTGTTAAAGATCGCTTGATCTGGAAAGCATCTGCTGTCTACAAACGTCTGACAGACGTCTTTCAGATGTCAGTTTTATATACATTCTAAATCATAAACATCTTAAAGACATCTAGTAAACGTCTATTTGACATCTGATAGGAAACGTCCAATAGACGTATTGCAGATGAGCAAACACTAAAAAATACGTCTTGCAGATGTAAATGCAGATATATCTGTGATGTGTGTGCTATCAGGGAGAATTCATTCAAAACCACCATGTAAAAATTTAAATAAAATTCTAAATAATAGGCTATATTTACACAATATTTGTGTGAAATATATAATTTTACACTTATTTAAATATGCCATTATTAAAACAGCTGTTATGGTGTGTGCACACCAAAAGCGAAGCAAATATTAGCATCGCATTAATCACTCTAGGTTACTCACGGGATGTTTTTCGGGTCACTCGTGCGGATAAAACATTGCGCTATGAGGAGTGTCTTCACAACAACAACATGTCAAACTGGATGTGTCAATAAGCTCTTCACTGCTTTGCATGTGCAACAGGTCATGCAAATTTCCCGCTCGAGTGTAAAATGATTAAACTTGCATGATTGACATGATTGAGGCGAATATCTCGCGTTCATGGCAATCGAGTCATTTCCCTGCTGAAAAAAAACATCTAAAACCGGCCTAAGCTGGTTGGCTGGTCGTAGCTGGTTTAAGCTGGAAGTAGCTGGTTTTAGCTGGTCTCTCAGCCTGACCGGCTAAGGAAGTGGCCAAAACCCCTCTAAAACCAGGCTGGATGACCAGCTAAAACCAGCCAATCAGCTTAGGCTGGTTTTAGCAGTTTTTTTCAGCAGGGTTGCGTCGCCCCGGTGTGAATTCACGTCTGTTCGTGTCTTTGCATTGACTTTGTATGTAATCTACTCATGCAAATAATTCAAATACCTTTGATGTTAATGTTATTTGTGTGTTGCAAGATGACGCGAGTGTGACAGAAGTGATGCGAACGCCATTTTCTGGTGAGACACGGAATTTATATACAGGTGCATCTCAATAAATTAGAATGTCGTGGAAAAGTTCATTTATTTCAGTAATTCAACTCAAATTGTGAAACTCGTGTATTAAATAAATTCAATGCACACAGACTGAAGTAGTTTAAGTCTTTGGTTCTTTTAATTGTGATGATTTAGGCTCACATTTAACAAAAACCCACCAATTCACTATCTCAACAAATTAGAATATGGTGACATGCCAATCAGCTAATCAACTCAAAACACCTGCAAAGGTTTCTTGAGCCTTCAAATTGGTCTCTCAGTTTGGTTCACTAGGCTACACAATCATGGGGAAGACTGCTGATCTGACAGTTGTCCAGAAGACAATCATTGACACCCTTCACAAGGAGGGTAAGCCACAAACATTCATTGCCAAAGAAGCTGGCTGTTCACAGAGTGCTGTATCCAAGCATGTTAACAGAAAGTTGAGTGGAAGGAAAAAGTGTGGAAGAAAAAGATGCACAACCAAACGAGAGAACCGCAGCCTTATGAGGATTGTCAAGCAAAATCGATTCAAGAATTTGGGTGAACTTCACAAGGAATGGACTGAGGCTGGGGTCAAGGCATCAAGAGCCACCACACACAGACGTGTCAAGGAATTTGGCTACAGTTGTCGTATTCCTCTTGTTAAGCCACTCCTGAACCACAGACAACGTCAGAGGCGTCTTACCTGGGCTAAGGAGAAGAAGAACTGGACTGTTGCCCAGTGGTCCAAAGTCCTCTTTTCAGATGAGAGCAAGTTTTGTATTTCATTTGGAAACCAAGGTCCTAGAGTCTGGAGGAAGGGTGGAGAAGCTCATAGCCCAAGTTGCATGAAGTCCAGTGTTAAGTTTCCACAGTCTGTGATGATTTGGGGTGCAATGTCATCTGCTGGTGTTGGTCCATTGTGTTTTTTGAAAACCAACGAAATTTACCAAGAAATTTTGGAGCACTTCATGCTTCCTTCTGCTGACCAGCTTTTTAAAGATGCTGATTTCATTTTCCAGCAGGATTTGGCACCTGCCCACACTGCCAAAAGCACCAAAAGTTGGTTAAATGACCATGGTGTTGGTGTGCTTGACTGGCCAGCAAACTCACCAGACCTGAACCCCATAGAGAATCTATGGGGTATTGTCAAGAGGAAAATGAGAAACAAGAGACCAAAAAATGTAGATGAGCTGAAGGCCACTGTCAAAGAAACCTGGGCTTCCATACCACCTCAGCAGTGCCACAAACTGATCACCTCCATGCCACGCCGAATTGAGGCAGTAATTAAAGCAAAAGGAGCCCCTACCAAGTATTGAGTACATATACAGTAAATTAACATACTTTCCAGAAGGCCAACAATTCACTAAAAATGTTTTTTTTATTGGTCTTATGAATTATTCTAATTTGTTGAGATAGTGAATTGGTGGGTTTTTGTTAAATGTGAGCCTAAATCATCACAATTAAAAGAACCAAAGACTTAAACTACTTCAGTCTGTGTGCATTGAATTTATTTAATACACGAGTTTCACAATTTGAGTTGAATTACTGAAATAAATGAACTTTTCCACGACATTCTAATTTATTGAGATGCACCTGTAATGTTTAATAATGTTCTGAAAACAGTGCCACAATTTTTTTAAAGATTAAAAACAGTGCCGCAATTTTTTTTATTTTTTTTATTTCCCTAAGTATTTATTTTCAGAGAACATTCAAAAGTAGTGTTCCTTTTAACGTTTACAAAATTCTAAAATGGAATGTTCCCTTAAAGTTTGTATTTAAAAATTAGAACATTTAAATAAACTGGATATTTTTAATGTTCAGGGAACATTCAGTTGTAACTTTTCATAACTTAGCACAGCATTGTTAGAACATATTTTTGTTAGCTGGGTTGCGAATATTACAATTTCCATATACCGTGATACTCCAAGGGTATTTTAGTCTTGTTATGGTACATATGCATAACACCATGATATTGTCTTTGTATGTGTCTGAAAAGTTAGTTGGAATTTGACCCAGCAGAAATGACATTTTGAATCATTTGCCTAATGAATCAATTCCCAGATAGCATGCGAGTGACTTTGGCCAAAGCGTTCAGTGAAGAACATTCTGATCTCTCCTCAGAAAAACATACATCATCTGACAGGACAGGTTTGGAAGATCGAAACCGTTAATTAGCGCTTGAGTAATTTGTGTATTTAATGGTATCAGAGAAAAATGAATGACAAGACAAACTGACGAGGTAATTTAAGGAGATTAGTTGCGAGCTTGCCAATACACCTCCTTACAGACTGTATCCGTGAGGGTTCACAGAGACAAATCTCGCTGTCTGACCTGCGGGAGAGGCTGGCGTCCGCATGCTTGGCACAAGCAAGGATTGGCAGAATGCAGCGTAGATGGCAGCAGGTGGCGCAGATGGCCGAGTCGTCACCTTCGGTTGGATGATTCGCTGTGTTGGGAGTAAGTTCTGGAGGGTTATGGCTTACAGAGTCAAACTGTAACCTTCGGTCAGACTGGAAACCTCAATGTAATTTGATGATTTTTCCATAAATACTGCACATTGTGTGAAATTTATTTATTTATTGGACATTAATGTTCCAGCAAACAATATTTGGTTTCCAGAACGTTCTGGGAAAGTTCGTTTTTGGTTCTAAAACCTAAAAATAGCCATTAGTGAACATTCTGTGTTCCCTTTAGGGAAAAATAAATAAATAATAATAAAAAAAACTTTCTGCATCTTTCTAGAAAGATTATATTACGGTTACAAAAAAAGAACAAGCAGAGAACGTTCTCAGGATGGTTTTATTTGGTTCCCAACAAAATAAAGAAATGGGAACCAAATGGAACGCTCTGTGTTTGCTATCGAAGATATCAAAGTACCAAGTCCAATGCAAATAAAACATCTCAATCTGTATTTTTGAAAGGTATAGTCCACCCAAAAATGAAAATTCTGTCATTGTTATTCACCCTCATGTCATTCCAAACCTGCATGACTTCCTTTCATTTGTGGAAAATAAAAAGATATTTTTAAGAATTTTGGTAAACAAACAGCTTTGGCCCCCACTGACTTCCATTGTGTTTTTTGTTCATATAATGGAAGTCAACGTGAACCGAAACCATATGATTACCAACATTCTTCAAAATATCTTCTTCTATGTTCTGCAGAACTAAAAAAGTCATACTGGTTTGAACAACATGAGGGTGAATAATTATTAATTTAAAAATGGTTAGGCTATTCCTTTGACAACCAAAATAATAATAATATATTAAATACATTAATTCATGATATATTTGAGTGACACCAGAGTACTTCATTTATCTTTTTGTTTGTTTGTTTATTTATTTATATGTCTACAATGATTTTAAGAGGGTTTTTTTCCTTCTTGTGGCTTGGATTCTTGGATTCAAACAGAGAAACTGTAAGTGTTACATGCTTTTTTTGTTGAACACCTTTTCTTTGATCACATCATGTTTTGTCTGCATCCTTATTCGTTTAAATTGAGTCTTTTGGGAAAGATCCACGTTATGTAATTGGGTGGATGTGGTTTCTTGTTGGCAACAGATGGCCGGTGCTGTCATGAACAGATGGGGGGGCCACACTGATCACAGAGGGATGTGTTGTGTTGTTTATTTCTGAGCAGTCAAAACATCATTTTTATGACACTTCACATGCACCCCTGAAGCTGGTGACTCTTTAAATAAATTCATATTTAGTTAATAGATTTTTTTTTTTTTGCCTTATCTTAGTTTTGCCTCAAGCTCAAGTTCTGTCTTTAAACGAAACATTTATTTAATATGTGACCCTGGAGCACAAAAGCAGTCATAAGTAACACAGGTATATTTGTAGCAAGAGCCAACAATACATTGTATGGGTCAAAATGATAGATTTTTCCTTTATGCAAAAAATCATTAGTAAAGATAATGTAAAGATCATGTTCCATGAAGATATTTTGTAAATTTCCTACCGTAAATATATCAAAACTTTTTTGATTAGTAATATGCATTGCTAAGAACTTCATTTGGACAACTTTAAAGGTGATTTTCTCCATTATATTTTTTTGCACCCTCAGATTTCAGATTTTCAAATAGTTGTATCTCAGCCAAATATTGTCCTATCATAACAAACCAGACATCAATCGAAAGCTTATTTATTCAGTTTTCAGATGATGTATACATCTCAATAATAATAATAAAAATAAATAAATACCCTTATGACTGGTTTTGTGGCCCAGGGTCACATATTAGCTATCTTAAAAACTGTTATAGGATGTATTCATGTTAAATTAATATCGGTTATTAATATATTTTTTAATAAAAAAAAATATTTTAGATTATTAATCTTGAATTCTGTTTTAACTAAATTTACCAAACAATGGCTTGATCCATGCCCAGTTGATTATTATAGATTTGTTCATGACTTATTAATGATTAGGTATTTATTTATGAAGTCCCACTGTATTCACGCTGCAAGATCCAAATCAAGCCAATCCCTATAAATAATAATGAAAGAAATCGCTCTTCTCTGCTCTGATTGGTCTATGTGGTGCGCGCGGGTTCTTTAAGAGCAGGTCGCGCGCCCGTTCGCGTGCTCGCTCTCTGTTGGAGCTGCTTCGTGAGCGCGCAGCGGCTGAACGCGCACAAGTCACAGAGGAGGCGAGTCTCCTCACAGATCACACTGAACAACGAGCAGGTGAGTCTTTACTTTATTCCATATGTCATTTTATTCAGATTTAATGCGTCTCTGCGGGTGATTTAGATGTGTGAAGCATTTTAAACGGCTTATATGTGAGCTCAGGCGAAATCTCAGTTATTTTACAGAGAACCAACTAAATAACGTAGATGTCATATAGGAAAACTTTAATTTGTTCGGTCATATAGAATCAAAAATTTCATTTAACCTTAAGGAAATCAAGATTACTGCGCGTATTTGCTTAAAGCTTTATGATATATATGTAATTAGACAGAAAAGTATGAAAAAGTAGGCTACCACATTTAATATGGTAGTACCATTGTTTTTTTTTTAAAGTACCTCAAGTACTCAATCATTTAGTGCTTTATGTATCAAATTCTATAGTTTTTTTAAAAAATTATTATTATTATTATTATTTTTTACACGTACCATATGTGACCCTAGACCACAAAACCAGTCATAAGAGTCAATTATTTGAAATTGAGATTTATACATCATCTGAATAAATAATCTTTCCATTGATGTATGGTTTGTTATTATAGGACAATATTTGGCTGAGATACAACTATTTGAAAATCTGGAATCTGAGGGTGCAAAAAAATCTAAATATTGAGAAAATCACCTTTAAAGTTGTTCAAATGAAGTTCTTATCAATGCATATTACTAATCAAAAATTAAGTTCCATCCTCATGGAACAATGATCTTTACTTAATATCCTAATGATTATTTGCATAAAGGAAAAATCAATCATTTTGACACATACAATGTATTGTTGGCTATTGCTACAAATATACCTGTGCTACTTATGACTGCTTTTGTGCTCCAGGGTCACATATATTGCCTTATATTTTACACATTAATATGAATACCATTCAGTACCATAGTAATTTCAAATTGCCATATTCACATGGTGTTGCCATCCGACCTTCATATCATGATTATCACCATACTATGGTAATACCATGTTCTATTGGACATGTACTATAGCAGTACCATAGTATATTCTCACCTTGGAGTAGTACTTTTTTGTTCAGTTACATGATCATATTTTTGCATTAATACTAATATTATGTAATATGTAGAATAGGATAGTCTCTCATTTTAGGGTATTTCATCATTTTGAAAGCATGTGATGATAATGCACTTCATTAAATATTAACATCTTTTCTCACACCATACATTTATGAATATATATTAAAACCTTGAGATTTAATCAATATCTTATGAAAGTCTGTAGCTTTATATCAAACCTAAAGAATTGAATTGATTATAAATCATGAATTATACAGTATATATGGCTTGAAACCAAGTATGAATGTCTTCTGAAATAATGCAGTAATCTGCTTTTAATAAAATAAGACTATAAAACATAAGCCGTAGCTGATGTAATGCAGATGATATGGCACAGAACAGATACTCTGATCCAGGATCATTTTTCTCATTGGGAAACTTTTGCTGATCTACTTCTATTCAATTAGATCGGTCTCCCACATCCATAAAGCTATGCTGTTAAGATCAGCGTTATTAATCTCAGTCAGCATGTTCACGACAGAAACAATTCATAAGGTTTTCAGTGCAAAAATAGTACAAGCTTCAGTCAAAATTAATTACAGAGTCAGGCAATTACACTCGAAAATTAGCTTGAAGTGACGGATGGGGCGTAGCCGTATGATAATACGCCTCTTTAGGCCTGATCAGACGAGTGATGTGAATTTAATCACATTTGAATTTGAGAACGACACTTTTTCATTAGTTAATGCACTTAGTCACATTTCTATTGCGTTTTACAGCTGGCTGTGGTTTATTAGAATTAAAATTAACAACATTTATTACCACCTACCCTAAAAGCATTTAATAAACTGGGGTTGTATTATTTTAGTTTATTTATGTTATTACAGTATTATGTGTGCGTTCACGTTTAAATTTGTTTAGTGTGCTTTTTTTTAAAGTATTTTTAATAGGATTTGGAAGAAAGAAAAATGGGATATTTTGTCCTTCCCAGCCAACAGGAAACATTCTCAGAATGTTCTAGCAAGGTTCTCTCAAAATTATGAACAAATGTTCTTAATAGAAACGTTAGCGTTATCTAATGTTCTCAAAACATTAGCACTAAAACGTTATTTATACATAGTTCATGGGAAGTTTTCTTCTAAAACGTTTTAGCTGGATGTTTGTGTAACATGTTATTACTTGTTTCAGAACGTTCAATAGTAACGTTCTCATAATGTTTGCAGAATGATAAAACTGAATGTTCCCTGAAAGTTGCATAACCAGGAAAAAATGTTTTTAAAACATTTAAAGAACTGGAGGTTTTAGTGTTCCGTAAACATTCAATAGTAACGTTCTTATTTTGCAAACATTATAAAACTGAATGTTCCTATTAACGTTCACATACAGAGAAAAAACTTTCAAAACATTTCAATATCATTTCACAAAAGTTACAGGAATGTAACTGTTGAATGTTTAGATACATTTGAAATATCCATGTTTAAAAAATAAAATGTTTTAAAAACATTTCAAATGTAAAAAAAACCTGGACATTTTGAACATTCAGAAAATCACGTTTTGATAACTTTTATTTGTAAAACATTTAAAAAGCTGCATGTTTTGAACATTCAGTTGTAATGTTCCCATATTGTTTGCAAAATGATAAAATGGAATGTTCCATTAATGTTTGCATAACCATGAAAAAAAAAGGTTTTAAACATTAAAAAAAAATACATTTTGAACGTTGAGAACATTCCGAAAATAACATTTTCAGAACTGACATTTTCAAAACATTTAAAAAACTGGATGTTTTGAACTTTCAGAGAACATCCAATCGTAACGTTCCCATAATATTTGCAAAATAATAAAACAATGTTTGCATAACCAGTAAAAAAACACGTGAACATTCTGAGGACGTTCAGAAGATAACGTTTTCAGAACTTGCGTTTTTAAAACACTTGACAAACTTGATGCTTTTAATGTTAAGAGAAAATTAAATAATAACATTTCCAAAATATTTGCAAAATTAAAAATAAAACTTAAATGTTTACATAACCGAGAAAATAAAGTTTTTTTAAAAAAACATTTAAAAACGTGGATGTTTTGAACATGTTTTGAACGTGGATGTTTTTTTTTTTACTTAATGGAAACATTAGCAAAACGTTCCTGGAACACATTTTTTGTCAGCAGGGTATCCTTTGCCCTCCAGCTCTGCCGTCTCGTTCTCCAGCTTTTTTTGACTCTGTGGAAAGATGAATTTGAGCTTTCAGGGCCGGATGTGGGCGCTGGCAAAGTGATTGTTGCGTTTTCCTGGAATCAGCATTTTCATTTCCATCTGTGGTGATTTAATAATCCGTTCTTAATAGTACATCTGCGCTGGGATCTCCCATTGTCAAGATTTGGCTGGAGTCATTTTATCTCCCCTGGCGTCTCCATCTTGCCCTCCCGACGGCGACGCACACTTTTCATCTCATATTTGCTGAGGTTTGACATGACACAGCGTCTCTCTCTCTCTCTCCCTGCGCAGCGAAGAGCTCTTCAGTATTCAGTTGCGTGCTTGTGGCCGGTGTTAGCTCTTTGTAAAAAGAGTTATTAGACAGCGATCGGTGTTGTCCTTTTGAATTTCGGCCCGCTGACCTTCCCACGATCGGCCCTGTGACCTCTGACCTTGCTGAAATCAACTAGACAAGCCTGGCTGGATTCACAACCTTCTTCATTTGAGCATTTAGGTTATTTTACTTACAGTATATGTCCATTTTGCATTCATATGAAGAAAAAAAACAACTCTGTTAGCTAATTCTGTTTCTTGAGAAACTTTTGGACTTGGTACAAAAATATTAATTTGAAATTATTACCAAATGGGACCCGAACTATGACGTACTACACTGATTGCAGTGTGTTTCATTCACTAAAAAGAACCGGTTTAAAATAATTATTTGTTTGTCAATCAGACTACATTGCTTGCGCAGTATGTTTTTGATTCACTATAAAGAATCGTTTTAAAAGACAAATTTTTCATGAATCGCACAAGACAGATTATGCTATATGTTGTGATTCACTAAAAAGTACCGGTTTAAATGATTCATTATTATTAAATTTTTTTTTGCGAGTCATACTAGACTGATTGTGCTGTATGTTGTGATTCACTAAAAAGAACAGGCTTTATTTTTTTTGCAAATTGCACTCAGACTGATTGTGCTGTATGTTTTAATTCACTAAGAATCGTTTTAAATGACGTTTCTTTTTTTTCTTCTGTGAATCGCACCAGACTGATTGTGCTCTATATACTGATTCACTGAAAGAGTATAAATGTTTTTTTGTTTTTTTTTTGGTGAATTGGATTACTTGGGTTGCAGAGCATGTTTTTGATTTGTAAAAAAAAAATAATAATAGTTTAAAATGGTATATGTTCATGAAACAAAATAACTTGTGTTATTGCCATTATTTGCAGTACACCACCTTTTCAATGAAAATATTTACATTAAATTTTTTTTTTTTTGTTATCAACAATTTTTTATTTTCATTTTTTTCACAAACAACACAACATAATATCCAAAATAAAACAAAACAAAACAGCAGACACATACTCAACATCTCAAGGTTCAATCAAAAGGGAGGGAGAGAGGGAAGGACAACAAGAACACAAAAGTTACTCCTTTAAATAATCACGTATATTCAGTAAAAAACACTGCCAAGCCTCAATGGTTGAAGGCCTGGCCCCACCGACTCGCGCCGTTGTACATTCACATGAGACAATTTGCAGGAGGCTACGGATCCAATATGCCTCTCTACACATGTGTGGTGTAAACCAGTTCTGAATTATTGTCTTCTTCACAGCTGTAAAACCAGCAAACAACATTCTCTTTTGCATTGAACTAATACAGAGACCAGAATCATCATTAAGAAGACACAAACTTGGGTTAACAGACCAATCAATTCTCAGTAATGATGACAAAACCAGGTTTACATGTGTCCATAGACTGATGACGACAGGACATTCCCAAAACATATGCAGAAAAGTATGATGTAGTGTTACATATATGGCAGTTCAAATTTGACTGCAGTTTCATTTTAAATCTTTTGTAAGGAGTTATGTATGCTCTATGAATGACTTTGAAGTGAATAAGACGATGAGCCAGATTTTTAGATGTTAAACTGAGATTAGACCACACTCTCTCCCAGTCGACAGATAAATTAAGATCAGATAATTCCCTATTCCAAATAGTTTTAATAGAAAGAGGTTTTGTAATACAATCAATAATTTTATTATATATTAAGGAAACAGATGGCCGACCAGCAGATGGTGCAATCCAGTCCCGCATAGGATGAGAGGAAATGGAAGAAGACCAAGGAACGCCATACGCTTTGAGAGCAGAACGTAATTGAAGAAAAACAAAATATGCAGATGCTGGTAGACAAAATTTGGCTCTCAATGCCTGAAATGAACAGAGGCCCTGGTCATCATATATATCACTGCAACACCTAAAGAGGACCAAGAGGGTTGGACAAATGGACGATTTCCACATACAAAGTTAAAATTGTGCCATAAAGGTGTACTGTTACAGAATTTGAAGGGTCCACCTATCCGACGTTCAACCGTTTTCCAGATTTTAATAGAGTTAGCCACAACCGGACCAAATTTATAATTATCCCCTTTTTTTCCTGTGCCAGTAAATAAAATATCTTGAAGTCTATTTGGTTTAACCTTGTCAGCTTCAATGAAACTGTAGATTGAGGATCAACCCAATTATGAAGGGCCTTAAGCTGGAACGACCAATAATATAATTAAAAATTTGGTACAGCCAGTCCTCCTGCGCTATTAGGATGTTGTAATGTGTTAAGTTTAATTCTGGGACATTTATCATTCCAGATAAACTTAGAAATTATGGAGTTGATCTCCTTAAAGTAACCTGTGGTAGCATAGAGAAAAAAAAATTAAATCGAGGTAGTGGAGATTCTTCCTTGGAGAGAGACTTTAAGATTCTTCCATCTCGACCTTAACTAAAATGTTATTAAAATTGTCTCTGGCAATCTTATGAATGTCCCAAATAGATGAAAGATTCCTTAATAGCCTTAACATCATTAGAGCAGATTTGCTCCGATAGGCTACCGTTACTTTAAATGTCAGTGTTTTTAACCCAGTTATGTAAATCAGGGTGTGTCTAGTTTTATTAGTAATATTTACTGTAAAGTTAAGTTTAAGTATGTAGTTATGTAGTCCAAAAGTTTTTTCGCAACCCAGAGTCCGAGTCACCCTCACTTCCCATCCCGACTGACACCAGGCGGATGTGTCCGTTTGTTGAGGACGTCCCGCTAAGGACCAGTGCTGTCCAAAACGCTCACTCACTGCCATCTCTTCTGTCCATCAAACGCTCACGCGGCTCAATAATTCATGCTTTGATTTGGGATGTGAATTAAAGACGTCAGGAGTGCTGACAGATCACTTCCTCTCAGTCTCCACAGGCCACGTCCAGGTTAACACTGACCCGTTCAGACTGATCTGGGTCCAGCCGTCCTTACAAAGTATTCTGATATTTCACTTCACAATACTTTATATGCACTATTTTTATTCAAATGCCAATATTTTCACAGCAAAATATTCTAATTCAGTGACTAGCTCATTTAAAAAAAAAAAAAAAAAATCTGAGTTGAGTGAATGATTCATTGGGCCCTATTTTAACGATCTAAGCGCATAGTCTAAAGCACACGGGGCAGATGCACTTAGGGCGTGTCCAAATCCACTTTTACTAGTTTAACGACGGGAAAAACGGTCGGCGCGCCCGACGCATGGTCTAAAAGGGTTGTCCCTATTCTCTTAATGAGTAATGGGTGTGTTTTGGGCATAACATGCAATAAACCAATCAGAGTCTCATCTTCCATTCTCTTTAAGAGCCGTGCGCTTGCCATGGCGGATTCCTATTTATATGGCGGAATTTGCAAGCGCAAAGACTATGTCTCCAGAGAGCAAACGGAGCTTGCATAAATTACTAATTCTGTACATGCTGACTTTAAATGTAATTTTTATATTTATGTAGCCTAACAAAAATCTTTTACTGTAATCCTTTAATTATTAATATTTGCATGTTTGTGTGCTGCTGTGTGTGTATTGACTTTGTGGACCCCCCTATAGATATTACCGCGCTCTTTAAATAACAACAAAAATACTGCGTCATTGACTTTAGACCAGGTTTAGTTTGTCAATGGCGTGGTCTATTTCATTTGCCTCAAAATAGCAATGTGCCAATAATGCACCTGAACACACCTCGTTTTCAGACCAGCATGTCTCGAGCGCACAAATGGACGCAAATGCATTTGCTATTTAAACAACATAGCGCAGGACGCAGTGTTTAATTTCGTCGACGAAGACGACGACAAAAAATATTCATCAACTAACCTTTTTTCTGTGACTAAGACGAGACGTTGACGAGCTAAAACTAATATCTGATGATAAAAACTATGACGAAATTTATGCTGCGTCTTCGTTAACAAGACGAGACGGGTCTAAAATGTTATTTGAGGACTACCAGACATTCGAAATACATCCTATAGGCTAAGTTAACTGTCTTGTCTTTCAAAATGTGCGTCTCTGTCATTGGATAAGGGGCGTTTGCATATCTAGTCTCAGTATGGCAGCCACAGTGGACGGATAGGCTACCAAAACGCGAACTAGCGATCTGAAACAATGGCCTCAGTACCCGAAGGGTTAGGGACTGGGTGACCAGACGTCCCGTTTTTCGCAGGAGTCACAATTCGTTGTCGATTAACTTAAAGTTAGTGAAGGCGGGATAGGCGTAATCGCGCTGATAGAAGTGCTCTCTCGCGCACGCTCCACTTCTTCAGTCTCATACAGCACGCATCAGTTCTCAGTTCTCAGTGCTCAAATACACACACAGCAGTCCAAATGTCTATCGTGTAGAGTATCTCACGTAAATACAGTCGGTTATGGCTTAAGTGAGCGTAAACAGGTGGGTGAAAACTGAATGGGTGTCAGTATTACATGCATACAGTATTACCTTCCATCTTAAATGGACAGCATCCCTAATTATCTGTGTCATCAATGTTAACCAACAAAAGATGTTAAATAAATGTATACTTAAGTAAACCTACTGTATCTGAAAAATGTTTATTTGTATCTCTACCAAAAAATGAAAATTTATTCCAGTTTTTCCAAATTCAATCCTTGATTCAAATTTATCATAAGCTTAATTGATTTGGTCTAAATAGAGAAGAATTTATGACTATTTTTGTTTGAATACTACATATAAAATAGCTACCGAAATAAATGTTGGCAACTGCAGTTTGACTAAAAGTAATGACTAAAAGTTGACAAAAATGAAAGACTCAAATGACTAAAATGTGACTAAGACTATTAAGCATTTTCGTCTCAATATAAAGTCTAAGACTAAATCAAAAATGCCTGCCAAAATTAACACTGGCAGGACGTGAAAATGATAACTGCGTCGGGGATGAAACTAGCAAAAAACACTTTCGTTGTGCCTGGCGCCACATTGCACCGTGTGTATGATAGGCAGTGTTGCCAAGTCTGTGGTTTTCCCTCAGAATTGGGCTACTTTAACACTGTTGCAGTGGGTTGTTTTTTTCATGTCCGCAGGTTGAAGTGACCCCAATAATGTAATATTTAACCCCTGTAATGCTAATTTTACCAGGGAATCCTGGCAAAAAACTGTGAATTTTATCCCCCGGAACATGATTTTTACCGGGGTACCCGCCTCAAAATGCGATTGGGCTAGTTTTGGGCTAGTTTTGGGTAGCAATTGGGCGGGTTTTGTTGTAAAAACCTGGCAACCCTGATGATAGGGCCCACTGACTCACATTCATGAAGGCAGCCATTTGTTGCTGTATGAATCAGTGCTTTCAACAAATCTGCTGAAATAATGATTCAGTGACTTCCTCATCAAGACACTTCGTTTGTTTCCGAATGATTCAGTGCTTTTGAACAAATCAGTTGAATTAATAATTCATCAGCTCCATCATAAAGATAGACACTTGTTTCATTTCTAAATGAATCGGTTGACTGAATGGTTCAGTGATTTGGGTATAAATACAGTCACTTGTTTTGTTCCTAAAAGATGCACTGTTTTTGAAGAATCTGACAAATCACTAAAATCTAAAAAGTAAATGTTTAAGGAAAGTGAATTATTTCCTTATTATGGCCGATAACCGATAAATTGAAGATAATTAGATATACTTTTTTTTTTCAGAAGAATATTTATATTTATAAAATATAAGAATATTTCTATTTATACTTTTCGGAGATGCTTTTATAAAAAAATAATATTAACTTAAAAAAATGGGTCTTTAGTATCAAATATTTAAATGGACTTTATTTTAAAACTTTTGTAGATTTTACATTTTATTTTATTTAATAAGAATTTAATGTAAAAGTGGTAGTTTTCATATTTAATCATTTTCATTTGAAAACCAAAAATGTTTTTAAGTTAATGTAATAATAAAAGTACATAATTTAAAAACTTTAAATGTAATAAGTATGTATTTTTAATATTGTTTAAAGATAAAAAGTATTATTAAATGTTAATATGATCAAATATTAAAATGTAAAAGTACATCATTTTAAATATTTAAATGTAATTTTTTTTTTTACAAAGCATTACATTTTTAATATCCAAATTAAAATTAGCTGTTTTAATATAAAACATTCTGTATTTAATATGAATTTTAAAATATATTTTTTTATAATTTTAATGTTAATCATTTTAGTCATTTGAATTAATGCAACAATAAACTTATGTAATTTTTTATATTTAAATGTAAAGTCATTTTTAAATGTTCTTTAAGATGAACAAATATTAAAATTCACTCTATTCATATACATTTTATATAGATTTTGAATTCTGTATTTGATGTGAATTTAATATCAAAATTTAAAAATATTATTAAACATTTTAATCCTTAAAAAAATATTTTGTAATGTTTATTATAAATGTTGTTGTGTTTTTATATATTTCCTTTCTTTTCACTACAGGCAAATCAGTTTAAAGCGATCTTTTTCCCTTTTGATTGAAATGAGCTGTTATTATGTTCTGCTTGTCTGTATTTCTGGTTCTCTTGGCAGCTGAGAGCCTCGTCGTTTGTGTTTGACAGCGAGGCCTGCCCGCGCAGGCTCTTAAAACAGCTCCCATCAGCGGCAGGCCGTCTTTATATTGTGCCCCGTCCTGACAGATACTGTGACACAAGCACTTAAAGGAAAATTGCATGGCCGTTTTCACCAACAGCCAGCCGGGTCTAAAGCGTCCGTCTCATTATTACGCGCCGTTATCGCATCAAATTACGCTGATAATTCATCAACGAGAATCCTGCGATGATATAGCCATCGCAACTTTGTTTGCAGATGCTAATAACCTCATCTGAAAAGACGGATCGTCCCCGATGGACGTTTTTCTTTCGCCTCCAAAGCCAAAGGAGGCATCCGTCATACAGCCGAGCATATAAAACTAGCGTTTCTTTTCCTCCTGTTATGAGGAAGGTCAGCGGTTTGAAGACGTCTTCACACTCACGTCTCCTCGACTTGCCCACTCAGCAAACGCGTGGGGTGAGATTTCTCCAGTCTCTGCTGTCAGGAGAGAGATTTGACCAAAGAAACCCACTGTACGACAGATTTAAAGCGAGGAACAAGCACAGCTGTAGGGAAGAAAATCACAGTTGCTAATCTCTGTAATATATCTGTTGTGTTTCAGAGACAGTAATGGAGTTAGATGGAGCCTAGTTCTCAGAAAATACCACGGTAATCTCACATGTTACTACCCTAGAGTCTTGAATGAAATTTCAGCGTCTCAAACTGTGTTCGATTCACCAAACCACCCAATTTTGCAGTGAAAAATCAAAGATGTCAAACTGAGCTCCTAAAACAATAAATGCTTACAGAAAATAAAAAGTGAGATTGCTTTAATATCCAAGCTGATTCTTGTTTAAAACCTTGTTTAAAATCTTTAATAACTATAATATTGTGCAGACAGCAGTGAGATTAGATTGGGGGTCAAATTTAAACATTAAAACTAAATGTTATATGAACATATTGTTTATTAGATAATATTTTTATTTTATATTTACTTTATATTTAAAGTGACTTTGAAACATTGTGTATTGTGAAAAGTGCTTTAGAAAATCAAATTAACTTAACGATACTGTTATTTATGTTCTATTTTATATATATGTTTTATAGTGCTGTCAAACGATTAATCGCATCCAAAATAAAAGTTTTTGTTTACATAATATATGTGTGTGTACTGTGTATATTTATTGAGTATATGTAAATACACACATACAGTATATATTTCAGAAAAATAGGTTATTTTTTAATATATTAAATATATTTATTTATAATAATAATAATAATAATATTTGTATTATTTAATACATATTTTTATTTGATATCTTATAGATTTAATGTTCTGTTTATGTGCGGTTTTTATTTTCATATATTTATTATATGATTTTTTTACCATTATTATATTATTATTTTTGCATGTTTTACTCTACATTTCCTAATTGAATAAAAGGTCCAAAGTCTCTATCTCAATATGAATTCAAGTTTCTCATCAAAGCTGCTGTCCGCATTCATTTTCCATCCCTGTACTCGTATAAAAACGTTTGTGTATTGAACTTCAGGAGAAACATCTTGATCTGAACCCCACAGTTCTCCATCATCCACGTGACAGTTCACTTTTGTCGCGAGCTCAAGGTGACCGGGACGTTTCCCACAGACCTGCCGCCGGTGACAGTGATCCGTTATTGATGAATGAACACGGACGAACAGAAATATAAAGCCAAAAATCAAAGACTGTCAGCGGTATAACGTCCGTGATGGATGGCGTCATCTCTCGGGCCGTTTTCCTTTCTTTTCTCTTCCCAGACCTGTTTTATCTTGATAAACACCCAGCTAGCGGGAGAATTGAACCGAACTCGCTCGTAGCCCTCGGTTAGTGTTCACTTCAATGCTAACACCCTTCGTTTGTCATTCGATTGTGGCCTCTAATTAGTTTTGGAGAGGGCTCTCGGACAAATAACGACGAATCCGGCCGTTTGGCCCGTCTCGGTGAATAATGAGATGGGCTTCAGTCGTTTTCCTCGCAAACATTCCCGCGGGCCGAGAGCAGAGAAACCGCCCCGAGGAGCTTGTTAATGAAATGCTGTTCGTTTGCCTGTTTGCTCTGACGGCGTAAATGAGCGACGCAGCTTTATCGAGAATCCAGGAGCAAACGAATTAACAGATGAGGAAGAGCTGAGGAGAGTTTCTTCCTGCTCAAACACACATTTAATACTGTAATAGAAAATCTGATGCATCATGAGAAACTTTTAGACCAGTAAGGGCTTTTCTGAAAGAAATGCATAGTTTTGTTCTGCAAGGATGCGTTAGATTGATCGAAAGTGACAGTAAAGACATTTGTAATATTTCTGTTTCAAACAATTGCTGTTCTTTTGAACTTTCTATTCATCAAAGGATCCTGGAAAATACAAAATATTGGGCAGCACAACTGTTTTCAACATTGATAATAATCAGAAATGTTTCTTGAGCAGCAAAACAGTATATTAGAATGATTACTGAAGGATCACGTGACACTGAAGACTGGAGTAATGATGCTGAAAATTCAGCTGCACATCACAGAAATAAATTACAGTTTAACAGATAATACAACAGAAAATAGTTTTTATATTTTGATCATATTTGACAATTTTTACTGTATTTATGATGAAATAAACACCGCCTTTGTGAGCAGAAGAGACTATCTTAAATTTTAAGTTTAATTTATATTTATATAAAATATATTCAGAGATAAATTCTATATGTAGATAAATACATGTATAAATATTTATAAGTAAATATTTATGTGCAGGAGAATATTATAAAATATTTTTATTTATTAGGCTATTAAAAAAACAAATTCTCTCTGTGTTCAATTAATGAAAAAAGCATAAAACATGCCTTTTTTGAGCCATAACAGAATATAATAGTAATAATAAACAGTATAGAAATCTTGCCAGTTTTTATGTTGTAATATATAAAAAATAATATAAAATTATTTTATAATAATAAGTGAAAAAGCACAAAACATGCCTTGATTATTTTTTACTGTAACTATTATTATTATTATTATTATTATTTTTTTTTGCTAAACAACATAAAAATATTTATTATTTTATAATGTATTATATTAAATAATACAAATTTATTATATAATAAATGGAAAAAGCATCAAGTATGCCTTGATTATTTTTACTGTAGTTATTATATAAATAATAAATAATATTTACTGTATTTTATTTCACATTAACAGCTTATTCAGCCATAGTAGAATATAAGAGAATAATAAAAAAATCCAAATTTTATAATGCAGTTTTTGAAAGTACCATGTTTCTTTGGACATTTATCATGGTATTCTGACTCATTAGGTTTCAATGACACATAACTGGCATCATAAACAGAAAGAAAGATATAATATTGCTGTCCTGTTTACTTGTTAATTGATCCTGTGGATGTCATTGAGGGGGTTTAACAGCCTGAGGATCTGGCAGCCAGCCTTGTTATTGGACAAACATGCGCTGGCGACCTGATAGATGTTGTTAAGTGATGATGTCTGCGTGATTTGCATGGAGCCCCACGCTGGGACGTCCTGACAGGAGATTCGTTAAGCGAGTGGTGTTTCCGGCACGAGTGGAGGGTGTGCTGAAGAGGGTTCGCTGAGATGAGTCCTCTGACTGTGACCTGTGATTTCTGAAGGCCTGCTGGGTTGCCATCTGCTCGAGCCGTCCAGCAGGCCGAACACAAACGCTCCGTCCATCCTCAGCGTCTGAAGGACAGAAGCCATGAACCAGATCTCTGATGTTTCAGAGCTTTCTCAGATTTGCAGTCAAAAGTCTCAGTATGAACTTGAACATTTGGCATCAGATCCTCAGACCGGTTTTACACTTTTTGATGCCAAGGACTGTCACATGTGAATTCTTGCAAAATCATATCAAAATCAAATCGAAGGACCTCATATTTTTACTGGTAATACTGATGTATTATTATTATATAGACTACAATATCAAGTTTGGTCAATTTTAACATTTATACATAATTTTTAGTGTATGTATGTACAGGTATGTATTTATTTATTATTATTATTACAATTATAAACAATTATTAGTATTTATTTTTACTATCATTAATCATTTATTTAAAAATAACATTATTAAAATAATGAATAAATAGAATCAAAACTATAATATAGTTTAAATAAATATTTAAATATAAAATTTGTATCATGTAAATTCCTGTTCATTAGTTGTATTTATTATTAGTAGTAGTATTTTATTTTTTTTTATTATTTTTATGAATTAATAAAAAATAACAACAATTATTAGTATTTCTAGTGTAGTATAGAACTATCATTATTCATTCATTTAATTATGATGATGATGATGATAATAGTAGTAATAATAATAATAAATGAATGAATGAATAAAATGTCGAAAATAAAAATATTGTTTTAATATAAATGGTCATTTAACTGGTTCATTCATATAATATTAATTAATTCAATAATAATAATAGTGAGTGAATGAATGAATAATATGTTGAAAATAATAATAATAAATTAATGAATAAAATGTTGAAAATAAAAATATAATTTTAAATATAAATGATTATTTTACTGGTTTATTCCTATAATATTCATTTAATTAATTTAATAATAATAATAATAATAATAATTTAACTGTGAATGAATAAATAAAACGTTGAAAATCTAAATATAATTTAATTTTTGATATAAATGTATATTTTTACTGGTTCATTTATTATAATAATAATAATAATTATTATTATTATAATATAAATTAGTAAAATGACTAATAATAACTATAATTTATAGCTTTTTTATTAGTAGTATTATAGTAGTATTTATTGTAAGTTATGAATTTATTATTATTATTAATAACAGCAGCAGCACTTTGTATAATTTCTTTTTTTTGCACACAAAAATTTCCCTTTTCCTCCTGCTCTGTAAAGACAGTTCTCTCCGATGTCCGCTCTTGTAAAACGCGTCTTAGGGAAGACCTGATTGATTAAGTCCCGTTGATGAAGTGGCCAGAGCAAGCAGCACAGGACGCAGAGATACGGCCCGCGTGAAGAGAGCCTGATAGTTTGTCAGCGTCGTCTGCGGTGCCACACAGATCCTCACATCGTCCCGTCATCCATCATGATGCTTGGGCCCGTCCATTCAGCACCAGTGATTTCTGCACCCGTCATCCATCTTTCCCCTTGTCTCTGTCCGATCGCTTTAATCACGCCGCTGCTGTTCACAAGTTTAAGATAATCGTCTGCTGACATTTCGTATCCTGTGATCCCAGACTAGCGACACTCGAGAGAGTGAGACTCGTATTATTCACGAATGCTTATTTGGTTTCCTCCAGAAGTCAGCTAATGATTCGTTAAAATGCCCCGCTGATGGATAAAGACGACATTTACAACAGCCGCTTTTGCTGGTATTGCTGTTTTGTAATCAGCTTCACCATTACATTGAATGTCAGGGTAATTATGGCAGTTTAGCTCGAATCAGCCAACATTCATTTACTCTCTCATATTTGACACATGACTTTATAAAGCCTCCACATCATTAACATGATCAACAATCTACTGAAAACCTGATTCATGCGATCCACATGTCTTCTGCCGTTAAATATCATCCTCTCTCTCTCTCTCTCTAGAATATATATAAAATTTATTTAAAAAAAATTGTGGTGAACGTAATACATCATGAAATGCATTGCAATGATGACTGAAATAAACACTTTGAAATAAAAACTTAAATACCTGCTTTTTTCAATATTTTCAAAAATTGTATTTGAAATATCACAAAATATTAAATAAGCATATGGTGCAGTGATTATTAATTTTGAAATGAATATAAATATGAAAAAGTAACAAATACAACAATATGAAAGTAAAATAAATCATGTCTCAGCAAAAACTATATATATATTAATTTAAATAGTGTTTAGTTAACTGTGAAAAATTGTTTGATTTTATAAAATATTGTTGAAAATATTGAGAAAAGCAGGTATATGTTTTTATTTAAAAGTAATTATTTCAGTCATCATTGTAATGCATTTCATGACATTCAGCTCACCACAACCCCTTTTTAATTCAATCAAAATTGTATTAAATCTTTATAAAATTTACGAAATTCTTGAAAATGTTTAATCAATAAATTATAAGATTGTAAAAACTCCAGAAAAATACATTAGTACATTTTGCATTTTGTTAAAAAATACATTTAAATGCATTTATAAATTTAAAATATATTTGATTTAAAAATGTAAATATATTTGTCTTGTATTCATTTAAATAGTATTAAGTTAAAAGTGAAAAATAATATATATTACATATTTTGTGTTATCCAGTGGACATTTCTGAAAGCATATATTATCTCTTTCATTGTGATCTTTTTGGTTTAGGAACAGTTACTGGTCACGCAACTAAACGGATTAAATGCTGAATATGTGTATGTTGTGTGTTTACAGGGTGAAGTACAACAGACCAGACGCCAAACACACTGCAGCGAAGGCATCGTTTCTGTGACTCTGTGCTGTCCGCCTACATCCCATCCTGGCCCTGAAATCCACACTGTACCAGACATTAGCCAGCCTCGATCAATAGTACCAACCTTACAAGACTTCTGTGTGAGAAAACACAAGCAAGAAGGAACAGATCATCTTTGACTCATCAACCTAATGCACACCTACTGGAGCCCACTAATCTAACTCGCTTGAATGAACGGCTTTCCCAGATTCGCATATTGATCTGATCCGATTAGGCGTCCGATGTTCATTGTCTGACGCTTTCAGCAGCAGCCAGAAATGGGATACTTGCCGTGGGGCGATCCATAAACTGGCGCCCAACGTAGGGACAACACCTGCAAACTGTGTCCCATCTGGAACCAATTAGCCTCATCCCTGCAGCCAAAAGAAACGAGCGTGTGACTCGAGTCCTTGCTGTTTTTATCTATTGTGGCAGCCCGTTGTGTCATGTGCCATCGGCTTGCGCCGCGCCACTTGCGGGTCAGATCCGATTTGACAGGTCTGGAATAAAAAAGCCTGTCATTTTGACCCCTCTTGGTCCCGGATTGCTCCACTTGTGTCACTTTGCGTGTCCGTCACGCAGTCGAAAGTGTCGACTTTGGCCTAGTTTGTCCACATCGAGGTCGCCGCACCAATCTGGCCAATCTCTCCATCCAACCCACCCTCACGACAGCTTGCAAGTTCTGTCGTCGCCCTCCCTGGAGGATGAGCGATGTGTCCACGTTGGACTATGAGCTGCTCTCGCCGGGGCCGTCGTTCGCCGGGGTCCCCAGCAGCCCACCTATTGGTGGCGACACCGAGCAAAGGACGGCCTTTGCGTTCGTGGGTCTCCTGATGCTGTTTTTGATTTTCCTGTTGGTGCGTTGCTTTCGGATCCTTCTGGACCCCTACAGCCGAATGCCCGCTTCGTCTTGGACCGATCACAAGGATGGCTTCGAGCGGGGCCAGTTTGACTACGCCCTGGTATAGTCACGTGACCTTGAGATGCCACCTGCCTTAGCCCAACCTGCAGAGGTGGACAGTAGTGAAGTATTTTGTAAAATAAGATAAAGTATCTCTACTTTATCAGAGTATTTTTCTTTGGAAAACTTTTACGTCACTACATTCCAAAGTGTAATGTTGTACTTTTTACTGCACTACATTTCATAAATAAGTTGTTGGTTAGTTTTTACGTTTAATACTTAGGAACATTAAAAATGTAGTACTTTTTTGTACTCAAGTAAATCTTTGAATTAATTTTACTCGAGTAAAAGTAAGAAATTACTAGATTTCTAATGTAATTAAGTATTAAATTATATTTAATATGAAACGTAGTGCAGTAAAAAGTACAATATTATTCTTTGGAATGCTGTGAGGTAAATGTGTTCTAAAGAAACACACTCTGATAAAGTACAGACACTTGAAAAGTACTTTTAAAGCAGAGTAAAAATACTTCACTACTGTCCACCTCTGCCAACCTGTGGCCCAACTCCAACCCTGTAGCTAATTGCGCTTAAACCATCATGGGTTTGATTCCCAGGGAACGCACGTGCCATGTATACCTTGAAATGTACTTTGGGCGTAAACGTAAAGAACTCAACTTTCCGAATGAACAGGGTCGTCCATTTCTTCCGCTGTAGCTACTTCCTCAGGACGGTCTACAACGAATAAACACATGAAGTCGACGGTTCAAGGTGCCCGACACAATGCTCACTGTGAACTGTTACTACCCTTCAGCTACTGTACATACTTCATCGTTACTGTAGATATATCTCAATTGTAAAAGACATGATGAAACTCTTCAATGGACCCGAGGAGGTGGTATATTTAATTTAACGCAACTGAAAATGAGGCTGTGATGGATAGATATCAGTAAGTCGATTGTTGCTGTAAATTGATGTTAGTTGTTCAGCCACCGAAACACTGGAAACATGGCTTTACAATTTTTTTTACAGTGGATGAAAATAAAAAAGTATGCGTTACAATTTGTGTTAAACTAGACGATGACATGACCTAGAAAATTGAGATATATTGGACCTTAAACAAATGGGTTTAACAAAAAACGTATACCATAAAAATCACTAAACAGGTTGTTAAATTGTCACTTTGTTAATTGTTGCATTGAATGCAATAAATGGTTTTATGAATAATTTATACCATAAAAATCATGAAACTGTCACTAAATTGTCACTTTTCGTTGAATGTTACAATGCATCAAATGGTTTTAAAAATGTTAACCCTAAAACTCTGTCACTAAATTGTCACTTTACGTTAATTGTTGCATTGAATGCAACAAATTGTTTTAACAAAATTTACAATGTAAAAATCACAAAACTGATGTTAAAATGTCGCTTTACATTATTTGTTGCATTGAATTCAACAAATGGGTTACACAAAATTTACACTGTAAAAATCACTGAACTGTCATTAAATTGTTGCTTTGGATTTAACAAATTAGCAAAAAAGCAATTTACACTTTGTTCTGCTTAGTCATTGCTGCCCTCATTGCCTCATTTTCATTTGTGTAAAATTAAATAAGCCTCCTACCATGATTATGGCATATTCAGTATGATTTTTTTTCTATTTAGCATGGTAATTTTGTGCGAAATACATCTTTAAGGAAAACTTCAGTATTGTTGGAAAGTCCGAGGATGTCCGACATACCTGCTGCCTTCGACAGACCCGTTCTAAACTCTGTGCTTTATACATTTCTGAGGATGTTCTGGATTTGGAGCAAAAATCCCTTTAAGACTTTAGAACTGAGTGTCAGACCTTGTATTACTGCTATTTGACTCTTTCCTGTCCTTTGACTATGTGTATATAAGCCATATGTTCTCATATCTCGCGGGTGTTCATGTCATTGGTTGTCTGTTTGCTAATCTGCCGAGCTCTCTGAAACCGTTCTGATCTAAGAGAGGTTTAGAATCGACCGAAAGCTTTATTTTTATATCCCGACTCAGATTTGGAGTTCCCTTTTTGCTAATGTGTCATCTTGAATTTGTAGCTCTCATTTGGACGGATGTGCAAGTGTTGATGTGCCAAGAAACGGAGGAGCTTGCATTGCTTTGTGAGTTTTGTAAGTAGATTGGATATTTTCCTAATTCCCTTTTGTCTGAAATAAAACTGGGTTTATTCACTTAAGGCTTCCAATATCTTCAGGACGAAGTGTACAAAAGTGGCCACCCTTCTGAGATCAATAAGCCATTTCCACTTGGATACACTCGCTAGATCTCTTTAACGTGGCTAAAAATGGCCTTTGCACACAGAGAACAGAAAGACAAAGGTATAAAAATATAACCCATGTTGTTTTATTGCCATTTGTTGTTTCGTACAGATGTTCACAAACATTGTGCGGATCACTCAGATCTAACATATGGATCGAAAATGGTATAAAAACAATGCATTTGGAATTACTCATTAGCAGTGTACGGGGTGCCCAGGTTTCTCCGTCATGGATCTTTATGGCTCAAAAAATTCATACAGATGCCCTAATCAATGCACCTCTGAGATTTATGGTATGGGACGACATCCTGAGCGACCCGGTCCACTTTCTTTGGTCTAAAGTTCGTAACTCAACACTAGCTTGATGACTATTTCAAGTTTGCTGCTGATTTTTGACATACAGTACAGTCACGCACATTCGCTCTTTTACATGTAGTGGCATCAACAAAAACAAAAGATATGAAAGTATACAAAGTTCCCATGTTAGACAAATGGTTATGCATAAATATAGCTCAGGCTGTCATACAGTGCAGTTACTGTGATGTTCAAGAAACAGTTTTGTCATTCTAGCACCAAAATCACTTTGTTTACAGCCTTTGAAAACAGTCCAATGTTGTTGGTCGTTGCAATAAACTACAGTATTATTCATTTAGATGATCGATGGACAAGCTCATGTAAACAGTGACATCGGTCACGTAGAGCTCAGTGACAGTAAATTAAGGACGCGGTGATTAATTGTATGTATTCAGAGGAAAAACAAAGTCAACAGCTCTTAAAGGCTATTTATCTAATGTTTACAAGTAAATATTTGGCTTGCAGTCTTGATGCTCGAGAATACAAAAAGAAGAAGAAATACAAACAAAATCTACATTTCACTTTAAAATATACAATTAAAATTTTCAACAAGCTTTGATAGTATTGATTTTTCAGCATTGAGACAGTACAAAAGACAATCACACACGAAATAAAAAATAAAATAAAACACAAAAGACCTTTGAAAATGTAATGTTTGCGATCCACAAATCAGTTCGTAGTACAGCGTAAGTTGGAATCATAGCACCTTGTTTGCTCACGGTTTCTGAGAAACTAAGAAACGAGGGTCGGTTTGTCATCGTTCCCACACTTGAAAGTAGAAAATGTGTGTTTGCATGTCCATATCTGGAGTGTTTTGGAGGACGGCTTGCCAAACAATCCTTATGTACCATTGAGACTGCACGTCTCCAGCTGCAATCAAAAATGGCCTCTGGTTGGTTTACCCAGCAGGCTTCCAGTTCTCCATTCGTATGTGCTCTGTTTGCCAAGCACGTCTTTGTCAAATACACTGACAAGAGCACACAAGTATGGAGAAGAAAATGGTTCAAATGTGAATGCCAAATTTGTGCAACATCACATGCATATTCGAAAACCCTTTGGACAGTCGTTGCCATTTTTGGAATGAAAATTTCCCTGATTAAATACGCAGAGGAGGCCCAGTGCAAATTTTGAGCGTTTAGCACCACTCCTGTCCTAACTGCCGTACATATATTTGTGTGTGTTCTTGTGTATGTGTGTAAAATGAGGTAACGCGATGTGGCAGCTCATGCAAACACTCCAGAAAGCCCCAGAAATCTTGTGTAAAAAGACGCATTTCAGTTTCGAGAACCATAAGCCGTTTGAACCCTCTACTCTCGTTTAAACCAGAAAAATTGCTGCAGTCCTTTGTGTGACCTTTTTTTTTCTTCAAAAACAGTACAATACTTGACAAATGACTCTAAATACTGAATGGAATAAACTTTGACCCCAGTTTGCACAGAGATATCGAGGTTAGTGAATGGTCATTATATTTTTCTTCATCTATAATGCAACGTTTTTATGTGCACTAAAGACTGAATGTCATTACGTGATAATTTTGAAAGTTTACAACTGTAATAGCCGTACTAACATTAAATCGTCCTTACGACTGATATTTTTGATTGTCCCGCTGGTAAAAGTGGGTGCTAATGCTAGCGCTAATGCACTCCTGATAATTTTAGGTGGTATATATACATATTCCACCCAACCTGGTGGAGTCGGTGGGGGCTGACATGAAAGGACGGCAAATAAAAACAAACCCAAAACATGGCGGTAAATGGACACAGTCTCTCAGAGCCTATGCCCTGCAGTGAAGGGCATGGGGTCAAGGGTCAGTCTCAGTGCAGGTGGATGTGCAGCTTGATGCGCAGTGCATCGCCGATCTGGCCCAGCAAGTAGTCGCTGTCATGTTGGTCCTCCATTTGCTGAAGTTTGCGTGGACCGAACAGACGCAAGCTGGCGATCTCCAGGCGGTACAAACCTGGAGGGGGTGGCTTTCGGCCCAGCCGCAGAACGCTCTTCCCGTCGCGACGCTCCAGGATGCGGAAGTGTTCGCCATGGTTTCCGTGCGTTATGACGTAGCGCACATGGTGCTCAAGTGGCTCCAGGGCCGGAAGCAACTCAAGTAGGGGTTCCTTGTTTTGCAGCTGTGCCAGACTGAGGTTCATGGGGATAGAGGTCTGAACATCCATGCTGGCCAAGCTCACCGTCTCCTGAGGGCAGGACAGAACAGTTGGAAACCTTAGAAGAAGCTTCTGATACATTTTGACTTAAGTCTATTATACCCTTTCAGGGTTAGCAGTGTGGCCATATTCATAAAAAGACAACTAAAGAGCGACGGACAGTAATCAAAAGTACCTTGAGCTCATTATCGCCAGTATTACGCCTATGGCGACCTTTCTTTCCAAGGTCACCGTTGATCTTGCATTCATAGCAGGCCTCTGGTGACAATGACTCTTCGTCATCCACTCCCTCTGAGCCAAACTGACCCTGGAAGCCTACTCCTGTGATGCAGTGCCTAGAAACGAAAAAGGTGGAACATTAATACATTCTTTGCACTTATACAGTTCAGGGAAGGGATTTCCAAATCCTGGTTCTGGAGGGCTGACAACCTGTAGAGCAGGGATCTACAACCCTGCTCCTGGAGAGATACCGTCCTTGCAAAGTTCAGTTCCAACTCTGCCCCAACACACCTGTCTGTAATTATCAAGTAACCCTGAAGATCTTCAGATTCAGGTGTGGTTGATTAGGGATGCAACTGAACTCTGGAGGATGGTAGCTCTCCAGGAGCAGGGTTGGAGACCCCTGTGGAGTCTAGCGCTAACTTGTCCCAATGTACCTGCCTGGAAGTTTTAGTAATCCTGAAGACCTTTATAACCTCGGTTTACAATACTTGGGGCTGAAGCTAAACTCCACAGGACAGTGGCGCTCGAGGACCAGGTTGGACACCCCTCGTTTTGCCCTTGCCCCAAATTATGCATTTAATGTGGACTTGCTGTCTTTGCTTGCATAGGTCTATGGAGTCCACAAGACCGTAGAGTAATCCGTTTTAGGATTCAGAAGGGTTCTTGCACCCTTGTTGAGCCCATGCTGGTGCAGACTCCACACGTTTGACAATCTTATGTAGGAGTGCATCACCAAAATGTGAACTCGGATAAGGGATATGAGTGGAATTTAGGACAGGGCCTTTAAGTTTCAGGCAAGTATATGGTTCTACACTACATGGAAAAAGTATGTAGACATCCCCTTCCATTCAACAAGGAAAGACCTGAACACTTTTGAACTCTTTATAAAGTAGACTACAAATTAATCCTGTCACAAAGGTCAGTAATGGAACTCATTAGCCGCGTTTCCACTGTCGGTTGATTACGGTCAATTACGGTTGAACCCCTGATGTCACATGGATTATTTTACCGAACTCCTTGCTACGTTTCTGGACCTTGATCGTGTAAGGATCCTTGCTGTCTATTAGTGCTGTGTTCGAAATATCGAATTTGACGATACGAGTATCGATACAGCTGGCCCTGTATCGATATTGTGGCACGTGTGCAGCAGTGTGGACCGCGCTTAATTTGAATACAAGAACACCGTTTAAAATGTTTAACAACAATGTTTAATCTGACCGCAGAGGAACACAACTGGGTTGCCTGATATAAAGAGACATAATCCCCGAAATAGAGCTACCCACTTGCGCAATACGGATATATCTGCTAAGTGTGATACTTATTTTTGTCAACCTGGCAACCATGTGTTCGTGCGCTCTCTCCACTGGATAAACGCGCTTGCTTTCTGAAAACACCTGCTAGCTAGCAGTTTAGCGATCTCCACTTCAATATTCTATTATCAGAAAAATGAAATTCATCAAGTGTTCACTTATGAGAGAGAGAGAGAGAGAGAGAGATGCTGTGTATGTATGAATGACCACCGCAACAGTAAAGCTGTGGCTTTAATTCCTTCAGAAACAATGATGTTACCAGCTCCTTGTTGAGAAATATAATGTAGCTCTTGAGCGATTAAGCTATTTTATTGATAAAATTGCGGGGCAGCGCTAAAAACATTGTTGCTGAATGTCTGTGTGCGGCCGCAACGTGATCTGTGTGTGTGACTGAGCGTGTGTGTGTGTGAGTGACAGAGTGTGTGTGTGCGTGTGTGTGTGTGTGCGTGAGATACAGTGAGCATTAGTTTAGAATTCTTTTAATTTTAATTTTTAAATGTAGAGAGTGTGTTAATTTGTGCAATGATAACCTACCAGCAATGTTAAGATGATTTTTTAATATATTAATATGAGTATATTACAATATAAATTTATTAGAAGAGTACATTATTATTTATGGGCTTAAAAACAAGATGCAAGCAATCTGAATATTTTACCTGGTAAGAGTGCCCAATGTAAACATGAAACATATGCCATTACCTATATTGTACTGTGGTACAGTTATGGAGGCCCTTCATAATGCAGAGGTCAACTGCCTGCTCTGCCTATAGTTAGCAATGGCCCTATAGTATGCAGTGTTTAATAAACAGCTGTTTTACAAAATTTTTCTGAGGTGAAATTCAGTGCAGTCCCGTATCGTGATACGTATCGTATCGTGGCATCTGTATCTTGTATCGTATCATGACTTTGCTGGTGATACACAGCACTACTGTCTATGGGAGGGTCAGAGAGCTCCTGGATTTAATCAAAAATATCTTAATTTGTGTTCCAAAGATGAACGGAGGTCTCACGGGTTTGAAACAACATGAGGGTGAGTAATTAATGACAAAATCTTAATTTTTGGGTGAACTAACCCTTTAAGTAAAAAAATAAATAAAAAAAATGAAAAGGCCGCTTTTATCATGTTTGTTTTGTGATCTCGCTAGTTCCAGTGATTTATTTCTGATTAGTTTTCCGATAAGTTCTCGAAATGATGGTGTTGAACTGGTGACGTTGTTCCAGAGAGGCGTGTAAAGGGTGGGTTTTAGTGAAGCACTGAGGAGCTTCTGCCCCGACGGTGGAAACGCAGTGTGATTTTGGGCTCGGCGGTATAGGTCCGAGGCTATTAGCCCCGCTCGGCCCGTTGAAAACACTGGCTCACACTGGCCCTACAGTGGAAAAGCGGCTATTGATGGTGTTTTGTCTGACTGGAAGCAAATCCTGTGGTCGTGTTCTGATATCTTACAGAAAGTCTTGCCAATGATTTTGAATGCTCAAGTACGCTTGGATGTTGGATTTTCCAGGTGTGTTTGATTTGGGATGGAGCTAAACCCTGCAGGACAGTGGCCTTCCAAGACCAGAGTTGACCTCCCTGCTCTATAGTGTACAGAATGTTCAAACTATTTGGGTGTCCAGTCCTGCTCCTAAAGGGCCACCTTCCTAGACTTTAGCCCTTGAACTGGCTAGTGCAGGTCTTCAGGATTAATAGAAACATCCCTGTGGGTGCGTTGGAGAAAGCTGGAGCTGAACTCTGAAAGAAAGTTGTCCTCCAGGAGCAGGAATGCACACTTGAGGCATAAACTCTGGTAATCCAGGGGTCAAATATGAACAGGCTAGCCTAAATACTCACCCTTGTCCTGCTCGGTAGAAGCCTCCAGGACATCCGCACAAGTATCCGCCGTCTGTGTTGGAGCAGCCATAGCTGCAGGGGTTATTGTTCAGGGAGCATTCATTAACATCCTGGCATCCGCCAGCAGAGGTCTCAAAGTCGAAACCTGATGGGCACATGCACTTATAGCTGCCCAGAGTGTTATAGCAAGATGCAGACCCACAGACTTGGTTCCCGGCGCATTCGTTCTCGTCTGGGTGGAAGGATGACGTAGAAATTAGTACAACTGCGCAACTGAAAATCATTTTTCATCTGCGTAGAAATACTTACCCACACACTGGTTCCACTGGTAGTGCTGAACGTAACCCTGCGGACATCCGCAACGAAATCCTCCCAGCATGTTCTGGCAACCGTGTTGGCACCGGTGGTTTCCGCCACATTCATCGACGTCTGTAAGAAACCAAAATCGGGTTAGCATGTAATTCCTAATATATGGTGGCATAGATTGTGTTAGTGCCCGTCCACATTCTTAGCGGTGCTAACATTCTTAGCGGTGCTAATTCTTGGTTGGTTCTGTAAGTGTTTTTTTTTTTTTAAATCAATCTTACCATTGGGATTTTGAAAAATGCTTTGTTAAAGCATTATAAGCCATGAACCAAACCAAACAATTCCATGAAGCATTGCAAATGACAATCTGAAGCCCAAAGTATACTTCGGCCGTTCATGATCTGTGACGTTCCGCACACTGTCCGTGTGATGCAATTTTCATAATCAGAAGTGTCCGCAGACATCCGTGTACAACAGCGCAGACGCGAGGTGAATGTTGAGACAGAATGAGTCCACAAGTTGGTACTGCGATTTGTTGAATATGCTTTGAAATAGAGACCTGCGCGGGATGGATTTTTCGGTCCCGCCCGCTCCCGTAAGATTCTGTCCCACTCCCGCAGAAATATATCTTATCTGGTCCCGCTCCCGCCCGCAACATTTGTGTTTTGTCCCGCTCCCACCCGCAAAAGCCCACATAAAATTAATCTATATAGATTTTTTTTCAGTACATCGAAGAAATTTACATGAAATGGTTCTGTAACATCTCCTAAACTCCACAACATCCCAGCATAAACGCTCCCGATAAAATATTTGTTATTTAGGGTAAGCATCAACATTCACAAACCACTGTTATTTTTAACAGAAAAGCAAGCATGGACTGCTGCATGCATGGTTTGGCATGGCAAAATGCGAGCAGAGCTTCCTTTATTATCACTAAAAGCTGACATCTCAGTTCATCGCAATCTCATAAAGCTCTGTTATAACACAATGAACATATGGACAATGAATCTTTCACAATGTCTACACTTCGTGTATTAAAATGAGACGATTCGTGAGCATGCAATTTCAGCACTGCGGTGAGTGGATTCTAACTTAATCACCTCTTGGCCATTGCGTTCCAGAAATCAACAGCTGAGTCTGTGATTGGCTACATTGAGCAACCCTTTAAACACGTGTTATAAATAGAAACTCTGCCTAGCTTGCGCATGTTAATCATTTTAATGTTAATATTAGTTGTTCTTTTTGCTTTTGTGCAACAGATAAATAACAATTTACATGTTTTAGACATTTTATGTTTAGATTGTTTCTATTTTGCGGGAGTCCAGCGAATAATTGTATTCTCCCGCATCCCACACACACACAAGTCTCTTCCCGCCCGCACCCGCACTCGCTCATCGAGAGTTGTCCCGCGTCGCATTCTGTTGCATTGGGTCCTGCGATACTCCTGCGGGAGTGCAGGTCTCTACTTTGAAAGCCACGCTTACACGGCTGTGTGCGAGACTGAGCGCAATGTTTAATGGCATTTTTTTATGACTGAAGGCCACTGATACCTATACTACTGATGTCCAGTGTTGGGCACGTTACTTTAAAAAAGTTATTAGTTATAGTTACTAGTTACTTCTCACAAATAGTAATTGAGTTAGTAACTGAGTTACATCCTTATAAAAGTAACTAATTACCAGGGAAAGTAACTATTGCGTTACTTTTTTTTTTTTTTAAATGTTAAAATGTCAAATAACTTGGATGCCCCCAATAGTAAATGTTAAATGAATGAAATGGACACTAAATAGAATAAATTATTATTATAAAACATTGTACATTAATCAACACTATTTATCTACTGACACTTAGCATCAGTCAGTCAAGCATTAAAATAGGATATTATGATAATTTAGCATTATATGATGGTAGAACTTTAGTAATTAGAATAACCAAGTATGAATTCATATTTGTCATGTTGACTGAACTTAGGACTGGTCGTGGTGCTTAAGATATTGTTTGTCATATTGTGTTTCTATAAAAAAAGGGGGGAAAAATTGATAAGATAACAAAACTACTACGAGTTATACCACTAATAATAATATAAAATGCACTAAGGATTAATGAGCTGCTGGGTTCATGAATAATCAGGTTGTCTGCGTTCGCTCGAATTGATTCGCTGAAATCAAAACAGGGATGATAATAGGTGAGCGCCTGCCAATGAGATTGTCGTTTGCGCATTAACTCCGCCCACTAACAGAGAACCCGGCAGTTCTTAAAAGCTGAAGAATTCCAAAGGAACTCCGTTATTTTGACACGAAAACACAATAAAGAATATCGTTTACATGTAGCGCATCAATACTGCATGTTATGAAAGACTCTCTCGCTCTGTATCTGTGTGTGTTTGTGTGTGTGTGTGTGTGTGTGTATCACAAATGTTTAATGACATGGGTGACAGAGGTTTACAATTTGTGTTTATGAGGACACTGTGTGTATCAAAAGGCTTAAAAAACATACTAAATGTGTGTCTAAAAATGTGTGTGTGTGTGGGTTGGTGTAGGGCAATAGAGTTTGTTCAGATAAAAACCATTACGATGGAGAGTCAAAACCACAAAAACCGCTGTGTGTGTACGGTGTGTGTGTATCGTGTGGTGTGTGTAGTGTGTGTCGTGTGTGTATCGTGTGTGTTTGCTTCACACTACAGTTTACGGTACGTCAAATACAGCTACACTGCGCATCCATTCAGATTAACTGAAAAATAGAATTCGAATAATATTATAATAAATTATAGTAACGCCGCATTTTATTGTCAGTAACGGTAACGGCGTTGTAACGGGGGAAACAGTAATTAGTTTGATTACTCGTTACTGAAAACAATAATGCCGTTAGTAACGCCGTTTATTTATAACGCCGTTATTCCCATCACTGCTGATGTCTAGGAATTTTTTTCCTCTTAATATTTAACCATTGACTATTGTCATTTAACATTTACAGTATAATTGAGAGCTATCAATTTTAACATTTATTAGACTTCAAAAAATAACTATTTTAAGTAAACTTAAAACAATCTTAACATAAACCCATTATAATAACGGTCATATTTACCTGTGCCCTTCAGCAGATAGGAAATACACAGAAATTAAATAAAGTTATCAAACACTAAATTCTAAATTAAATGTAGATGAATCCTTAAAGCTACAAAAGTTATTGATTTCCTCTTTTTTTTCTTCCTTTTTTTCTTTGATTAATAGACATCACAGCAGCTGGGTTATTAGGTTATTTGGCTGCTATTACTTTAAGAGCTGCTGCTGCAAAATGTGATACGAATCTGACACACATGCTTGTAGTTTCATTCGTGCATTAATATGAAATGATACAGGCTACAGTGTGCGCTGCCATATTTGTGCGTGCAATTGAAGAGCACGCGCTACGAGCACCGTATAACAGCTGACAGGACAGGATAATTAGTTTTTACTGAGATATGGCCTGACAGCATCTCATCTTACCACAGTTCACTGATATTCTATTGAAGCTCCTCGTCCCCTGTACTGTTTCTGTGCTCGTTTGACTCGCACCTCAAGCTGAGGCGAAGTGGAGTGCACATCTGAAAAGTTTCCCGTTTGATGTGGTCGTAAAGACATTCTACGTTTAAATATATGCAATTGTTGTCATGAAAAAAGAGACAGAAGCAGCAGTTGTGAGTGGGGTGGCCAACCCTAGCTCCGCCCTTAAATATTTTTAAATAGAAAAAATTCATTGTCTGTGTTAACGAGCTCATTTTTGACACCACTAATTTAAGTATTTTGAGAGTGGATCGATTACGTAATTCACGGTGCTTTGTGGCAGTGGGTGGGGCTAAAGTCCTCTGTAGGCGTGATTTGATCACCACAACTCTCTGCTTGGTGGAATTTTCCGTAAAGCATCATGGGTAATGTAGTTTTTCCACAAATTCCGCTGTTAAACAGGATTATAAACTTGTGAACAGATGGCTTCAACAAAAGCATATACCAGCGATTAGCTAACAAGCAATATCTGCATTGGCGCTTAGTGCAAAAACATTTCAAATGGGCTCAAAATGGGAAACCTACCATCGCAGTTGTGTCCGGTGGTGTCCAGAGAGAAGCCCTTCTGACACTCGCAGTTGAAGCTGCCGGGGGTGTTGAGGCAGGAGGCGCTGGAGCCGCAAACGTTCGCCTGATTGCTGCATTCGTTGTTGTCTACGAGATGAAGCATGGAGGCAATTTTAGCTCCAAATGACCCGCTCAATTATTTAGACTCTGGGCTAGGCATGTTAGCGGGCGGTTTGAGTTCATATCACTCACCTATGCATGCCGTCTGGTGCTGTGTGAAGCCTGAGGGGCATTTACAGGTGAAGCCACCGATCGTGTTGACGCACAGGAACTGACAGTTGTGTTGCTTGGTTGAGCACTCGTCCAAATCTGGGATGAAATAAGCAGTTTTTCATATTAACACACATTGGTTTGATCATTGGGACGGATTATTGCTACGACCAGATTTTATCGCAGCAAGGAAAAATGTACGCATTAATTATGAGCTAACCTTTGCAGGTCTTCCCATCAGGCTGTAGGATGTATCCTCTGGGACACGAGCACAGGTAACTGCCTTCGGTGTTTTTGCACAGGAAGTTACACGGTTTGGGCGACTGAGAACACTCGTCCATATCTAATTGAAAAGCATCAAAAACAGGCTTTTAGAACCGTATCACTCTTTATTGTCATAAATAAGGGTTACGGTGGCACAACCTGATATTGCCGAGTGCGACGTGTTCCTGGGTCAACATCTTTGTTGACCCTGGAACAACATTGTGATTAACCAATCAGATTTCAAGAACCAGTTTATAATTTTTGTGAAGTTTAGGATTACAATCAGTGTTTGGTGCCTGTACATCAGTGTAATTCATCTATCAGTTCCTCTGATTTTAGGGATTACTCATGGGTAAGGGTAGGTTTAGGTGTAGGAATATGGTTAAGATTATATTTTTGGATTAAAATGTTGTTCCAGGGTCAACAAAATATGTTGACCCAGGAACACGTCTAACTCGGCAATATCAGGACGTGCGTTACGGTGAGCGAGGAGAACGTACCGATACAGGAAGTGCCAGTGAAGTCATTGGTGTAACCCATGTTGCAATGGCAGCGGAAGGAGCCGACGCTGTTGATGCACTGGCCGTTCTTACACAGGTTAGGCATCACCTCACACTCGTTGATGTCTGCGAAAACACAGTAGATATGGTAAAAAAAAAAATCCAAATATGCATTTCTACATCTAAAAGAAATGCCTGAATTTCAATGAAGTACTTCTAACTAAACATCTATAGCACTTGTTATTTAAAAACAGTACTAATATTAATATTATCACATTAATATATTATTATATATAAAAAATATCCCAAGCACTTTATTATATATCACGAAGAAATTATATATAAAAAAAAAAAAATATATATATATATATATATTTGATTGTCTGTCCAAAAGGTATTATAATAATAATTTATTACAATAAATTATATCAATTTAAAATATTCATTAATGTAAATATTCATAATTATAAACAAATATGAAAAGTAACACACATTTTCTAAATTGATATTTAATAAATACATTTATAAATGTATTAAAAAATAATTGTATAGATATTTAAATGTACATAAAATATCTTTTGAGCTTGCACATATTTGCATTGGTCTAAAAGAAGCTATTGTTGATTTTATTACAAAGATTGTAATAGCTGTCGCTCAATGAAATCTCTTCACAATCATTCAGAAGATCTGAGATGCCTGACCTCTGCCGTCAGTGGTGTATCCGGGTCCGAGCGGACACATCTTCTTGTACTGGATGGTGCCGGGCAGAGGACAGAGTTCACAGAGCGAGCCCCAGCCACGGCCGCTGTTACAGCAGCACTCTGACTTCGTGACGGTGTTTCTGTTAGTGGACGACTGCTGGCACATCGTCTGCAGGACCTCCGTGAAGCAGAAGCCCTTCCTGTTATCTGACAACCGCAACAGGCCAGTTAGACACAATTATTCTCATTTAGAACCAAAATTGTGTATTAAATGATTGAAAACTGGGGATTTGATTCAGATTTAGCGTTCGGTTTCATGTGATTTGTGCACACGTGTCCGCATTTATTTATTTCACAAAAAGGGACAGTGTACATTAATCAATATTCATGAATGTAAATGTACTCAAATTAGCCCGAAGGCTAGTTTTCATTGGTAGTCCCTTTACTAGATGGGAAATAAAAGAAACAAAATAGAAAAACAATAGCAAAATACAACCAAAAATGATAAACAACTTTCTAAAATACAATTAAACAATAGATTATACAAAATAATAATAAGTGAATAAAAATATGTTAAGGCCTGTCATCAGCCGCGTTCTGATTGGCCGCTGGCTCTTTCAGCTGCGTTCTGATTGGGCACTGGCTCTTTCAGCCGTGTTCTGATTGGCCGCTGGCTCTTTCAGCCATGTTCTGATTGGGCGCTGGCTCTTTCAGCAGTTCTGATTGGGCGCTGGCTCTTTCAGCCATGTTCTGATTGGGCGCTGGCTCTTTCAGCCATGTTCTGATTGGCTGCTGGCTCTTTCAGCCATGTTCTGATTGGCTGCTGGCTCTTTCAGCCATGTTCTGATTGGGCGCTGGCTCTTTCAGCAGTGTTCTGATTGGGCGCTGGCTCTTTCAGCCGTGTTCTGATTGGCTGCTGGCTCTTTCAGCCGCATTCTGATTGGCCGCTGACTCTTTCAGCCGCGTTCTGATTGGCTGCTGACTCTTTCAGCCGCATTCTGATTGGCTGCTGGCTCTTTCAGCCGTGTTCTGATTGGCAGCTGGCTCTTACCGATGCACTCAGTGCCCGTGGAGCTCGCCTCGAAACCCTCGTAACATTCGCAGCGGTAGCTGCCCACGGTGTTGACGCAGCGGCCGTTCTTGCAGATCCCTGGCTTACTGCGGCACTCGTTCAGATCTGCCAGAGAGAGAGATGATCTGAGACGACTTATGCAACAAGACAGACGCAACAGCACCATGAGCACATGCTATATAAATGTGACTAAATTACTTGTGTAAATTTCAATTATATCCAATATGCAATACAGAAAATGGTTTAGGTAACATCAAATAAAAATGTTACACACTTTAATTGCATAATATTTGACAAATTTGACCTTTTATATAATTATATAAAATATTAAAATTCTTCTTCTTCTGTTTATTATATTTCTTATTATTTATTTTAATTGCTTTTATGTTATATTAATATTGCATAAAATACAAGATTATTATTATTATTATTAATACATAAATAAAATATAAATATTGTGTGTATTTGTTTTATGCTAATTTTGCATTCAATTTTAAATATTGTTATTATTATTATTATTATTATTTAAAATGCCTGTTTAAAAATTTACCCTAGTCAATATTATTGGACAAAATTATATCACTTCATTCACAATACTCCAATTCACATTAATATTACATAACATATTAAATTATTATTATTATATAAATATTACTTATTTACCCTAGTAATTAATTTGACAAAATACAATAGTTACTTCAGTCACTCAATGTGTATAAAATACTGAAGTAGTATTATTGCTATACAGAAAAATACAATATTATATTATGTATTATATAATATTATATTGTATATTTTTGTGTTTTTGTTTTGTATTAATTTAGCATATTTATATAATAATAAACTCATATTTCGTGCAATATTATTATTATAAATTGGAGTAACAAGACTGTAGTAACTAATGTATTTTGTCAAACTTTTTACTAGGGTAAATGTTTTACATGTTTTTAATAACATTTGTATAATAATAATTTAATATTTTATTAGAAATTCATGTTAAAAATAGCCTAGTAAAACTTTTGACAAAGAACAATAGTTACTGCAGTCACATTAGTCAAATTTATATTAATATTGCATAAAATATTAAGTTATTATTATTACTAAATAAATACTATATATTATATATACAGTATATATACAGTATATATATATATATATATTATTGTTTTATAATAATGAATCATCATCATCATCCATGGGCGGCGCTAGGGAGGGGCTAGCAGGTGCTCCAGCACCCCCAAGAAAAACCATAGCACCCCCATAGCACCCCCATAAAAAATGAAATAAAATAAAAACATTTGACTCATTAAACACATGCATAAATACTGCAATGCAATAACGTGATTTGCAGTCGCACGTAATGTCAGCATTTTATTTAAAAAATGGATCGGTTCCTTGTACCAAGTACTATTGGCCTGCCCGAGTAAAGATTTTTCTAGTCAACTATTCGCACGTTTATATTAAATTGATAGTATAATAACCATTTAGGTTATTATTTATGCCTATTATTTAGGCATTTAGGCATATTATTCCGCGCTCAAACACACGCATAACGCTTGCCGCAAAGCACCGGCTAAAGTAATGATTATGAATGCATCGGGGAAAAAGAAGACATTTTAATTATTTATTAATAAACTAGTGCTTTCTCAGACTCGCCATCTCCACAGTGGACGTGCCTTTAATAGAGAAATGCACCTATAGGGACTACATAATCAGAGAAGATTTGTTTTTTTTTCATTTTAATTGGTTTTCAAGCTTTCTGCAGATTTATTTCTTATGTCTGTGAGCTGGTTCATTGTTGTGACACGCTCCATTCATGGAGACTGCATGATACGACAGAAAGCACATCCAAAAATGACGGGAGTATAAGCTCTTTCCGCAGGAAAAAATAAATAAATTAAAATAATTGCGTGCTTAAGCGCGATAATACTCCCACATTCCTCATAAACATTTGAAATGCGCCTATACAGCGATTTTATTATTCATATAAAATAATAATAATAACAACAACCTGTTTTGGTCATATTTACTATTAATTGCCCAGCTCCCCCTGTCATTGATCTAGCACCCCCTCAGCACCTGCGTTCAACATTCTCTGGCGCCGCCCCTGTCATCATCATACATAAATATTAAAATAAAATGTACCCTAGTAAATATATTTTGACTACATTCAGTGTTATGCCAATAAAAACAAACCATATTTTTACATTTTCTGAAGAAAATGTTTTTGCTCATGCAAAATTATTAGTCACTATCAGTTTCTATTATTCTATATTTTCTCGTCCACCAGTTGAAAATCATGAGTCTGTTCTCTTGAATTACTGTATATTTTTCTGATGACGACACACAGGCGTCGTTCTCTCTTTAGAGCTTGAGCGAATCTCTCTCTCTCTCACACACACACACACACACACACACACACACACTCTCGCGCTGGTTTCTCACCCATGCACCCCTCTCCGTCGGGCCGGCGCGTCATCCCAGGCGGACAGATGCACATGAAGGTGCCGATCTGGTTTTTGCAGGCCATTCCTCTGGAGGCGCAGTCGTCCAGCCCGTCCGTGCACTCGTCCTGGTCTGCAGAGAGAGAGAGAGAGAGAGAGAGTAACGATTATCACCTGCACTCGTGTGTGTGTGTGTGTGTGTATAATGATGTCATACGGACCTCGGCACATCCGGTTGTCGTCGCGCAGCACGTATCCCGTCGGACACATGCACTCATACGAGCCGAAGGTGTTGATGCAGCGGAAAGCACAGAGCAGGGGGTTCACCGCACACTCGTTAATGTCTGAACACACAGAATAAAGATGAACACACAGATCGTAAGAGAAAACAACCACTTTATGAATGTAGTATGTGACAAAAAACAAGTTTATTTTATTTTCCAGTAGAAACATCTAAACAACCTTAAAACAAGCATCATTTATTTAAGTGTAACTGTGTAAGATCCTTAAAGCAGAATTAATTTACTTAAGAAGCATTATTGTGTAATATATTAATACTTTATTAATACTTTATATAAAAAAAGCAAAAACCCCTAGAAATTAGGGGTTTACCGATATGTGTGTTTTCAGGGCTGATGCCGATTATTACAGATCAAGTAGACTGATAACGGATTATATAATGTCTGGTGTAAAAATAAAAATGAATGTCAAAATTAAGAATAACAAAGGGCTCTGACAAAACTTTTTTTAAAATGCTTTTGAATTATTTTATAGGCAAATGACCGATACCGATAACCATAAAAATGCTTAATATCGGCGCTGATAATCGGCCAGGCCGATAATCGGTTCACCCATACTATAAATTTTGTATCTTTACAATTATGCTACTTGGGTAAATAAATCTGGTATTTTATATAAATAATGTAAAGTAAAAAAAATTACACAAACACACACATACATATAAAATATTAAAATAAAAAATATATTTAAAATCTAAATTATATGAAACATTTTTATAAAATTAATCAATATTTTTATTAAATTAAACGGTCATTAATAACTAAAGTTATAAAATTTTGAACAATTTATTAATTATATAAACACTTTTTATTAAATTATAATTTTTTTGTTTAATTCAAAAATCAAAATTAAAATGACTAACATTTATAAAATTTAGAACATTTATTAATTATGAAACAATTTCAATAATCAAAATTACATTTCATAAAATTTATATATTTTATATAATTTATATACTTATATATTTCTTATATTATTTTTTACAAATATATATTTATAGAATATAAATTATATAAAACATCTTAATAAAATGATATTTTTATATTTTTATTAAATTGACTAAATTAAAAGGGCTGAATTTTATTGTAAAATTGTGAACAGTTTATTATTTAAATAAAACACTTTTAATTAAATGATTAAAATATTTTATTATATATATATATATATATATATATATATATTGTATATATTGTCTTTTTAATATAAAAATATATGTATGTCTATAAAAATGTCATCATTTGTTTATTATTCACATATATTGTGGAATACAGTGTAGCTTATCTCCAGTCCGTACCTTCACAGGTCATCATGGATCCGGGTTCGAATCCCTCCTGACAGGAACACTCAAAGCCACCAGGAACATTTGAGCATGTGCCGTTTCCACAGGGGTTTCCGATCGAGCACTCGTCCGTATCTGTCCAATCAACCATCAGACCATGCCGTTAATAACCCACATAACTAACTAGTTCATCATTTGCTTGATACTTTACTCTACAACGTTCCCGCAGTCATTGAGAAGAGGGAGAACAGGGTGAATTGAGGTTAACTGGGACACTTTCAGCCAGTCAGAAGCAGAACTGGTCTCAATGACTGTGAGTTTGTGTAGTTTTCTGGTGAACTCACCCACACAGTTGATGCCGGTGTAGTCGAGGTTGTATCCGAAGGGACACTCGCAGCGGAACGAGCCGTCCGTGTTGATGCACAGGCCGTTCCCACAGATGCCCGGGTTCTCCACGCACTCGTTCATGTCTGCGGAGGCACACGGGACGTTAGGACGGGGATTGTGGGAAGGAAACGTGCTTTAGTTGACAGAGTTTAACAGGTTTTCTCACCCTCACGTCCCTCGGGTCGCGGGACAGCCTCGTGACCGTACGGACACAACGTGTGGAACGCAGCTGCGGGAGAAAAACACCACAAAATTACTCTGATATTCTGACATTATAAAAAACGGTAACACTTTACAATAAAGTTCATTCGTTAACATTAGTTAACAAGAACTAAGAATGAACAATACTTCTACAGCATTTATTAATCTTAGTTAATGTTAATTTCATCATTTACTAATGCATTATTAAAATCACAAGTTGTGTTTGTTATCATTAGTTAATGCACTGTGAACTAACATGAATAAACAATGAATGACTGTATTTTTATGAACTAATATTAACAAAGATTAATAAAGAGTGTAATAAATGTAGTGTTCACTGTTCGTTCATGTTAACTAATGTCAACAAATGACACCTTATTGTAAAGTGTTCCCAAAACAACATACAGAGACATGAAGGGTTTGATTTCTCACAAGTGTGATTATTAAATTACATTTAGTTTGACATACTCAAATATTACAATCTAAATTATATAAAACATTTTTATGAAATAATTCAAAAAAAATTTTTATTGAAATAAATGATAAAAAAGTAATAAAAGTTAGAAATGATTTATTAACTACATAAAACATTTTTTTTATATTAAATTATTCAACTTAAATAATGTAAGTGACCAAAATTAGTATTACTAAATTTGTTATAAAATGTTGAACTATTTAGTAATTACATAAAACAATTTGTATTATTCAACATTTTGTTCAATTAAATGGTCAAAAATATTAAATTGAATTACTATTTATTTTATAAAACTTACAACGATTTCTTTTATATTAAATAACTAATTTATCTTTTATTGTTCCATTAAATGATCAACATTAAAATGACTAAAATGTATATAATTATTTTTTAGTATTTTAGTAACTAAGCTTTTTTTAATGAAATTATTATTTATTGTTGCATTTGAGAACAATTTATTAATTAAACAAAACAACTGTATTAAAGTATTACATTTTTTTGTTAAATGATCAAAATTAAAATGACTAAAATTTATTAAACTTAGAACGATTTATGAATTATATAAAACATTAAATTATTTAATTTAGTTACATTTTCACAAAACTACAGTTTTTTTGTTAAATTAAATGATCAAATTATATTATTATTTTTTGTTAAATTAAATGATTAATTTATTTTTTTACAAATTTTAAATGATCAAAATTAAAATGACTAACATTGATTAAAATTAGAACTATTTATTATTAAATTATTTTATTTAGTTACATTTTCATGAAACGATTGTTTTTTGTTAAATTAAACGATCAAATAATATTAAATAGTTTTTTTATAAAATGTAGATCTATTTATTAATATACGAGACAACTGTCTTAAATTATTAAAGCTTTTTTGTTAAAATAACAAGAATGTATCAGTAATAATTAGAATGACGTAGTAATGATATAAAGTGATATCATTGAATAGCTTTGCTCAGTTACCCTCGGTCTCTCGCGGGCACAGTTCACAGGGGTCGCCCCATCCCTCGCCCGGCAGCAGGCTGCAGCAGCACTTGGCTTTGGTGGTGTTGAGTGGTTTGGGGACGGAGCATTTGCCTGCTTCAAAACGTGTGAAGCAGAAGCTCTCGCGTGTATCTGACGATAAAAACACATTCATGTGAGGAAAATACATGGAAATACTCAACACAGAGCTGCTAAATACAGTGATATACCTTACTTCAGTGTATTACTACATAAAATAATCATTATAAATGACAACATACTGTATAAAAAAGAATTTAAATATAATAATAGAAATAAATAAAATAATTTAAGATATATTTTTTATAAATATTTTACGTAACGCATAAATTTATGCTAAATACAACTAATAAAACACCCTATATTATCTAATGAAATTGCAAAACATCAGTGTTTAAACGTATTAATATTTATGAATATTACTACTTCATTTATAAATTTACATGAAGTACAACTAATGAAACACCCTACTTTATGTAAATAAAATATTTATTAATGGCAACATATTATATAAAACATTAGATACATGAAGTGTTAGTATTCTATAATAAATAAACTGTTTAAAATATTCATACATATTTATACTACAGTTTGACATAATAATATGTTAATCTTAATTATACAAAACACTTTATTACATTTTTAATTAAATTAAATGATCAAAATTACGAAAAATTCTTATAAAATGAAGAATGAGTTATTAATTATATAAAACTCTTTTTAATAAATAATTCAATTTTTGTTAAATTGAACTATGAAAATTAAAATGACTAAAAATTGTATACAACGTAGAACGATTTATTAATTTCATGAGACTATTGTTATTACATTATTAATTTTGTAATTAAATTAAATTATCAAAATTAAGATATGAAAGTGAAAATTATTGATTAATTAAATAAAACTTAAAAATGTATGCAATTTTAATCTTACTTATAAATATTTTATGTAAAAAAAACACATCTTAGAAAAAAAAAAACATACTATTCCGTCTAATTCAATTGCAAAATATAAATATTTTAACAAACGTATATATGAAACATTCATAGTTTATTTATAAATGTACACTCAGTACAACTAATTAAAAATGACTTTATTAAAATAAAATGAGTTATAAATTGAAACATAAAACTGAATTTATTATATGAAACTGATTTTATTACATGGATTGTTGAATTTAAATGATACAAATTAAAATTAACTAAATATTTAATTACATTTATAACTTTTTTTTAAGTTATTAATGTAAAAAACAATTTCGCAATTACAAAATATCAATATTTAAACAAGTGAATAACTATGAACATTTATATTTTATTCACACAACTACACTAGAATGATTTATTAAACGGATTCATTCAATAAAAATCCGCTATGTTGTGCACAGATCTATTTAATAAGGTAGTTCACTTAAAATAATAGTTACAAACAGCAACATAATAAAATAATGCTTCTAAAAGCAGATTGATATGATGAAATGCGTGTTTCTCACCGAAGCAGCGGCGGCCGTTGTCAGACAGCACAAACCCGGGCTGACAGAGGCACTGGAAGCTGCCCGCCGTGTTTTTACACGTGCCGAACTGACAGATGTTGGGCTCCACGTCACACTCGTTGATATCTGTGCGGGACGGGACGGGTCAGCACGGGTCACAGGCGTGTGTGTGTGTGTGTGTGTGTGTTAATGTGAAGCTCTTACCCACACACTTGTCGTTCTGCACCTCGTATCCGGGTGGACAGATGCAGCGGAACGAGCCGTCCAGATTCTGACAGGTTCCCGGCTGACAGGCTCCCGGCAGCGTCACACACTCGTTAATATCTGACACACACACACACACACACTATTACATAACAGTCCTGCACAACACAAGACATGATGATCAGAGCAACTAAACTACAGCAAAGAGAACAGTCTGAAAAAGTCTTTCAATTACTAAAAACAGCCGCTTTCATAACAGGGTGATGTGTTTTTAATTATACAAAAAAAATCTAGGCAGTGTTTGGCACACAAACTTATCTAAAAATAGTGGTTAAATATGTATATACATATATCTGAAAAATAAAATATATAATAAAAGATAATAGATATAAAATATGTATAGATTATATGTGTCCATTATATAAACTATAAAAAATGTGAAATACTATAATAGATATAAAATATGTATACATTTTATTTCTAAATATTTTAATGTAAAACATAATTTCGTCCTAAATATGACTAATAAAAACACCCTGTCATCTAATTCAGTTGCAAAATATCATTTTTTAAAGTTAATATTTATAAAACAAATATTAAAAAATTAATATCTATAAATATCTATTTTTATTTATAAATGTACACTAGGTACAACTAATAAAACATTATATAAAGATTATATAAAAAAATAATACTTATTAATGGCAAAATATATAAAACATTATATAAAATATTAGTATTATATATATATATAATATATGTAAAATATGTATACATCTTATTTATAAATATTTTTAATGTAAAACTAATTTTTGCTAAATACAATTAATGAATCCACATTTTTCATCTAATTCAATTGTAAAATATCAATATTTAAAAAAGTATTATTCTATATTTTATTTATAAATGTACACTTGGTACAACTAATAAAACATTATCTAAACATTATCTAAAAAAATAATGCTTATTAATGGCAAAATATTATATACAACATAAAATATTATTTCTATGTTTTATTTATAATTCTATATTTTATTTATAAATTAAGACTAGGTAAAAGTACTAAAATTCCCTACTTTATCTAGATAAAATAATATTTATTAATGACAATGTAATATATAAAATATATTTAAAATATGTGTTCATCTTATTTATATTTTTTTTAGTAAAACTAATAAAACACTCTACTTTATCTAAACAAATGCATATTTATAAACATCTAGAATTTATTTATAAATTTACACAACTAATAAAATACTATTTATAAATTGCAACATATTAAATAAAACACAAAATGTGATTAATATATCAATGTATTTGTAAATGTAAATATTTATATAGCTAACAAAACGTGGGATTTTTATTTTCAAATAAAAGAGATTGTGCTCATGCTTATTTTGTCAAACTGTATTTTATATTAAAAAAGCGTCGTTATTTTGCTTATTTGGTCTACGCCGTTACAACCACGAGCTGCGTCTCTGAAATCAAACAGAGTTTCCTCTGGAGGTCTGCAGTTTCCTGATCAATGGTATGGATGGATAGAGAGCTTTCAGCAGGAGTGTGTTGATGATCTGTACAGTAAGAGTCTCACCGACACAGTTCTTGCCGTCCGGCGTCAGGTTATATCCGTCCAGACACAGACACCTGAAGGAGCCCATGCTGTTGATGCACTGGCCGTTCCTGCACACCTGACTGGCGTGAACGCTGCACTCGTCGATATCTGAACACACAAACCGCACACTGTTAACCCTTCACAGTCAAGCACACCGGTAACCCTTCAGTCAGCACACTGTTAACCCTTCACAGTCAGCACACTGTTAACCCTTCACAGTCAGCACACCGTTAACCCTTCACAGTCAGCACACCGTTAACCCTTCACAGTCAGCACACCATTAACCCTTCACAGTCAGCACACCATAACCCTTCACAGTCAGCACACCATTAACCCTTCACAGTCAGCACACCATAACCCTTCACAGTCAGCACACCATTAACCCTTCACAGTCAGCACACCATTAACCCTTCACAGTCAGCACACCGTTAACCCTTCACAGTCAGCACACCGTTAACCCTTCACAGTCAGCACACTAACAACAGTCAGCACACTAACCCTTCACAGTCAGCACACTTAACCCTTCACAGTCAGCACACCATAACCCTTCACAGTCAGCACACTGTTAACCCTTCACAGTCAGCACACTGTTAACCCTTCACAGTCAGCACACTAACCCTTCACAGTCAGCACACCGGTAACCCTTCACAGTCAGCACACTGTTAACCCTTCACAGTCAGCACACTGTTAACCCTTCACAGTCAGCACACTGTTAACCCTTCACAGTCAGCACACTGTTAACCCTTCACAGTCAGCACACCGGTAACCCTTCAGTCAGCACACTGTTAACCCTTCACAGTCAGCACACTGTTAACCCTTCACAGTCAGCACACCGGTAACAATTAACAGTTCAAATTAAATTGTATTTTGATTAAATGAAAAAAGTTTTTTTTTGTCTTTCCTGTTGACAATATGCAAATTTATTTACAATATTAAATTGTTAATTATGTATTTAAAGAGTTTAAATGGTTAAAGCCACATTATAAAGTTTAAAATACATTTTAAAATCGTAAAGTTTCATTTTGATTAAATGATAAGAAATATTTTAATCTTTAAATGGTTAAAATCACAAAAAAGTTTTAATTAAATTTTAAAATTATTTCCTTTCCTTTATTCAAAATGAAGCTTTCCAATTTTAAAATTTTCGAAACTTTTCTAATGTGATTTTAACCATTTAAACTCATTTAAACATTTAAATACATAATTAACCATTTAACATCAGTGTGCATATTATCAGCAATAAAGACTAAAATTTTATTTTCCTTTAATCAAAATGAAACATTTTAGTCTTTAATGCTGATAATATGCACAATTCGTTGCGATATTAAATGGTTAATGATGTATTTAAAGAGTTCAAATGGTTAAAGTCATGATGCAAAAAGTTTAAAATACATTTTAATATCATAAAATTCCATTTTGATTAAATGAAAGGAAACATGTTAATCTTTACTACTGATAATAGGCAATTTTTTATGATATTAAATAGTTAATTATGTATTTAAAGAGTTTAAATGGTTAAAGACACAAAATAAAAAAATAAAATTAATTGAAATTGTAAAGTTTCATTTTAATTAAAGGAATCATTTGAGTCTTTCCTGCTAATATGCAAATTTCTTCACAATATTAAATAGTTAATTATGTATTTAAAGAGTTTAAATGGTTAAAGTCACATTATAAAAAGTTTAAAATACATTTAAAATCAAAGTTTAATTTTGATGAAACGATAAAGTAAATATTTTTAAATTATTTCCTTTCCTTTATTCAAAATGAACCTTTACAAATTTTAAAATTTATTTGGAACTTTTTCTAATGTGATTTTAACCATTTAAACTCAAACATTTAAATACATAATTAACCATTTAATATTAATATGCATATTATCAGCAATAAAGACTAAAATGTTTATTTTCCTTTAATCTTTAATGCTGATAATATGCACAATTCTTTGTGATATTAAATGGTTAATTATGTATTTAAAGAGTTTAAATGGTTAAAATCACATTCTAAAAAGTTTAAAATCAATTGTAAAATTGTAAAGTTTCATACTGATAAAAATAGCATGTACTCATATTCATTATGGACACATATAAACTCTAACAGCTCTCTAAGCGTCCAGAAGCTGTAGCAGTTGTTTTCTCACCCATGCAGTCGTTGTTGTGCGTGAGCTCGAAGCCGGGGAAGCACAAGCAGTTGTAGGAGCCCACGGTGTTTTTACAGGTGCCGTTTCCACACGGCTGCCGCTCGCACTCGTCGATATCTGCCAGAGACAGTGAGATTCAGCCGATCAGACACGATTCAGAGCAGCAGACACATGAAGAGCGCTGCAGACACTCACCCATGCACATGGTCTGGTCCGGCGTGGTCTTGAAGCCGTTGTGACACAGACAGCGGAAGCTGCCCTGAGTGTCGATGCACTCGCCGTGACTGCAGACGTTCGGGATCTCCTGACACTCGTTACGGTCTGACAAAACACACAGTTACAGCCAGCTCTTTACTGGAAAACACTCTGGGATTTATAAAGCCACAAAATCAGCCAGAAATGACACTTTATGAACATATAAAAATGAAAAAAAAAAATACAATAAACAAAACAATAAATTTAAATAATAAAATAAAATAATGATTAAAGGTGCTGTATGTAGGATTTTGACTCTACTAAAGCATAAACATACCATAATATGCTTGCAGACATTTAGGAAACATGTTAAGTTAACATACTTGTTTATCTGAAAAACAATGCTATAGTTAGTAATCCTTCTTTGAAAATGTGCGTCCGGCCCGGAATGTCTGTGTTTGTTATGGTTTGTGAAACCCACCCACTGCCAGTTTACCCAATTGTATTTCGGCACCCCGGGTTGCCAGTTGGCGGAAAACACAGCATATTTAATTTCATTCATTGTCATGTGCGCTCGTTCCTGTTGGTGTCGTTAATCTGGCAACCTGCCGCTGTGTCAAGTCTGAGGAGGAGGGGCTGGTGAAATAAACTGTCTCCAATATTTTGAATTTGGACTGCAATACCTAGTTCAACCGCTTGTCAAATAAACCTTTAAAGAAGTCATTAAATAAGACAAAAAAAGTCATTAAATAAAAAAATTATGTAACATTAAAAAAGTGAGCTGTCATTAGGTGAGTTCATTTTTGAAGGTGTGTCATTCAAACTCCATTTACTGAAAATAAATTAAATTAAATTAAAAATAATTTAAGCAGTCATTAGATGGGTTGGTTTTTGAAGATGTGGCATTCAAATTCAGTCTAATTAAATAAAAAAAATACAAAAATCAGTTTGCATAAAATAAAGTCACTTTTTTTTTTTTAAATAAATAAATTAAAAATAAATAAAAATAAGAATAATTAAGCAGTCATTAGTTGAGTTGGTTCTTTTAAAATGTGGCTATCAAATTCAGACTGCATCTAAATAAAAAAATGACACTTATGTAAATAATTTTAGATTCAATTATTGCTGCCACAATGACTAGAAAATGTAATCAATATCCCTGTAAAATAATACAACCAAAGCAATGTTAATTATATAAACAGCACAGATGTTTGTGAATTTTGTGCATTTTATAATGAACTCATTTGCATAAATAGCAATGACATTATACCAGCACATATTGTGCCTGCTAAAGTTGTGCAAGTGGTTTTGCGCAAAAAAATTGTGCTCGAATTGAGCGCAATTAATGCCAACTTAAATTATTTTTATTTATTATGTTTTGTTTTGTTTTATTCTGACTGAATTTGAATGCCAAAAACTAACCCATCTAATGACTGGTTAAATAATTTTTATTTTATTAAATTTTTTATTATTTTATTTTATTTAGTAAATTTGCTAAACAGCGGCGGATGCAGTGAAACCCGGAGCTGGACTCACCGAGGCAGGCTCCGCTGGGCGACAGCTTGAATCCGGCCGAACACTCGCAGCGGTAGCTGCCGGGGATGTTGATGCAGTTGGCGTTTCGCTGGCACAGATTGTCGCCGCTGTTGCACTCGTCGATATCTGTGGTGAACAGACAGCGTAAGTCAAGAAATACGACAGCGATCTTCAGTACAGAGGCAGTCGTGCGTCGGTACCTTCACAGATGAGCAGGATGTTGTTGTAGCTGAAGCCCATGGGACACTCGCAGCGGAAACTGCCGATCTGGTTGATGCAGACGCCGTTCGCACAGATTCCTGGGATCTCGCGACACTCGTCGATATCTGAGGGGAATATAAACGGGCTGTTTGTATGAAAGCGCTCACACAGAGCTTGTGTTGATGAAGTGAGATGTTTCGGGCGACTCACCGATGGGTTTTCCGGTGTGAATGTCGATGATGAACCCAGGAGCCTGATTTCCACACAGCAGCTGGTACTCGGCTGCAGGAGACACAAAATAAACACACATCAGGGAGAATATAATGCCACAGCCTCAGAAAAACAAGACCCAAATAATGACCGCTTAAATGATTTATATTTGAAGAGTTCCGATGCAAAAGCCTCTAAGTGCCGTCTGAAAGTGTCTTCTAAAATTAGTATTTTTCTCAGACTCCTATGTTTATGTTCAGTTATTGCACTATAATGGAAATGAAAAGAACCTCTTCATTGCCAATAAAGTGAAATTACTGAACCTACACACAGGAGTCTGAGAAAAATGCTCATTTTAGAAGAAAATTTCAAATGACATTTACAGGCTTTTGCATCTGAACTAGCCTGAATTTCAATGCCAAAAAATGCTTAAATGATTCATATTTGTATATTTATTTTTATATAGTTTTTATTTTATTTTATGCAGTGATGTGCAATGCATTTTATTGTATTTTATTTTGAGTTGTGACTTTGAATGCCACACCCTCAGAAACAAAGACCCAAATGATTTTTATTTATATATTTATTTCCTATTTAAAATAGTAGCCTAAATTTTAATGCCATTCCTTCAGAAACCACAACCCACCTAAATCAATTTCACTGCTTAAAAATTATTTTACAATTTAATTTAATTTAAAATTTAATTTAATTGAAAAGTAGCCTGAATTTTCATGCACACCTTCAAATAATTATATATATATATATATATATATATATATATAATATATATTATAAATAAATATATATATATATATATATATATATATATATATATTTATTTTATTTTCTATATATTTTTTATTTTATTTTGTGCAATGCAATGCATAGTAATGTCTGTGTTTTTTCTCCTCCATTATTTTGACTGTTGTTGAATGCCACTCGCATCCACTCTCATTATGTATTTAGACATGGTTCTCCCACACTCACAGGTGGCCGGCGTGGGACAGGCCTCGCAGGGTCTGTTCCAGGCTTTGCCCACGTTATAGGAGCAGCAGCACATCTTCTTGGTCATGTTGAAGGAGAGCTCGTTCTCGCAGGTGTCGTTGAAGTTGCGGTAGCACACGCTCTTTCTCATATCTGTGAAACAGAAACACGGATGAGCTCCAGAAGCTGTGATTCAGTGCTAATCGCTCGGCGAGCGGCTCTTACCCATGCAGTTGTTTCCTCCGTTCACCTGCATGTACTCGGGTGGACAGACGCAGGTGTAGTTTCCCAGCGTGTTGTAGCAGGTTCCTGGACCGCAGATGCCGATGTGCGCCGTACATTCATCAATATCTGAGAGAATCCATCAGAAAATATATCAGCATTCAAACACTCGATCGTCTCGTTGCTCCTTTTATAGATGTTTGCAGAAATCTGCATGTCTTTATTACAATTATAAAAAATAAATAACTTAAAATTAATTAAAGATAAGTTATAAAGTGTTAATAATTTCATTAAAAGTAAATTACACAAATTCATAAAAATACATTCATGAACATTCAAATTAAGTTAAATAAAAGTAATGCATTTAAATTAAATAAAATACATTCAAATAAAAGTTACTAAATGTTCAAATTATTAAATAATTAAAAATGATACAAAATTATAAAAATACAAAAAAATATTAAATAATATAAGTTTAATATAAAACGACTTTAATAAAACTACTTTAATAAAAAATACTTAAAATAAAATTTGTAGATAAAACTTAAGGTTTTATTTATTTAAAATGACAAAGTAATTTTTTTTTAAATAAAAGTAAATTAAATTATTGAAATATTAATATGAATTGCTCATATAAATACATTCATAAAAATAAACTAAGATTACTAAAAATTTAAATTCAATAAATGTAATCAAAAGTTAATTTAATTCTTAAAATATTAATATTTAACTTCAGTATAAACATTTAATTGAAATGAATTAAAATGTAATTATTGTTATTCACTTAAAAGTAAATTCCACATTAAAGTATTCAAATATGAATCTACATATAAATTAAAATACTCATACATTTATTATAAAATTATTTAATTAAAAGTTATTTTATTTAATTAAAATCACACAATTATGAATTACTAATGTAATTCATAAAAATAAATGTACATTTAATTAAATTAATTTAATTATTAGAATATTCACATCAATTTTGTATACATTTTTAATTGAAATTAGTTACATTTAATTAAAAGTGAATTATTTAATTTAAATTACAGAAATAAAATATTTAATTAAATACATTCCTAAAATTTCAATAAAAGTAATTTTGATTAAAATGAATTAACTATTGAAATGTATTATACATTTAATATAAATATTAAATTGTTTAATTAAATGTTAATTATTGTTATATTAATATTTCAATGTTATATTTAATTAAACTGAATATAATAATATTTAATAATAATAAATAAATTAAACAAATAAATTAATGCATACATAATTAATCAAATAATTAAATTACTAAAAATCTAATTAAATGACTAACTTTAAATTTAAATTACTGAATAAAATGACTAAAAACTCTCTGAGCTCTGTAGCTGCTGTCGACCGGACCTTCGCAGATGCGTGTCTCCTCGTTGAGGTAGTATCCGGCGGGACACTCGCACTGGAAGCTGCCGAAGGTGTTGACGCAGTTTCCCCCCTGACACAGACCGGGCAGCTCCTGGCACTCGTCGATGTCTGTGCGCGGGACAGAGAGATTATTAATGTAGGCGTCGTTAGACTCACAGACCGCAGGCGTTGTGCTGTAGATCCGCTCTTACCCTCCAGGATGACGGTGATAGGATTGGGCCGGAAACCCTCTCCTCCAGGACACAGCGTTTTGTACTCGGCTGTGAGGAGACACACAGTTCATCATGAATACAATCAGTCTGTGCTCATGGCAGAATCAGTGTGTAGCATTTTTGACTGTTGGCTGATGCTTGTACCGATATTTAGGGAGCAGAGTGAGCGACAGCTGTAATAATGATGATATATATGTACAAATTACTATTAAATGACAGTAAATGAGACAAAAATTGTCTCTGGGAATTCAAGTTTTAGGTGGTTTTACTACAGCACAGGTATCGGCTGATGGGAAAATAGCTAAATATTTACCGATATATCGGTTTTGTTACACTTTACAATAAACTAAAATAAGACTGAAATAAGTGAGAATAAAAAATAATAACAATTGTATATATTCTTAATAATTTATCGGCTGATGGGAAAATAGCTAAATATTTACCGATATATCTTACTTAAGTCCAATCTTAAGTGGGAATAAAAAATAATAATAATGCATTTATTTTATAATTTATTTAATATGTATAGCTCTGTAAATATTGATATAGCTCTGTATCAATATTTTGAAAATGATCCAAATGATCACTGCTGCTTATTTTTTTTTTAAATATGCTTAAGTGAAACTGAAGTTAATATTGTGTAAACTAATTTCATTTAATTTCAACTACAGTATTTGTGACCCTGGACCACAAAACCAGTCATAAGGGTCAAATTTATGAAATTGAGATTTATGCATCATCTGAAAGCTGAATAAATAACTTTCCATTGATATATGGTTTGTTAGGATAGGACAATATTTGGTTGAGATACAACTATATGAAAATCTGGAATCTGAAGGTTCAAAAAAATCTAAATATTGAGAAAATCGCCTTTAAAGTTGTCCAAATGAAGTTCTTAGCAATGCATATTACTAAACAAAAATGAAGTTTTGATATATTTACGGTAGGAAATGTACAAAATATCTTCATGGAACATGATCTTTACTTAGTATCCTAATGATTTTTAGCATAAAAGAAAAATTTATAATTTTGACCCATACAATGTATTGTTGGCTATTGCTACAAATATACCTGTGTTACATATGACTGCTTTTGTGCTCCAGGATCACATTTAAAAACATTTAATTTTTGATGCATATCGCTATATAATCGTTATGTTAACTATTTGCCACCATGTTTTCCAGATTCATTCCTGGCCACTGAGAACAGCGATACGGTTGGACTGCTAGAGGTCAGTGTAGAGGGAGTGTTGTTCGTACTGGAGTTGATGGGCGGGCAGAGTTCGCAGGGGTTTCCCCAGGCTCCACCCAGCGAGCAGCAGCAGGAGGCGCGGGTCACGCCCACCCCGATCTCAGCGCTGCAGGAGATGCCTCCGTCGCCGCGGTCCAGCGTGTCCAGGAAGCAGTTCCCCACTCGCGTGTCTGACAGAGAACAGAGACAAGCCGCGTTACGTTTACAGTGATGGCGATGAATGTGGCAGACTGAAGCGGGACGGCTCCGTACCCACACAGCCCACACCCGACGGGTTGAGCTCGAAGTCCGGCGGACAGTTGCACAGGTAGCTGCCGGGCAGATTCACGCACACGCCGTTGATGCAGTTCACAGGGTCGAAACACTCGTTAATGTCTGCCAAAGAGAGACGGATGAGAGACAGAAGTGAGAAACAACACACAGTCCTGGTCTTCATTTAAATTATTCAAAATTAAATACTGTAACATTTCTTTAAATGTAGGTTAAATACTTCATTCGGTTTAGTACTTTATTAAAAATTAAAGTAGTACTAAATTAATAATAAATAAAAAAAAACGATAAAATGAATAAGTTCCTAAACATTAAAATTCCATAAATGTGCAATTATTCAATTACAGGTTTAATTAAAAAATATTTTACAGTATTATTATAAATTAAAATATAAATTAAAATACTGACATAAATGTATTAGAAAATGATTTCATTAAAATTAATTAAAATTACACAAATAAAATAGTTAATTAAAATAGTTACTAAACATTCAAATTAAATGTAAAATTGATTCATTAAAATGTAATTATGGCATTTAATTATTTTATTAAAGTAAAATTAAACAAACAAATAAAATAAATCTTAGAAATAAAATAAATTGTGTCCATGATTCTCAAAATTGAGGTATTTTTGTAGATGTTTGCTGAAATTAACATATTTGCATGTCTTTATTAAAATACTAATTAATGTAACAGAATTTTACGAACTTTTAATTAATTTTACATTAAATTAAAAGTTCTATACTTTAATTATTTTTTATTATTTCACCAAAAGTAAAATACAAAAACAAATAAATGTATTATAATTTAGATATTAATATACAATTATTTAATCAAAAGTTTATTATTATTATTATGTAATTAAATAGTAAATCACATCAACAAATAAAATGTCAATTAAATAAATGAATGTTACCAAACAAGAAAATTCAATCAATGTTAAATTAATTAAAAGACAATGAATCTAACTTGATATAAATGTAATATATTTCATTCAAATATTAATCTGAAATGATTTAACTACAAATAATAATTAAATTAAAAGTCAATTACACACAAATAAAGATTTATAAAATAAATCAAGGAAAAATATGTATTTGATTAAATTTCATTTAAATAAAAATAAATATTAAATATTAAATATAATTAATAAACAATAAATATAATTTTTAATATAAAATGATTTAATTAAACCTTAATTATTTATTATTTTAAAGTAAACTACAAAAAATAAAATAAAATAATTTACAAAAATCAAGGCTATGCTTGCATTTAGTCTTTTGTCGACATTTGCTGAAATGATCTTAAGATCTCCATGATGCTGTGATTCAGGTGTGTGTGTGTGTGTGTGTGTCTCACCTGTGCAGTTTCCTCCGCTGCGGTCCAGCTCGTAGCCGTAGTCGCAGATGCAGCGAAACATTCCCGGCAGGTTCTGACACGATCCGAACACGCAGATGTTCTGGAAGTTACACTCGTCGATGTCTGACGGGCGACACACACACAGCGGATCGAGTGAGTGTGTGTTACTGTAAGAGAGTGTGTGTGTCACTGTGTGTGTGTGTGTATGTTTACCCTGGCAGGCCTTGCTGTCTTCAGTCGGCGTGAAGCCCATCTCACACTCGCAGCGATATCCTCCCGGCGCGTTCAGACACTGACCGTTCTCACACAGATTCACGTTATCAGCGCACTCGTCCATGTCTGCAGAGAAATACACAAATCACCAACAATCCTGCCATTTATGTCCAGTTTAAAGCAGAAAAGATGCTGGACAAACAAACTTAAGACCAGAGATTGTAGCAAAAAAAAAAAAAAAAAAAAAAAAAAAAAATATATATATATATATAACATTACAATATCATTACTCATTACTAAACACATAAAATAAAAATTTACAAAGAAAATATGGAAAATATATAAAATAAAAAATATAAAATTATTATTAACATTAAATTAACAATAATCAAAAGTAAATTATTATTTTTAGAATTAAATTAAAAGGAAATTACACAAACAAATAAATTAATTCATTAAGTTATAATTTTGTTACTAAACATAAAATTATGTATTATGTATATATTAATTCTGTTTCTGTAATGACAATGAAATTGTAAATTATTATAAACAAATTAATAAACAATTTATTTATTAAGTATAAAATTGATAAATATTAATATTGATTAACAATGAAAATAAATATGTATTCTTTTAAAAACAATCATACAAAAATATTAATAAATGGAAAAATGACTGCATCAATTAATTAAATAAAAATTGATGAATGTTAATATTATTAAAATGAAAAAATTATATTAAAAATATATTTATTATATTATAATTTATTTGTTTATTAAATATTAGCAAATGAATAAATAACTGGATTTATTAATTACAATTGAGTAAAGTGGCAAATGTTTATTATAAATATATTAATTTATTGTAAATATATTCATGTTATTTCATGTAACACTTCAAAGTAAATTACACAAAAAATAAACATTTGAATTATATAATATAAAATTATTTAATCAAATGGAAATTATTTGTTTTTATTTTATTTAAAAGTAAATTACACAAACACAAATAAGATCAAATAAATAAAGATTTCAGAACAATAAAATTAATATAAAATGACTTAATTAAAAGTAGGTAAAGATTACTTTTTAAGTAAAGATTATTTTTATTTAATGTAGTGTTAAAAATAAATTACACAAACACAAATAATAAGATAAAATAAATTAAGATTTTAAGAAATTAATGTAAAATTTCTTAAAAGTAAAAGATTACTTATAGTTAATGATTACTTTCTAAGATTACGTTCAGATTACTTTCTAAGTAAAGATTATTTTTATTTAATTAAAAGTTCAAAATAAAAGTGAATTATACAAACAAACAAATACAATAACTTAATGAATCAAAGGCTATTAAACATGAAATGAAAAGCATGTGTTGCGTGATACCGGAGCAGGTGAATCCGTCGCCGTTGAATCCCTCCTTACAGGTGCAGCGGTACGATCCCGGTGTGTTCATGCACTCGGCGTTCGGGTTACAGTTGTGTTCTTCCGTCACGCACTCGTCCACATCTGCAGAGACGCAGAAACAGCCTCAAAACACAGCCAGGACTCTAACGTTAACCTGACGGTCGTCAGCAATAGTCACTCACCGATGCACTTGATCCCGTCGCCCTCCCAGCCGTCACGGCAGCGGCACTTGAAGCTCCCCGGGACGTTGACGCAGGAGGCGTGCATGTCGCAGTTATGAGCGCCGATCTCACACTCGTCGATATCTGATGCAAAACAAACACTTTACAGCAGCTGGTCTTTTCGTTTGAGCTTGGACTCGGTTCTTGAGGAACCCGGGTTACCTGTGCATCCGGTGGAGCCCTTCTTGACGAAGTATCCCAGCTGACAGTGGCAGATGAAGGAGCCTTTGGTGTTTTCACAGTCACCGTGCAGACAGATGTTGGGATTCAGATCACATTCGTTGACATCTGGACGAATACAAGACGGGACGGATCAGATTAGGACATAATACAAGCATATAAATACATAAGAGGCAGTACACTATCACGACTATACATCAGAATAAAAATATACAAAGAAAAAAAACTGGAAGTAACAAATAAATGTAATAAAATAATTCATATGAAAATTCAATAAAATCAAAATCAAGCTTACTTTGATTAAAATTAATTAAGGTAACATTAAATAAATAAAAATATTTAACTTAAATTAAATCATTATTTTATTAGTAAAATAATTAATAAAAATAATTAATAAAATAAATCAAGGTTACTACATATATTATAATTAAATAATGACAAATGATTAAGTTAAAAGTTAAAAGTAAATTATTACTTTATAAATTACAAGAAAGATAAAAAAGGAAGTAGCAAACACACAAATAAAAAATAAAATGGCAAAAACTGTGAATCATTCTTAAAATATTATACAATAAATCAAGGTAACTAAACATTCAAATTATTTAATTAAAAGTAACTTATTATTTTTTTATTTAAAAGTAAAAACAAATAATTAATGAAATAATAAAATAAATCAAGGTTACTACACAATCAAATTAAATAATGTCAAATTATTCACTTAAAAGTAAATTCTTAGTTAAAAAATTACAATAAAGATAAAAAAGGAAATGATACAAGCATACAAATAAAAAATAAAATGGCAAAAATTTGAATAATTCATTAAAAAATAAATTAATCAAATAAATCGAGGTAACTAAACATTAAAGTTATTTAATTATTTAAATAAAATATTATTTTTATTTTTTTAAAGGTAAAAAAAAACATTAATAAAAATAATTAATAAAGTAAATCAAGGTTACTATCCCTTAAAATGTAATAATATAAACTTTATTTCAAAGTAAAGCATTACTATTTTTATTATTTAATTAAAAGTATATGAAAAGTAAAAATAATTAAATAAATCAAGGTTACTAAGCAATAAAATGAAATAATATAAATAACTTTGGTACTTTCAAGCCTTTTTATTACTTGAATATAAATACAACAAACAAGCAAACAACTTAGAATAATTTATGAAGAGAAAATCATAATGAATCAGAAATATGAATTAAAATCAATGTCAAATATTTAATTAAAAGTAAATATTACACATTTTATTATTTAAATTACACAATCAAACATAAAATAATAAAAAAATAAATCAAGGTTACTAAGAACGAATATATAAAATTATTGAATTAATTAACTAATTAATTTACTTCTTATTTTTATTATTTAAATTACACAAAAATAATTCTTACAAATAAATTCATGAAATAAATCAAGGATACTGTAAAATGATTGAAATAAAAGTAAATTATTTGAAGATGTTTATTATAAGAGTAATATACACACAAATGTATAGGAGTTGAGTTTCTTATCCTCTCTCTCACACACACACACACACACACGTCTGAACTCAGGTTCATCTCACCGATGCAGGTGCGCATGTCCATGGAGGCCATGAAGCCGTCGTAGCAGAGACAGCGATATTCTCCGGGGATGTTCGTACACTGGCCACCGTCGCAGATGTCCGGCGTGTCTTCACACTCGTCGATGTCTGCGGGGAGAGACGAGGCTCAGTCTGAGAGGAACAGTGTGTGTGTAAGTGTGTGTGTCAGTGTGTGTTAGAGCTGCACGATTCTCCCACGATTCTGAACTAAACTAAATAATGTGTGACAAAATATTAACTGTTGCAGTCTATTTAAAAGTGTTTAATTTGAATTAATTATTAAACATTTTAATATATGTGACCCTGGATCACAAAAGCAGTCATAAGTAGCACAGGTATATTTGCAGCAATAGCCAACAATACATTGTATGGGTCAAAATTATACAATTTTTCTTTTATGCCAAAAATCATTAGGATATTAATTAAAGATCATGTTCCATGAAGATATTTTGTAAATTTCCTACCATAAATATATCAAAACTTAATTTTTGATTAGTAATATGCATTGCTAAGAACTTCATTTGAACAACTTTAAAGATGATTTTCTCAATATTTAGATTTTTTTTTCCACCCTCAGATTCCAGATTTTCAAATAGTTGTATCTCAGCCAAATATTGTCCTATCATAACAAACCATACATCAATGGAAAGCAAAATGGAGACCCTGTTATGGAAATATAATATATTTAATACACCAATTTAAAAAAAAAAAAAATGGTTTGAATGAATGATTCAATGACTCACTCATAAATACTTCACATGTTTTATTACTGGATGAATCAGCGTTTTTGAAGGAATCTCTTGATTTTTTTTTCAAGATTTTTTTAACAGTCACTTGTCGCCACCTAGTGACAAAACGATGCAATGACACAAACGTTATTTGAAGCGCCAGCTACTTTCAAAAGATGATTTGCACTATTTTGATCATTACTATGTTTATGTCCGAACTATAAACTTTCATCCCAGTATTTCTGAGATAATATGAATGACTGTAAGACAGAAATAATACTGTGTGGTATTATTTTAATTATTAGTAGTATTATTAATAGACACGGGCGAATCGTTGTCATTTAGAAATGAGATTGTGTGGGTGTTTTGAATCGTGATTGCGATCTTTTAACGATTAACCGTGCAGCTCTAGAGTGTGTGTGTGTGTGTGTGTTTTACCGGCGCAGGTCCTGATGTCGGGCATGAGTGCGTAACCTTCGCTGCAGCTGCATTCGTAACTTCCCTCAGAGTTCGTACAGTGAGTATCGCAGCCTCCGTTCATGATGGTGCACTCGTCGATGTCTGAGGAAATGAGAAGATGCATGTTTATAGCTGATGCACTGATTTGGATTGTTAGTTTGATGCGTGTGGATGTCGGTGGAGGTTTCTCACCCACGCAGCCCTGTCTGTCGGGCGTCACCTGGTATCCTGTGTCACAGGAGCACTGATAGGTGCCCACCATATTCACACACTGACCGTTCCTGCACAGGTTATCACTCAGCTGACACTCGTTCACATCTGAGGTGGAAAATAATAATTAATGTGTGAGATAAAGGTTTGGCTTTAAATCGCTGCAAAGATTGTCGAGACACATTTGAATATGATCACGTTTAATTTCAAATGCACTGTACAACAGTATTTTTTACATACACACACACATTATAATCATTATAATATTAAACATTTACTTTGTTTATAACATTTATTATGCATTATATATTTATTAATACTATTTATGTAATACGTATAAAAAAATGTTTTTTTATAAATTAAATTAATAGTTATTTTAATTATATATCAATCAACTGGTAAAAAAAATATGAAATATCGCTACATGTTTAAAACATGGATAACTGGATGGATCATTAAATAAATTTAAATTAAGTAAAATTATACAAATGTTTTGTAAATGATAAATAGAATGTATCCAAATTTGAAAGTGAATTATACACAATTCCACTCAGATGTTTTCACCACTAGAGTAAAGCTCAGCGGGTCTGTACCTTCACAGGCCGAGGCCTCTGTGCTCAGCTGGTGACCCGGAGGACAGTCACACTCATAACTTCCCTCGGTGTTCAGACACGTCCCGCCACGGCACAGCAGGGGGTCGCGCTCGCACTCGTCGATGTCTGTGGGACAGAGAGAGACGCTTTCAGAGGCCGAGGAGAACGTCCAGGGTTCGAGTCTCTAAATTCAATTTTAGTATGTCTATAATACAGTTCTATACTATTTCAATCATCGTCATAATAATAATAATATTTATTAATTATTAATACATATGACACTGAGTATAAAACGTTAACTGAGTATATAAAATCTAAAACATTAACAATTAACTTTAATGTTTTACATTTCTATATAAAAGTAGTGCTGTCAAACGATTAATCACGATTAATCGCATCCAAAATAAGTTTTTGTTTACATAATATATGTGTGTGTACTGTGTATATTTATTATGTATATATAAATACACACACATACAGTATATATTTTGAAAATGTTTACATGTATATACATTTATATATTTATATTCTTATATTTCATATTATATATAAATATATTTCATATTTAACATAACATTTTTCTTAAATATATACATGCATGTGTGTGTATTTATATATACATAATAAATATACACAGTACACACACATATATTATGTAAACAAAAACTTTTATTTCGGATGTGATTAATCGTTTGACAGCACTAGATAAAACATTAACATTAATGGAGTCTCACCCATGCAGTTCTTCATCATCATGAAGCCGCTCTCGTAGCCGTCGAAGCACTCGCACTCGAAGCTGCCGCCCGTGTTGATGCAGACGCCGTGTCCGCACAGGTCTGGAGAGATGGTGCACTCGTCGATATCTGCGGGAGCGAGGGGAACAGTGTGAGCAGTAGGGCTGGGAAAATTAATTGATGCATCGCGAATCGAGAAATGATTCAACATCGATTTTCTGAATGCATGGCGATTCTTCCTCGAGTCGATTCTGAGCTTAGTTTTGAACAGCAGATGGCGCTGCATGCTTTAGAAACAGCCGTACTCTGCTTGTTTCCAAATCCTTACACACTTGAACCTAAAATAATCATTCATAAAATTCGAAAAGGTTGAAGCGAATTACAAGGGTGTTCACAGTGGACTGTGTTTGCATTAATCTCGCGTCATAAAAGCATTCTGAGCCGAGGTTAAATTACAGTCTCAGCCGAATGCACAAGTGCTCTTCAGCACTCTTCTTCATCAGCATTTGAGTAGAGCGCCATCTGCTGTTAAAATCTAAGCTCAGAATAGATTCCAGAAAGAATCGCAATGCATTCGGAAGATCTCAGAATCCATCCACGAATCCATTCTACATCGATTTATCATCGCAGAGTGCTAGGTTTGATTTAGTGTTTGATGTTTGACCTGTGCAGTTCCTCTCCTCCATGGTGAGGGCGAAGCCGCTGTCGCAGCGACATTTGAAGCTCCCGATAGTGTTTCGGCACGTCCCGTGAGTGCACAGGCCTTTGAAGACCTTACATTCGTTCACATCTGCAGAGAAACACAGGCTCATAACCTCATTATTCAACACAGATAAAAACCCTAAAGAAAATACCACAAATCTGACTTTCTGTGTCTGTAAGTGTTTTTGTACCCTAGTAATACTTTGGGAACAAAATTGCAGAAAAATGCACAGAAAACCAAAAATTGGAAAATAAATAAAATGTTGTTGTTATTGTTATTATTGTTATTATTATTATTATTATAAAATACCAAAAAGGCTTATTTTCTTGGCTAGATAAATATATCATTATATTTATTTATTCGAATTTTATTTATATATTTAAATAATAATTATATTTTTTAAAAATGTTATATATATTTTGTCAATTTGTGTATAAATTATATTAAATACATTTTTAATTTCATAAAAAGTTCAATGTAAAAAATAATTATGTAATATAATTACATTTATATTTAAATAATTATAATTGTTTAGTTATTTTATATACATTTTGTAAATTTGTATAATTTATATTAAATCAATTTTTATTTAAATTAGTAAAACGATTAATGTGAAAATTTCAGGTAACAAGTAATTATATTTATTTATTAAAATTGTTTATATTTTAAATAATAATTATAATTCTTTATATATTTTGTCAATTTGTATATAATTTATATTTATTAAATACATTTGTATTAAATTTAGTGAAAGTTATAGGTAACAAATATATAAATATTTATTTGATTAACTGCAATATTAACTGCTGGTTTTGTCTGGCCAGAGGAGAATGATACTATTTCCCCGTCTAAATACTGTAAAGCTGATGTAAAGCCACCCAGCTTTATATCAAGCTGATGTAGAGCTGCTTTGACACAATTTGCATTGTTAAAAGCGCTATACAAATAATAGTGACTTGACTTGACTATTTTTATTATTTTATAAATAATTCAAATTTTTGTTATACCTTATATATTGTCAATTTGTATTGTAATTTTTATTTAATAAAAAAAAGCATAATGTGAATGTTTTAGGTAACAATTATATTTATTTATTATAATTGTATTTATATTTAAATATATTATCACATTTTATATATTTTTTAAATTATATTTTCATTACTATTTTTAGGGATAATTTGGCTTAGTTTTTATAATATATATAATATATAATACCTTTGTAGAAGGGTCGTCCTGTCAGGATGTCTCCTCGGTTGGCGATTCCAGGTCCCCGCGGGCAGATGGTTTTGAATTCGGGCGTGTTTGGTTTAGGACAGGCCTCACAGTCCACACCCCACGCTGCTCCCACCGTACAGCAGCACATATCCACGCGATATCGGCCCGGTAACGGTTCCACGCACTCGTCCTCGTCCCATTTCATATAACACTGCTCACTTCGGATGTCTACAGGACACAGTTTGGTTCGCACATGTTGTTAGTTACAAAAAAAAAGGGTTTGTTTTGGATCAGTTGTCCCTTCTAAGTCATAAATCAGGTTGACAGTTTCTGTTTTTGGTTTAAAAACATATTCATGTTGATGTATTATGCTGTCTGCAACCAATAAATCAACTAAAGAAATAAATAATTTGAGAAACGAATATGTTTCCATACCAACACATGTTCGTCCGACTCCGTCCAGCGTAAGTCCCTCCGGACACTCGCATCGGAACGAGCCCTGCGTGTTCACACAGCGTCCGTTTGTGCACACGCCAGGAAACACCTCACACTCGTTAATATCTAAAGACAGAGCAGAAACGGGATGCATCGCCATGCAAAACTCTAGATAGATCATATGGTTAATGCAGCAAAGGATTGTGGGTAACACGTACCTTCACACACAAGTCCCTTCATGCGACCGAAACCTTTCGAACAGGCAGGATCTGTAGAAAATACATGTCAAAAACTTTATTTTGTGTGTTAAAGATTGCGTCTTTAAAGCAAACATTGGTTCATGTAGCCATTCATTAATACATTACATTTTGGCTTAATTAAATTTGGCTTTACATTTTTTTTCTTCAAACATTAAAACTTTCACATTACTCTTTTTAATAAATATTAATTTAATTTAATTAATATAAATAAATACAAATGAGCAATTATTAAAAAAAACTAATTATTTAAATATAAATCAAATAATAATAAATAAATATAATTTTTTGTTATCTAAAATTTTCACAATGATCTTTTATTAAATTAAATAAAAATTAATTCAATTAATATAAATTGTAAACAAATTGGCAAAACTTATACAAAATATAATTATTATTTAACGTAAATACAATTACAATAAATAAATATAATTATTTAAAAGTCAATTATCTATTTAACCAAACAAGCCTCTTTTTTTGTTGCATTTTTAGCATATTGCTTTTTGCATATGAACTAACCAATTTCGCAGCGTTCACATGGGCTTCCCCAGGCCGCCCCCAGCGTAGAGCAGCACTCGGACTTCAGCGTGGCCCCGTTTATATTCACCTCACAGCGGCCGTCCTGGATGTTTAGCCAGCAGGTTCCTTTCATGCTGTCTGCATGGAGCAAATACATGAAAGAGAACCAAAAAAGCGTGACAATGACAAATGGACATTGTGACATTTGGAGCGGCTCCCCTGCGGAGAGTCATTGCATTTCTGCAGATATATAAAAACCAACTCTGATATCTAGCGGGATGGGATTGCAGTGGGCATTCATCCTGAAAGCACAAACGTGCAACCTATTGCCTTCATACTCCATTAATTTCAATCAAACGACATTCGCTTTCAGACAAAGAATGAAAACCGCCTGGCTAGAAATGAATAGCCTAAACGTAACAGAATGCTGTTCAGTTACTTCTAAAAACAAAATAAACATTGACACGCACATCACTATGCTAATGTTGCGTAATAAACTTAAATAGCGCTTGGTTGCGTATTTAGCAGTTGCATTTTAAGGCCGGGACACACCAAGCCGACTTCAAAGAACTAGCGGCGACAAAAGCTGACGGTGTTGTCGCCTCGCGTCGGCAGCGTCGGACCAAAAAGCTTCGCTCGAACACACCGCACAGACTACAGCCGACGGCACACTAACATGTGCGTTCTGCGCCTGAGTGAGAGGAATTAAATGTCTATATCAGCAGCTATATATAGTATATATTCGTCATTCAAAAGGAGAAACCGAAACAAAGATATATGAGATCAACGCAGATATACGAAACGTAAACAAAGCAGCGCTTGCTTACCATTTTGAATATCATTAACGTTGATAACTTTAATCATTTTAAGCAGCTCATGTTGTTATGAAAACATTCGCGTATTAGAATGATTGGGAAAGATCACGTAACATTTAAACAGCCTTCTTTCTGTACTGCCTTCATTTACATGTGTTTTCATCACTTTCGCTTTAATTCTCGGGCACTGTCTCGTTCGCTAAACTGAACATCCAATCAGAGTTCTCCCTCTTGCCGACGGCCCCGATTCAACATGTTGAATCGGGCAAACTGCCGCTGACGAGACCCGACGAGTGGAACACACCAAACAAACTAGCCCAACCGTCGGCTTGGTGTGTCCCGGCCTTTAAACATTTAAAAAAACACATTTAATAGCCAATAAAATATCCATAAGAGATCCACCAATCTCACTGTTACCATGGAAACACTTCTATTAGCCTAAAACAACTTTTCGTACTTACCTACGCAGATGGTGTTGGTGGAGTCCAGTTTGCTGCCGTGGGAACATTCACAGTTGAAGGAACCGGCTATGTTGCGGCACACGCCATTGATGCAGGGGTTGGAGTCGCATTCGTTTATGTCTGAACAAAAGGACGACAGGTAAGAACGAAAGACACAATGTATATAATTTTATGTGAAATTTACAAAAAAACATAACGAACGAAAAATATAATCATAAGCAAACCTTCGCAAGTCTCAGAGTCAGCTTTGAAGGAGAATCCTTTGGGGCAAGAGCAAGTGTAACTTCCTGGCGTGTTTCTACACATGCCGTTGTCGCACAACAACCGATTCACCAAACATTCATTAATGTCTGAAAGATATGCAAAAAGTTAACAAAATTTATCAAACACAACTACTACTCATAGGTTTTAGAGCAAGTGTTGTACAAGAAGTCTTTTGAAGCTATGTTTTGCTACCAGCAAAAAAGTTACGTAATAAAAAAAGTTAACACAACTTACCCACGCAATTCTTGCCGCTAGTGTCGGACTCGTAGCCGATGTTACAGATGCAACGGTAGCTCCCACGCAAGTTCTCGCAGATGCCGTTTTGACAAATGTCTGGATCCAAAGCGCATTCGTTGATGTCTACGAAGAAACCGAATGCAGTCCGTTAGCATTTAGCATTCATAAACGATTAGCAAATTAGCAAAATCAGACTTACCTCGCCCGTCTGTGGTGATTCCAGGTCCACTGCTGCACACCGCTTGAAACTCGGCTGCGAACAAACAAAACAACGTTAGCCACCTGCTAGCACACAAAGCTAACATATGTTGCATTAATATTAAATTATCGTTCGCGACTGGAAGGTGTATCCTTGTGGTTTACCAGAGTTGAACGCTGGGCAGGGTTGGCAGGGTTCTCCGAAGCCGTGTTCAGGGTTGGCGCAGCAGCATTCTGACTTTGTCACCGCCCCGGGGAACGGACGCGAACATGTGCCCATCTTTATTGCGCCGTAGCAGGTGGTGCGCATGTGGGTGTCCACGCAGACGCGGCCGTCCATGTCTATGGCTAGTCCTGGCGGGCACTCGCAGCGGAAAGAGCCCTCGGTGTTCACGCAACGCCCATTCATACAGATGCCTGAGGTCTGGCATTCGTCGATGTCTGTCGGAATGAAACGAAGGAGGAAATAGCGCAAGCCGTTAGAGAACAACACATCAATAACGAATAATGATGTCAATGATGGTCACGGGATGTGCTAGTTTAAGACATTTGACATCACTGACATGAAAGACTTACGTCAAATGTGATATAATAATAAATATACGCAAACGCAAATGAGATTTAAAAGTTTCAATGAGGGAACAATTTTCTGAGAATAACAAGTCAAATCTTCATTCACAATTGACATCAGATGTAAGAACCAAAGATGTCTCAAAATGTGTGTCATCAGACTTGACGTCAAATTTGAAAAAATGCGCAATTAGAAATGTGATTTTGAATGATAGTGTCTGTTTCTCGGACAAAAATTATCGCTTGACTTCAGAACGCTTGGAATATAGTGTATAGACTAATAATATGCCCGACGTCTGGTGTTCCCAGATGTCTGTCAGAGATTAACGAATGAGAAAATGGCATGAACCATTAGAGAACAATACATCAATAACAAATAATGACGCCAGTGACAAGGTGCAACATTTGACATCACTGAGATGAAAACTAGCGTTATATGTCTTGAGGCACCAGGTTTGACATTAATGGTGTCAAATGTGATTGGTTATTGCGTCTTGCGACTGTTGACGTCAAATGCGCCAGGGATGTGCAAACATACGCAAACGCAAATGAGATTGAATAGTTTTCAGAGAATAACGACTTAAATTTTGGTCATTAAAGAAATCATTGACAATTGGTCAACCGATGCAAGAACCAATGATTTTTAAGATGCCGCATCAGATTTGACACCAGACTTGGAAAAATGCGCAAGTGGAAATTCGTTTTTTTGTGATTTAGCGCCCGTTTCTCACATAAAACTATCGTATACCTTCAGAAGACTTGAAATATAGTGTATAGACTCAAAGTTTCTAATCAATTTTGGGGTCTAATAATCGTTTTAAGTGAATCCCAAACATGCTCACCAGTGCAGTAGCGTCCATTGGGTGCCAACGCAAATCCAGGTTTGCAGATACACTTGAAGCTTCCGTCTTCGTTTATGCACATGCCGTTGAGGCACATGTTGGTGGTGGCACATTCATCATGATCTAGAGGACAAGAAAAAATGATTCATTAAAAATGTTTATGTTGACCTTCTATCACCCTCCACCCACCCCAAACTCCAAAAGAGATTTATAAAACATTTTAACAGTTTTAAATCACTTTAATGCAGGATTTATAGTATATTATCAAATAATCAGCAATTAAACAGGTGAAGCATCTAATTTTGTGTGAATATTTAAAACTACTGAGTGTAAAAACATGAAAAACATACAGTACTGTATATATTAGGTAGTTCAAAGTTTCTTAAAGATGAAGTTTAAGCGCTTACCGACGCAGTTCTTCCCGTCAGGACTGATTTCAAAGCCAGCATTACAGATGCACTGGAAACTTCCATCCGTGTTCACACAGCGTCCGTTACGGCACATAACACCGTTCACGATACACTCGTCAATGTCTGAAGCAACAGGAACAGATTAGTTACAGTTGTCCACACACAGGGCGCTGGGCCGTGTGAAGTGAAGTTGTGCTGACTTTCATCATTACATTCATTATAAAGGCATATTTCACAATAAACTGTCATTTGAGTGCTGTGTGTGCAGGATACAGAGCACAGTGACATTATTTGGTAGATTTAATTCTGGTTAGTGTGTAATGCAAAATACCTTTTAAAATATTTTTCGAAATAAAGCTGAAATAAAATATAAATATTTCATATAATATTTGATAAAATATAAATATAAATTGTATAATGTGTGTGTGTGTGTATATATATATATATAATTTTTTTTAATTGAAGTTAAGGTTGACGTAAGCAAGTTTAAGTTGACGTATTAAAATGACTAAAAATAAAAATGAAATAAATTAATTAAAGCTGTATAAATTTTAATGTTATAAAAAATATATAAACACAGATATAAGATATAACTATTTAAAGATATAAAGAAGATATAAACATATAAAAAAAAACACAAAAATTACTAAAACAAACTAAAATGAAAATGAAAAGTGAAATATACTAATAGTAATAAATAATACTAAAATAAGTTGTTTATAGTAATATTAGCCATCTTGCATACATTAAAATTTTAATGGGTCATATAAAATTAACTACTTAGCTAAGATGTAAATATTATGCATTCACTGTTTATGTAGCATTTAAGCAGTTTTTGTATTTTAAGCGAAAAATAAAAATAACAAAACATGAAAAACAACAAAATGAACATACTTTACAAGTAATATATATATGTAACTATAATTATTTTTTTGAATTGTAAGCGAGAAATTGTAAAAAAAAAAAAAAAAAAAAAAAAAAAAAAAACTACGTTAATAATACTATAAATTAAATAATAGTGTAGGCATGGAGCACAAGACTAGAAAATTATATAATGTAATCATATTTTCTGCTTTAAAGTTGTTGTTTTTAGCCCTAAATACTTTTGAATGTAAAAATGTTAGCATTAAACATGTTCTAGCCCTAAACTGAGAAACCACAGAAATGTTTTTGGCATATAATATAATTATATCATGCCACAAACCAATGCAGGCCTGTTTGGTGGGAGTTCCCTGGTATCCCTCGTGACATTTGCAGTGATACGATCCTTGTGTGTTGACACAGTCTCCATTCACACACGGGTTACTGACACACTCATCCACATCTGAGGGTAGAAAGCAGATGTATAAGAGACCATTAACACTATTAATTAATAATGTGTGCTAAAATATTGACAAAATCTGCTGTTTATAACTCTCAGGCCTGTGGAAGTCAAGCAAACCGCCTACAGATGGCAGCAGAGGACATTTCAGATCATGCCAGCATTCAAGACACTGACTTTTCTTGACTGAAAGATGAATGCACAGGTTTACCGATGCACTCCCCGCGCACGTCCTGTCGGTATCCCATGTTGCATTCGCAGCGGTAGCTGGTGGGCGTGGGAATGCAGCGGCCGTTCAGGCACAGGTTGGTGAAATGCTTGCACACGTCGATCGTCGTCTCGTTCAGCTGGCCTGAGTACAAACAGGAAAACACCATTGAGCTCTTAGCTTCGGACGGTTAGTTGAAGGGAAAAGCTGGCAGCTTCCACTCACTGATCTGAATCTTCTGGCCGCCGTTGCCTCCGTTGCCGTTTATGATGGTGTGCTCGCCACCGTAAATGTAGCCGCCACCATTTCCGTTCTGCGAGGGACCTTTGCCGTAGCTGCCGATGTTCAGACCGCCGTTGCCGTCGTGGATGATGCCGCCGCCGTTACCGGTGGCAAACGGAAGCCTCTGGATGCACAGTCGCCTGTATTCATCTGCAAATGAACAATAGATGCTTTTACACTATACCAATTACAGGGAGATGGAAATATATTGCAATTTATACAATTTCTACAATTTATACAAGTTGCAAATTGCAGAAATTCCTATGTATATTCCTACTTTAAATGCAAACTTTTTGAATAACTATAAAATAATTTTATTTTTCAATATTAATATTAAATAATGCTATTATATATGATATGATATATATTTATAATCATAATATATATTTAAATGTAATAGTTTGCACTTAAATATATATATAAATATATATATATATATATATATCACATTTAAAAATATAGTTTTAATACATATATATTTGTTTATTGCACAGTCAACGTATGTTCAACGTATATTTTTTAACTATTACATTTAAATTAATAATAAATATTTTATTTATATATATAATATTTAGTATATTTTGTACAATATATGTGTGTATATATATATATATATATATAATACAATATATTCATGTGTAAGTATGTGTGTGTATATATATATATATATATAAAATATTTTAAATAATAATTATATTAAATATAGATAATATATACAAACTGCTTATTTGTTCAACACGTGAAAAACAATAAAATGATAAACAGACTTTTAAATATTTTTTACAATTTCATATTTTATATATATATAAAATGTATAATTTTTATATGAGTGTACACACATATAAATATTTTTTAAACATGTTAAACAAACAATTTCATTAAATATAGATAAAATAAAGATCTACTTATAAATTGTTCAATACATGAAAAACACAGAAATAATGAAGAAAATGAGCTTTGCTTGTGCATTAAATGAAAGCAGAAAAACCGAGGATTTGGCAGCTGCTTGGCTCATGCATTCCTGCGAAAGACACACGATGGTGTCAAAGAGGAGGGAAGAGCGTAAAACACACGGGTGTGAAGACGTGAGAATGAAAGAGAGCGTTTTATTATCCCGAGGGACCATCGCTTTGCTGACCTGACATGTATTTATTGTGATTTTGTGGTGAGGTACAGCATGTCTGGAGCGATTCTTCAAAGAGCGCTACATAAAGGTCAAACGCTCGCACATCTAAAGAAATTCCTCCTTTGAAATTATGTTTTTATTGTAATACAGTACTGTAAGTATTGTAAGAGTCAACACTCATTTCAGCCTATCATGACAGGATCATAAATGTACTTTAAAATCTGTGCAGTTCAGAATTACATTGAAAATACCACAAAAGATGGCATGTAATACAGTTTTATTTCTGTATTTCCTGTTGAAAAAGGAAGTTTGGACTTTTTTTGAACTATGCTACTTGCTATCGCTATTCAGAAGCAAAAGCTTCAAAAAAATCTAAAAATCTAATTTAATTTTAAATGTGTATATATGCTGAATATCTTTTAGGGGTATGTTAGCATACCGATGTTAGACTCAAAGCTAACAAACATGGACTAAAAACCTCAAAAAAGTTATAAAAAGCTCATTTTAAATATGCATATATGCTAAATATCTTTTAGAAGCATGCTAGCATAAAGATGTTAGCCTCAAAGCTAACAGACATAGACTATAACCATCAAAAAAGCTCTTAAACATTCTAAAAAGATCATTTTGAATTTATATATATATATACATGTTATCTTTAAGGAGTATTCTAGCATTACAGATGTTAGCCACTAACAGTCGTGGATTAAAAGTTCTAAAAAGCTCATTTTAAAAGTATATTTATGCTAAATATATTTTATGGTATGCTACAGTAGCATACAAATGATAACCTCAAAACTAATAGATGTTGACTAAAAACTTAAAAGTTCTAAAAAAAAGTTTTAAAGACAATTTTAAAATGCGTATTTATGCTAATTGTCTTGTAGAAGTATGCTAAAATACAGATGTTAGCCTCAAAGCTAACAGACATGGACTATAAACTTCAAAAAAGCTTTAAAAAGTTATAAACAGCTAAAAAATGTGTATATAAACTAAATATCTTTTTGAAGTATGCTAGCATACAGACAGTAGCCTCAAAGCTAATATTGACTCAAAACTCTAAAAAGCACCTGACAACGTTCAAATTTCTAGCAGTAGCAATAGTAACAGTGATGGTTGACATCTTAGTTGTAATGCTAGTGATTAGCATTAGCCCACTCACCGGATCCTCTGACGGGGCACATCTCTGGGATGTGTCCGAGTGCCCAGCAGCGGCCCGTGTCGCAGCAGCACTGCATCTTGGTGTACTGACCGGACAGTTCGCTCGCGCAGCGGCCGTTCGCTAGAGATGAGAAACATGTACCAACCCGATGATCTGTGAGAGAGAACGAGAGAGATATCAGAAATGCTACTGTTTTTGCATAGTATGCATACTGTAAACAATATGTGAATTTTGTCAAAATGAGCAGTATGAAACGACAGTATACTGTATCCCACAATGCAATGCGCTCAACTTGGCCTTTCATTTTAAGTGAGAGACAATAGGTGCATCCCAAATTGCGTACTTATGCACTATTCTATGATGTTTTGCAGTATAAATAGTGCGAGTAGTGTGTTCACACTGAAAATTCCAAAAAAGAATAAATGCACTTTAAATACCCGGATGATTCACTTAAATGACCAACAAAACTAAGTGTGGAATTTTTCACACTTAATGCACTCAACTGTCACAGCTTTAATTACATTGCGAAGGGGGAGGGGCTATCAGACTCTGATTATTAATGACAAAATAACCTTATAAAATTCATACTCTACTTGGTTGAGTACATAGTGTATAAATGCATAGTGTATAGTGCATCATTTGGGATGCAGTTATTGACCTGGAAATAACATAAAATATTATTTTAACTCCCCTTTTTGACTCGAATTGCCAAAAGTGATGACATTTATACCAATTTATTAACTCCGAATACCACAAATTCTGTTCTCGCAAGTACAGTCACACTTCGCAGGAAGTCAGGTACATGCGTGCCCATTTACACGGTCCCCTAGCAGGAAGTTAATTTATGAGGTGGGAGCCTGAGAAAGCCACTGGAGGACCAAAAGCATACAGGCTTGAGATGGGACGTTTCGCTCAGTCAAGGTCAACGAGGGGGGTTGGTTGCGATAGGGTGCATACACTGCGACATTAGCGTGAGCGAACCATGCGAAAGGGGGGTGAGAGTCGATTAACTCGGCTAATGAGCCAGCACTCTGCCATAAATCAAGTCCATGTGGAGTAATCTCAGCCAATTACGTCGGACATAAGAAACTCTTCGTCTGGAGGTTGCAGGCGCACACTCCCAAACTGCAGCCTCCTGGGATCGACCCGGCCTGAGGGGGGCAGGGTGGGTTTCGCAAGCGTGGTGATGGGAAACTGGCTTCAATTGGAACCAGACCTTCTCTCGAGCCTTAAAGCAGGATTTTTCGTTTTCGCATTGGGGCCCCGCAGTGCATTAACGCTGATTAGCGTCAGGCTAAATGACTCCCCACGGCCTGGTTTTGCACGATACAAAGCACCAACGCAAAGATACCACAAAATGTTGCGCTGCCTATGGTTTCTGGCCTAAAACAATGTCTAAATAGCTTGTTGTTGGTTACTAATAGCATGGTTCACCTTTGGAATAACATACACTGATGAATTGCGCACAATTACGAAAGTCAATTTTGATTTCAAGTCAACTTTCGAACATTCTCCCATGACATCATGCTCCCAAAACCATTTTGGCTTCCTAGAGTCTTTTTTTGTATGTCAACATGTAGAAAATCATGCGGGCTGCCCGCATTCTCCACTACGAAGGGATCCATATGTACAGTGAAAGTTTGCCGTAAATCTAAACGGGTTTCTGGGAACAAATGAAGGCCATGTCAACACGTCATCCAGGGCCGATATCTCACGTTTCATTATTTGCACCCGGGGACCCGACAGATCACGGGGTTACGAGAGACATATGGGGTGGCGGGAGTGAGAAACTCAAGACGGCGTGTATAAAAAGAGAAGGGAGTGTGAGAGAAATGGACAGTGAAGAGAAAAGACAGAGGCGACGCCAGAGTCAACAGTGCCTCTGCCTCACTGTACTGGAATGTTAGCAGGAGGAAATAGCATCCATGTGACTCTGTTTTCACCGTTGTCCTCTGGCGACTGATCCCCCGAGACCGGATGAGTCTGCGCAAGACCTGTTCGCCAAAAGAAACCAACAAACTCTCAAGGTAACCAAACTGAAGTCTCAAACTAAAGAAAGACTAGTCAGTTTGGATCGTGTCTTTAAAGGCAGTGTGTAACGGCATCACATTTAAACACATTTACATTTACCTGTGCATTTCACCTTTTTTTTTTGTTATCAACTATTTTTTATTTTCATTTTTTTTACAAACAACACAACATAATATCCAAAATAAAACAAAACAAAACAGCAGACACATACTCAACATCTAAAAGTTCAATCAAAAGGGAGGGAGAGAGGGAAGGACAACAAGAACACAAAAGTCACTCCTTTAAATAATCACGTACATTCAGTAAAAAACACTGCCAAGCCTCAATGGTTGAAGGCCTGGCCCCACCGACTCGCGCCGTTGTACACTCACATGAGACAATTTGCAGGAGGCTACGGATCCAATATGCCTCTCTACACATGTGTGGTGTAAACCAGTTCTGAATTATTGTCTTCTTCACAGCTGTAAAACCAGCAAACAACATTCTCTTTTGCATTGAACTAATACAGAGATCAGAATCATCATTAAGAAGACATAAACTTGGGTTAACAGACCAATCAATTCTCAGTAATGATGACAAAACCAGGTTTACATGTGTCCATAGACTGATGACGACAGGACATTCCCAAAACATATGCAGAAAAGTGCCTGATGATGTAGTGTTACATATATGGCAGTTCAAATTTGACTGCAGTTTAATTTTAAATCTTTTGTAAGGAGTTATGTATGCTCTATGAATGACTTTGAAGTGAATAAGACGATGAGCCAGATTTTTAGATGTTAAGCTGAGATTAGACCACACTCTCTCCCAGTCGACAGATAAATTAAGATCAGATAATTCCCTATTCCAAATAGTTTTAATAGAAAGAGGTTTTGTAATACAATCAATAATTTTATTATATATTAAGGAAACAGATGGCCGACCAGCAGATGGTGCAATCCAGTCCCGCATAGGATGAGAGGAAATGGAAGAAGACCAAGGAACGCCATACGCTTTGAGAGCAGAACGTAATTGAAGAAAAACTAAATATGCAGATGCTGGTAGACAAAATTTGGCTCTCAATGCCTGAAATGAACAGAGGCCCTGGTTATCATACATATCACCGCACGTGTTCACACCTAAAGAGGACCAAGAGGGTTGGACAAATGGACGATTTCCACATACAAAGTTCAAATTGTGCCATAAAGGTGTACTGTTACAGAATTTGAAGGGTCCACCTATCCGACGTTCAACCGTTTTCCAGATTTTAATAGAGTTAGCCACAACCGGACCAAATTTATAATTATCCCCTTTTTTTCCTGTGCCAGTAAATAAAATATCTTGAAGTCTATTTGGTTTAACCTTGTCAGCTTCAATCACCCTCCATGAAACTGTAGATTGAGGATCAACCCAATTATGAAGGGCCTTAAGCAGGAACGACCAATAATATAATTCAAAATTTGGTACAGCCAGTCCTCCTGCGCTATTAGGATGTTGTAATGTGGTAAGTTTAATTCTGGGACATTTATCATTCCAGATAAACTTAGAAATTATGGAGTTGATCTCCTTAAAGTAACCTGGAGGGGGAGAAAGTGGTAGCATAGAGAAAAAAAAAATTAAATCGAGGTAACAAATTCATCTTAACAGTGGAGATTCTTCCTTGGAGAGAGACTTTAAGATTCTTCCATCTTTGAATGTCATTTTTGACCTTAACGAAAATGTTATTAAAATTGTCTCTGGCAATCTTATGAATGTTTTTATATATGGTAATGCCCAAATAGATGAAAGATTCCTTAATAGGGATAAATGAGGGAATAGAAAAATTAACCTTAACATTGTTAATTGGCATTAAAGCAGATTTGCTCCAATTTATTTTATATCCTGATAGGCTACTAAAATTATCAAATTCCTTAATTACACTAGAGACTGAAACATCAAAGTGGTCTAAATATAGAATAATATCATCAGCGTATAATGAAATACAATGATTATGGTCATGAATCTTAATCGATACTTCAGATTTCCTGATGGCTTGTGCTAAGGGTTCGAGAGATAGACAAAACAATAAGGGGGAAAGTGGACACCCCTGTCTCGTTCCCCGCTGTAAAGGGAATGAGGGGGAAATAATATTACCAGTTATGACTGATGCTGCAGGTGAGTGGTATAATGTCTTAATCATAGAAACGAAGTGTTCACCGAAGCCGAAACATTGCAGAACTGCCCACATATAATTCCACTCTAGCCTGTCAAAGGCTTTTTCTGCATCAAGTGAAAAGACCGCACAAGGTGTTGGGTGGGAGTCCGCAAAGTCAAGAATATGAAGGAGTCGACGCATATTGTCAGATGCATTGCGCCCCTTGATGAAACCAGTTTGGTCCTCCTTGATCAGACTGTGAATTACCTTCTCGAAACGAGAAGCAAAAACTTTAGCATAGATTTTTAGATCACATGGGATAAGCGAAATCGGTCTGTAGCTGGAACAATCTAATGGATCTCTCCCTTTTTTAAGAAGTAATGAAATCAGTGATGTTTTTTGATCTCTATGAAATGCCCCATGTTCAATTGCAAAATTAAATGAGTTAAGCATAAGTATCCCTACCAAATCCCAAATTTCTAAATATAATTCAGGGGGGAGACCATCTAGACCCGGCGATTTGCCCTTTTGAAGGCTTTTTAGAGAGACGTGAAGTTCCTCCAAACTTAATGGGGCCTCCAAAGATTCTTTATCCATCTGTGAGACCCGAGGCAGTTCCAATTTATCTAAATACTGCTTACAAATTGGTTCATCAAAATCTGTTTCGGCTTTATACAGATTTGTGTAAAAACCTTTAAATATGTCATTAATTGCCACAGGGTTCGTAGTGACCTGATCATCCGATGATTTTATTGCGCTAATATATGCCTTAGACTCGCATTCTTTCAACCTAAGGGCCAATAAATGACTAGGTCTCTCTGATTCAAAATAATATTTTTGTCTAGTCCTATGTAAAATAAATTCTGCCTTTGAGTGTGAAAGTAAATCATATTCTTCTTTTAAAGAGGACAGCTGTGTAGCCTGTTGCTCAGTAAAATGTTGTTTTTGTAGGTTTTGTAATGATTGGATTTTATTTTCTAATTGTGTAAACTGGTGAGTTCTCGCTTTGGCAAGAGTAGAAGAGAAAGATATACAGAAACCTCGTATAGCACACTTAGTCGTTTCCCACAGTATTTGAGGATCCACATCAGAGGGCATATTAATTTCAAGAAAGTCCTTAATATATTCTTTTAGAGAGGTAATAAAAGTCTGATTACTTAATAATGATATGTTAAAGCACTATCTAGGGGACTTGGCTTTGACATCGGAAAGAGGAACACTGCACAACATAGCAGAATGATCAGATAATAAAATTGGTAATATAGATATAGAGGAATTAGATGAAATTAAAGATGGGCTGAGAAATATGTAGTCTATCCTAGAGAAAGTCTTGTCTATTAGAAAAAAAGTGAAGTCCTTAGTTTTAGTGTTCTGAATTCTCCATAAATCGATTAAGTTGAGCTCAGTGATAAATTTATTCAATAATTTAGAGGATGGATTGGCTGTTGTATCAGATTGAGACTTATCTAAAGCAGGATTTATGACAGCATTAAAATCACCACCCACCACTAGAGGGCAATCAATCTCCTCAAGTAAAGTTTTGGAAATCTGTGTAAGGAATGCACTGTCTGTCTCATTCGGACCATAAATAGAGACCAATGCTAACCTATTATTATATATTTTGCATCGGATAAAAACAAATCTACCCTTCTCATCACTACCAAGGTGTTCAATTGTTAAATTTAACTTCCTGTTAACAAGGATAAGCACCCCCTTAGTTTTATTTTGAGCGCAGGAAAAAGCTATTAATTTGTAATACTTATTCTGGAAACGTGCCACGTCAGATTGTTTTAAATGTGTCTCTTGTATTAAGGCACAGGAGATAGATTTACGGTGTAAATATTCTAATACACGGGTTCTTTTAACAGCAGAATTTAAACCATTCACATTCAGTGATAAAATATTTAAAGTATGCATTGAATATTCATAATCCCAAGATTGTACACAATAAATGCAAAAAACAAAAAAAACAAAAAACAGAAGCACATCCATTCCGTAAATAACCCGTAAACACTGATGTGCATTTTAGATACCAAACCTCCTATATGAAAAATCCCTTTAGAAGTAACGTAAAATAGATAAAAGTATAAATGTCTGCTGTAAAAAACAAAAACAACATAAAAATGTGAACAACCGACAACCATAAACAAAGAACAACTCAGACCGCACATTACCGAGAACATAGGTCTGACTGAGCAACAAAAAACAGTGATAGGTTGTGACCGATCCACCCTAACGCAAGACATGTCTCCCGAAAGGCTCACACAGCCAAAAAAAATATATATATTTTTTAGTAATTAAACCTACTCTCCATTAGTCCCCTCCAAAACAGAAAAATGGAGTGTCAGTCTTACCAGCAAAGAGATCGTTGTACCGGATAAATAAGGACAATATCCCAGTATAAGAGAAGAAAACACAAACAATAGGTTTAGCAAGCATCCATGGCCATCCTGCTATCATCCCCTTCTGGGCAGCTAGGGCCAAGTCCATCCCGGCCGTCACGCCCCTCCCGTGGAAATGGAGAAACAGCGGCCGCTGCTCCCCCATCGTCCCCCCGAAGAGCGGCGGCATAGGACTTCTGCTGAGACATGGAATTGATAAAATCCTCCGCTTTCTGAGGGGAATCAAAGCTTCTCTGTTCTCCTTTGTGCCGTAGCTTAATCACCGCTGGATAGATGAGGAAGGGCTGGAGACCAAGTGCAGTCATCTTCTTCAAAACCGGACCAAATGCCTTTCTCCTGATCGCTGTAGCCGGACTAAAGTCAGGAAAAAACAGCAGTGTGACATTGTTCTGTGCGCACTTCACCAGATACGCCTGCCGAGCACCTTTCAGGATATCTGATCTGTCATGCCATCTCAGTACACGGAAGATGAGAGTGCGCGGCCGATCGGAGCCCCTCCCTCCGTCATACACGCGATGCGCCCGATCAATCTCAATGTCACGGCCCCTCAAGGAAGGAATCCACTTGGAAAGATTAGCTCGGAGGAAACTAGCTGCATCTGGACCTTCCATCCCTTCTGGGAGTCCCACCAATCTAACATTGTTCCGCCTGCACCTGTCCTCCATATCTGTCATCTTCTCGGTGAGTCGCTCCAGCTGATCCTTTAAATCCGTAACTGTTCTCTTATCTTCCCGCGCCGCTGCCTGAACAGAATCAACGCGGTCACGTGTCTGCTTCGTCTTGGTAACTATGGCCTCAAACTCCTCTCTTAGCTCTTTAACAGACTTATTGGTCGCTAGTATGTCCTCACGCAGTTCGCGCAATGCTGGAATCAGCACAGAGTCCATGGCATCTCTTACTGCCGAGTTCACAACCGAATTCAAAGTGCTTTGGTGTTCTTTAAATGCTAGTTCAATGCGGCTAGCAATAGCACTGTCCAGCTCTTCACTGGAGATGGCTGAATCTCTGAATTTTTTCTTCATTGGCGATTGCTCAATCTCCCTTTTCCGATCTCCTTTGTCTGCCTTAGCACTCATGATGGGTCCAATGCAGAATGGTTCAAACTTCACTGACAGGATCGTGAAATATTTGGCAAAGTGAGCGGAGCGAAAAACTAAGCCTGCATCACCGTCGAGGGGTCACGTGATCCCCCGCATTTCACCTTTTTGACGTCAACAGAAAAATAAACGTAAATTGTTGCATTCATGAAATCACCAAACAAATTTCCAGATATTTGTAAAACCAGACATTTTTCGTAATGTCAATTTACAATGAAATTTGTGTTCCATGTATTTCCCAAAATGTTTTGATAAAAAAATAAAAAATCATATTGAAAGCAACAATAATTGTACGATGAGCATGAATATGGCATCTTTTACCTGAACGGTTTTCATTTGTGCAAAGTTTAATTTGTATGTAAATTGTTGCATTCATTAAATCAACCAAATAAATTTCCAGGTAAATTATTTGCGAAACCACAATTGGTTTTACAAACATTTTTCGTAATGCCAATTTATACAGAAATTTGTTCTCCATGTATTTCCCAGAATGCTTTGATGAAAGATTATGAAAACAAATATTTTTTTCTTATTGAAAACAACAATCATAATAGAATGAACATTAATATGACATCTTTTACCCCAAATATTTTCATTTGCACAGAGATTTATTTGTATGTAAATTATGAAACAAGCTGAACAAATTTCCAGGTAAATTTTTTGTGAAACAAAGTGCATTACATTTTCTTCTTACAAATAAACATGTAGAAATTATTTCTGCTTGTGTTTCCCAGAATGTTTTGATGAAAGATTATGACTACAAACTTTTTATTTATTTATTTTTTTGTAAAACAACAATCATTGTAAGATGAGCGTGAGTATGACCTCTTTTATCCAAGGGATGTCAAACCACAGTTTTTTTTAATCAATTCCATAACGCAAGCATGTCCTTCAGCAAAATTAGATTTTTTTGTGTCAGTGTTGCTGAAATGCACTGAACCGTGCAACACCTGGCTGAGGTTTCATGACAGCTGCTTCACAAACACGATCAAGTTTCTAAAAGGGTTTTACAGCCCAGTACCATAAGAGAACATTCATAAGTTCTTTTAATTAAATTCTTAAGATGAAATTCTTATAAACTCTTTTAAATCCTTATGATTAAAGGTTTCATAATGCAATCTTTAAGTTTTATCATTTAAGTTTTATAATTCAATTTTAAGTTCTATTAATTAAATTCTTATGATGAAATTCTTATGATAAACCCTTTTTTAATTCTTATGATGAATGCTGCCATAGAAAAAGCTTTTTAAGTTTATATGATGCTACAGAATAACTTTGAGAACATCTTTTGCAAAAAATGGACTGACCATTTTATGTTTTCTAGCAATAGAAATGTAAAAAAAAAAATCAAGATGTAAAAAAAACCTGAGTGTAAGTTCTCAAAAGGAACCAATTCAAATCTTAAAAAGATTCTACGTTCTTGTGAATTCATTTAAAAAAGAACCTTTTTAGGTTCATATGATGCTACAGAAGAACTTTTAGCCATTTTTTTTCTAAAACGGACTGAATATTAATATATATTAATATATTAATATTTTGCTTGCAACATAATTTATTTTATTTTTTTGCAAAATGTTAACAAATCATGAACGTTGAACGAGTAACTACTGACACTGGAAGATGTTAATTCTCAAAACAAAAAACCAATTCAAAACTTAAAAAAGTTCCAAGTTTTTATGAAGTCATAGAATAACTTGCTACAGAAGTACTTTATTACTAAAATGAACTGACTATTTTAAGTTAGCTAACAATAGAAATTAAAAAAAAATTAGCAAGATGTTAACAAAAACACGAACGCACAACGAGCAAATGCTGACAATGAAAAATTTTAAGATCTCAAAATGAGAAACTAATTTGGAAACGTAAACGTTTCTGCGCCACTAGCAGCACCAGAACAATTTTTTTTACGTCAAAAAAATTCAATTCTGTTTGGTGCCACTAGTGGTGCAGAAATTACACATTTGACCTGAAAAAATACATCACTAACTCATCCAGGTTTATTTACATTTTTAAAACAACAGTTCTGTCCTGTTTGCAGATGAAGATACAGGCCTATATACACACAAGCACACTTGCCCAGGCTTGAAGCGGTTGACCACACACAAGTTCATCCCATGAGTCATACAAGCAATATGATGCACGGCTCAGAAGCGACCCAGGACTGTAAGGTCACGGGAACACACGTGGGCGTGCATGTGTGTTTGTGTGTGTGTATGAAAGAGTCTCACCGACACATCTGGAGCCGTCTGTGCTGGTAACGTATCCCCGCGGACAGGTGCACACGTAGCTGCCGGCGGTGTTGGTACATTCCCCGCCATCACAGACTCCAGAAATGGTTGCGCATTCGTCAATATCTAAAATACAACACAATGATACATTTCCTAGAGTTGTAAAACATTTCAAGATGCTGATGTAACAGGAATTGTAGTAGAAACCAAACAGTATGAACTCAAACACATTTTTTTTAGGAGAAACATCTAAGCAGCAACTCTCATTGGATTCTAGAATGCGAGCAACAATTGAGAAAACAAAGAGATCTCATTTGTTCTTTCAAACTGCATCTTGGCTTCATCCACCTCCTCATGCTAACGTACGGGTGTAAACTCAAAGCGAAACTCGACAGATGGTAAAGAGATTTTTTGGTTTTTATTGCGTGTCGTTCTTATATTTATACACACGTGCAATTTAGTAAAATTATATGCGGACGCTGTGTGTCGGGTTAGTCGCATGAGATTGAGGCGGGATGTGGGAAGAGCATGACGAGTGATTACGTGTTTGATGTGTGTGTGGAAACCGGGAGTCACGGTGTCCCACAGCAGCTGAAAACGGCCCTGCTGAAGTCATAAAAACCTCAGCAAAACAAACCCGCTCGTCAGCGGAGCCCCAAAAGTGGGACTAGACTTTACTCAGGGCGGAATGACAAATGACTGCTGGAGTGTGTGTTTGCATCCTTATATGTTAGGAGGAGAACACTTCTTTGGGTTTTTGCATTGCAGATGCAGTTGTTTCTCTGATCAAATGGTTATGTTTAGTCAAACGCTGTATTTAAAGAGAAACAGGAAAAATGATGAAGGGTGGGGTAAAATAAAAGCATTAAAAAATGCAATGTTTATGAAACTGTACCCCATTATTTGGGCTTCCTGACTAGCAAAAAGTAGCGGACTAAAAATGGTTAAAAAAAATAATGGTTCTAAATAATGAGAACATTCCAAGTTCCACATTGCAGTATAACAACTTTTTTTCAATTGTGATGTCATAAAAAGGTTCTTCTGTGACATATGAACTTAAAAAGGTTTTTACAATGTTCGTACAAGTAGTAAGTTACAAAGTTCTTACAATGTTAGAGAAGAAACTAAGTTATTATAAAGCCATCAAAAATAACTTTTTCTTTTGACATCGTAAAAATGTTCTTCTATGACAAAATAACTTAAAAAGGTCTGCGTTTTCGCATCCGTAGCAAGCATTGTTAACATGTTGTGTCAATCACGTTTACACACTGCCTCTGAAACATTCGTCCGTCATAAAAAAATTCGGATCAGGTTCAATTTTCTGCATTTTCACATCCGTAGCAGGCATTTTGATAGGAAAGGATGACGAATAGGAAAAAAACTAAAAAACGCAAACGAACATTTTCGGACTCAGTGTGCAAGGACCTTAAGTTCTTACAATATCACAGAAGAACTTTTTAAAGTTCTTGTAACGCCATTACAGTATTTAAATTTCTAATGGTATCATAAAGTTCTCATTGTGTCATTGAAGAAACTTTTTAATTTCTTATAAAGCCATTAAAGAACCTTTTAAGAAATCATAAAAAGGTTATCATGACTGAAGAACTTAAATAGGTTCTTCTTTCACAGAATAACTTTTTTTTAATTCTTATACTACCATTAAAGAACTTCTGATATCATACATTTATTTTTATTTATTTATTTATTGGTTTATTTAATAGGGACCATGCATATTCATGAACATTGTTGTATAAAAATACACCATGTAAATATGCCAGAATTAGTAACAATAACTACTTTTCATCCGCAGTCCCTAGGCAGGTAACATAAAACTAACATAAGGACAGCCAACAATAATACAACATTAATTCACTATAAATGAGAAGTTACACATAATGGTGACATATACATTGACAACAAACAACAAAACAAAACAAAATACATGATGGAAAAGACATTGTTCATCCACCTCTATACTGCATTCAATTTTAACAATGAAAGTGTATGGATGATAAATGTGTGACAGTTAAAAATGAATACAGCTCTGGTTTTCTAGAAGCCACTGTTTTAAGTGAGTTTTTTTTTTAGATTTTATGATGTCCTTGAAGAACCTTTTTAAGTTCTTCTAATTCCATTAAAATGTTTAAGTTCTTCTTAAGGTTTTTCTATGACATCGCAAGAACTTAGAAGAACCTTTATAACTTCTTAATTCATTCTTTTATGATGTTATAAGAACTTGAATTTTTAATGCCAATTTTAAGCACTTAAAAATGTTCTTTAATGACATCATAAGAACTCAAGACAAACATGTTTAAAAGAACCAGTTTAATGGCATATAAGAACTTTTTCAAGTTTTATTCAATGGCATTGAACTTAGACATTGTAAGTTATTATAAGAACCTGTTTATCACATCACAAGAACCTTAAGTTCCTATAATGAACTTTAGGTTCTTATGATATCACAAAAAGTTTCTTCTATGACTTAAGAACTTGAAAAAAAGATACATCAACATTCCATTTTTAGGTTCATACGATGTCACAAAAAGGTTCTTCTATGACCAAAGAACTTTGAAAGGTTCTTTTACAGCATCATAAGAACTTAGAAAGGGTTCTTCTATGACATTGCAAGAAGTTGCAAGAAGTTTTCTTATAATGGAATGGATGATCTAAAATGATCCTGATCTGAAGAACTATAATATAATGTTAAAAATCTCCAAAAAAAGCAATCTCAGGAACTCATGACAAATCAAGAACCCTAAATCACTAAATATAAGAAGTTCTGCTAAACCCAATCCTGCAGGAACCTTTAAATGTGTATTTTCATGCCAACTATTTTCAGCTTTCTAGAGCTGCTTTCTCTGAAATGAGCTCCTGGCTTCTGTAAGTCTCCTGACCACCTCTTGAGAGTCAGAAAGTGCCCCGTAAGCAGTGCGAGGTACGCCTCATGCTGTACCTCCTCGCCCGGGGCAAGACTTTTTCCACCACCCCTTTGTCTTGTAATTAAGCGCCCCCTCCTCGCCCAACAGAACTACCACCTGGGGTTTTTTTCCACCCTCCACGCGGCTTCAAAGAAAACAGAGCAGCACTTTTCCATTCAGACTCATAGTTCAGGGTGTTTTAGTGATCACTCGAGTATCTAATTTACAGACGTTTCTCTCTCGCTTGCTTGAGGAAAAGTGCTGCTTGGGTGAAGCCTGCAGACAGAGGTCTGCTTCTTCTCCAAACCTTCATTTTAGTCATGGCCTTCTCATTCGGGGTCAAAATGTGATTCGGAGTTAAACTAATAACCTCAAGGGTTGGGATTCCCTACGTCTGGCTTACTGGAAGTATGTCGAATCCTATTGGTTTACATACTTAACTCTTTACTTACAGTTTTGAACGCGAAGTGAAAATGTAGAAACTTGCAGGAAAGAAAAGTCACAAATGAGACCTCAGTTGTTTCTCCTAGACACCAATAGGATTAAGCCGGGAGTAAGCTTTTTCACTTTTACTTAAGTGTCTTGCTTCCCAGATGCATCTATGAGAAAATAAATGTGTGTCTGTATTTTTACAGCGCTGTACTATTCCTGTTTATCAACAACTCATTTGTGCCTATTAGTATTCCTACTCAGGAATTTTATGACAAACATCTGTGACAAAGTAGATACTGGAATGAAACCTAAATCAAGCCTACATCAAGTTAATGGAGCCATGATAAAAACAACCTCTGAGTAATGTCATTTATTCAGGTAGGATTCTTTTCTTTAAAAGACTGCCTGGAAATCAAAATGCAAGCTGTAATCAATGCTGACATTTATAAAACACATTTTAATGAAACTGCAGTGTAAAATAAAATATAATATTTTAATACATTTATTTTATAAATAGCGCAAGTGTAAAATAAAATTACATAATAAATAAAATTTAATTAAATTAAAAAAATTAAATAAAAATAATAAAATTCCAATAAATAAAATATTTATTTTATTTTAGCTGAAATAAAATTATAAATATTAGATGAAAATTTTACTTAAATTAGAAATGATGCCTTGGTTATTAACTGAAATAAAATCAGTTGAGGTGCTAATAAAAAAAAAAAATAGTTAATATAATTAAAGTAGGAACATAGTGTTAAAATATATAGACTTATATATTAAAATATATAGAATTTATATGGAATTAAAGCCAAATAGAAGTAAAAAACAAATAAATAAAAAATGAATAAATAAAATGACATGCACATAATATTTATAAAAACTAAAATTACATTGAAAAAAAAAATATATAATATTTTGTTCTGTTCATTAATTTGATTAATTAATTAATTTTAATACAATAAAATTAAATACTTTTACCTAAGAAATATTTATATGAAGAAATACTTTACTTATTTAATTTATTTACTTTTATTTACTATTGTTCAGTTGTATTTTCAAGAACACATTAATTCAAAATTCTTATTTTTACACCTTTTGTTTTACTTTATTTTTTAATACTGCCCATTTTCTCCATTTGCACTATTGTTAATTCACTTGCATTTTGCACCAGTATTGTAATGCCAAAACAGCAGACTAAATTGAAACATAATACTGTGGTAGATAAGAAATAACCTCACCCATCTGGTATATAATAGCTGTGATCCACTATCTCTCTCTCTTTATCTCTCTATTTAGGTTTTATCTCAATCCTCCTAAAGGTCAGGCTTGGATCCAAGAACCGCAGACCCCCGCTTTACAACACGCCTGTTTGTTTTCACTCGGCATTGTTTAAATTCCACCCAAACAGCACTGTCTAATGTTAAAGACGGACCCAAAGAGGAAAACAGTCAATCAGCTAAACCAGAAACCAGCATAAACCATCATGTAGGCTGATTCCAGGCAATTCTCCCTGGATTCTCAGATCTGACGTCAACATTTCATGCATATCAAAACTCGGAAAGCTTACAATGTCGAAGAAGACGCCAAGTGTGTGACTCAACTTTTTTTTTCCAGTTACGAGTTACGAATAGGACTGAGATCATTCTTGTGCTGTTTTCTGACAGCTTGTGTGGTTTGGACTTTGTGCAGTAAGTGACGTACCTTCGCACTTCTGGTTGGTCTCACTTTGCCGGTGACCCGCGGGACATTTGCACTCATAGGAGCCCACTGTGTTAATGCAGTTTCCTCCAGCACACAGTCCTGGGACGGCCTGACACTCATCCACGTCTAATAAAATGAAGAGAAGAAAGTAAGCAAACACAGTTTGAATACAACTAGACCAAATGGTTTAATAATTTTTTTTAGTTTTTATCTAACAGTACTTTTGCAAAAATGCAGTAAACAACCAGAGCATGTTGCACTCAACTCGCTACCAATAAACACATCCAATTTAATTCAAAATTAAATTTTAATTAAATTTTTACAACCTGGAAGCAATATCAACCAAGTTTTAAGCTCTATCATTTCATATTATTCGATCTGACTGCAAAAGAGGTAAGAATTTTTACAAAAAAATTAGCAGTTTTTTTAAACAATGAGCCTTATTTATAAATCAAAGTGATTTTTTTTTGTTTAAATCGTTCATAATTAAATGATGCTGTTTACATTAGGACAAGACTTTATAATTGATTTACACAGAAATTAGTTCTCAATGAAGCCCAAAAACTGGATATAATGTAGTGACAACAGTGTTGTGTATATATCTAGAGACGTGTTTATGTTGCATACTATTTCACATACCAAAAAGTATTTAATTCTAAACATAACCTATGTTTTTTTTTTCAGGTCAACCAACATGACTGTAGCGACAGCAAGAGCTTTTATTTCAAATTCAACAAACATAAGTTTAATTTTCAGGTTTTGGGCGTCTTTTTAACAAAGCACTGAATTTTCCGTAAGGGCACAATCCTGAGCCGCAAAAAGAAACCCGGCTTTGTTCGGAAAGGAAATACTAACGTCTACTGCAACAACAGCATCTAAGGGCCAGATTTACTAAAAGCTTGCGCCAGCACAAACCGTCTTTTGGCGTTAAAACAGTACTGTCAGGATTTACTAAAGATGCGCAGTGAAGAATTAGCGCTGAAAAGATGTGGACAGTTATTTTTGCGACTCACCTTATTGAATATGTCAGACATCAAATTTATGGGAGGAGAATATTAAAATGAACCACGCAACGTGATTTACTAACATTTGCACTCGTCAAATTACTGGTATTTGCGCCATTATTTAACACCCCAAAAAAGCATGTCTTAAAGCAGGTGGTAATTATGTGCAGCTCTTGGTAGATTGTGCTGGTCAGTATAGGAATGAGATGTTGTATCTGTGATCTGTGCGCATTGTCAGTAAATCACTTGCAGAAATTTCCCCTCCCATCGGCGCTTTTATGGAATTGCGCTCTAACGCTAATTTGCCCTGTTTAGTAAATCTGGCCCCAAAGCTCTTAAATTGAGACTCATAATGGGTTTCGCTCAGTTTAAGGATCTCTTTCACTTTATCTATGAGAGGGTTAAACACGTGTATCATCTTTGTTAGCTCACAGTCTGGGCATTTTCTGACTTCATAACACAACTACAGATCTTCGGTATTGTCTGGATTGGACAGCGCTTACATATCAGGCTAGCACTGCATTTATCTGTCTCTTATGTTGATACGCACATCCGCAGACCTTCAACCTGTATCCAATAAGCACCAAATCATTGGTTCTGTCTACTAATATAGACCGAAAATAACTTCTTCCATTGAATTCCGTCAAACACAAAAAGACTCTGGAAAGCTCGCTGCACGGTACGCAAATCCTCCCGCCTGAATGTGCACATGTGTGTGCTTTGTACTTCAGCCAGACAGACTTTTGCAAAAGCACTCCGTCTTTGGGCAAATCCAGGCCAGACTTGGAGCTGTCTCTTATGTTGTATATTGAGGGGAGGAAAAGAATATCTTAAGTTAAAGAGAGACATTTGGGAGGGGTCATCCTTGAGATGATGTGTGAAATCAGGGTGGCATTTGCTATTTTGGCTCGCAAAATATCTCTGAGGGCGAAGCAACTGGATTGTAAGAGCTGGTTATTTTCCTCTGCACTGCTGCAGAATCAGGGTTATTGTTGTTAACTAAATCTAAACCTGTTAAATAGTATATTAAACATTGTGCAGAATCTACAGCATCAATGCAAAAGAACTGAGAACTAAATATACTGGATCCTGCAAAATAATACGTAATTCCCATCAAAATAGTTTTGCTTGCCCCTATTGCAAACAAAAAATTGTAGCTAACCGAAAAAAGCCTCCCAGTGTTAATCATGCTACGGTAACCTCATCTACTGAATGTTCATGACCTAATCGAATAAGTTTATAATGTGTAACAGGCAGAACAGAATTAAATCATGTCCATCTGTGTCGCTGAAAATCAAACAAGAAGTCCAAACAATACGCCATAATTACAAATAAATGTGACAAGCCATTATGTAATCCCATTTAAAACACTCCCAATGGAAGTCATCTAAATATTTGACTCTACTAAGAAACACAATGGGGAAGTGTCCTCTTGGACAGGGACTGGAGTGGTATGGTTTACTCTAAACAGGCCATGACCGCTCTTGGTGTCATCTGCCGCGTCAGGCTGGTCATTAGGGCAAGAATTCGCCAGACGCTGAGAAGGAAAGAGCTGTTTGTTCAGACCCCAGACGCTCATTCTTACCTTGGCAAGCACCGGTGCGGATGTTGGGGATGAAACCTCTTCGGCAAGGGTGGGGTTGGGCAGGGCACATCTCGCATGGGTGACCCCACGCTCGCCCGATGGTGGCGCAACACAACGTCTTGGTGCACACGATGCCACTCAGCTGACCTTGGCACATCTGGTTGTTGACTTGTGTGAAGCACGGCCCGGTCCGGTAGTCTGATTATGGGAGGGATGAAGAGCGTTAGAGAGGTCAATAAGTACATGAATAAAACATTGCTACAACCAGAGCTGGGTAGATTACTTACAAATTGTAGTCTGTTACTGATTCCAAATTTTATTAATTTAATTGTATTTAGTAACGTAATCCATTGCATTACACATTTTAGGTAATATAATCAGACTACTTTTGGATTACTTTTAGATTACTTTTGACCTAACTCGTTTATCACATTGATTCAAATAGGATAATCTTGTACCATATTGATAAAAAATTAATTGTAATTAACAAAGTGCATTAAATACTACATTACTTCAGGGTTTCCCAAACTGGGGTTTGTGAAAGAACTGTAGGTGGTTTGTGAGTTTAATGAAAAGCTAATAATGAATTAAATCATAATAAATGTAAAATTAAATAATTTTAAAATAACATCAGTCAAAATAAAACACTTACTAAAAAATGGAAATGTTTCAATTGTTTACCTGCATGTCATGTGACCATTAACCAATATCAGAGAACTTTGAACATGCATATGAGATACTTAATAATTCAAATATTTATTTTTGAATCTCAGCGGTACTTCAAGTAAACATATTGGGTGAAAGCGGTTCAGATGACAAAAAAAATAAAATTGGGAATCCCTGCATTACATGTAAATAAGAAATAATGTGAATTTGTGCATTTTAATGGGTTTGAAAAAGCCTTCCAACGAGATACAAATAAATGGTTAAATAACCTACTGAGTGATAATTCAAATAAAAATGGATAAAGTAACTGTAGTCTGATAACGAGTATTTTAAAATGTAATTTAATCTAATTGCAAGTATTTAATTTTTGGACTCTGATTACGTAATCCAGATAACATGTAATCAGTTACCCAGCTCTGGCTACAATAGTGAAAAAGCTTTTCATAGGTACAGTACCATCTCAAAACCATAAAAAACAGCTTAAACTGGCCTAAGGTGGTGTGCTGGTCTTCGCTGGCCACTATGCTGGTTTTCACTGGTCAGGTTAGTCTGGTTTGGTGGCACTTATTTGACTAGCTGGCCAATTGCTAAACTAGGATAAACCAGCCAAGACCACAAGCCAACATGGGCTGACAAAACCATTCTGTAATATGACAAGACAAGCGCTAACAAACATTGACACACAACCAAGAAATTACGACCACAAGAAATCACATTCATGGATAAAGAAATAAGCAGATGCATCTTCTCCATCACGCAGCTGTTTCCCAATCATTCCCATTCCTGGAGGTCGGTCTGGGAATGCTCTGACAGGGATTCTCTTTCACGGTCTTCTAATAGGATAACCAGATAATCGCTAAGAAATTGCTGGGTTGCATCAATAATGGCAATTTCCATGACAAACCATCTTGTTTTTGGCTGAGGTCGAAATGTGGGATAGTGGTACTAGCACTGTTTTGACTGTTGGAGATTTGGCCAAGTGACTTCCTTTGTGCTGGTTGCCAATTGAGACGACTTACAGTAATCACATTAACGATGTTTTGAGCATCAAACAAACCAATTCGACACTGAAATAAACTGACCATTTCAGGATGCAGTCATTTCTGTTTAAAAGAACTCAAACAAATGCCCGGCTGTGCGGTATTGCATCTTCCAAGTCTTTGCTAGTGTTGTTTTGAAAACATAATTGAATGAGATCCTGCATTTGTTTGGGGTATACTGTGAGAGTCGGTTTACTCTGGTGGGATATGAATGAGATCCGGACCCTGGTCGTTCCTTAAAGAAATTAACAAATCTTTCCATATCCTTCATAATATTGCATGCGAAACAATAGCTAAATCATATATCCATACCCAAGAGGGAGGGAAATGGCACTAAGAAAGTAGGTCAAGAGGAGAAGACTAAAAAAGAAGAAGGACTATGAAGATTTCCCCTTCACGTGCCTTCAAATCCCCTTGCTGTCCCTTTTCCTCGTCCCTCATGCGCTCCCCTGACCTGACCGTTCTTCCTGGACGATTTGAGTCCAGGAATGCAGGTCCTCTCCAAGTTGAGGCGACCCACTGCGAGCATCCTATGCACATCTGGGATTGATTAATTGTGCCTGGTCAGGACTACAGTGGGACAAGCTAAGGCCCAGATGTGTCCGTGCATATCCAGTATTCCAATTCATCAGCCTCTCTATATTGCTGCTTTGACTCATACTGTGAGTGATGATATTCATATGGGTGAAGCCTTCTGGGGCATATCTATGAAGTCAAGATTTTCTTGATTTATGGATCTGGTCATTTCCCATGTTGGGAGCAAACAAATTCAGTACAAAAAAATAAGAGTGTCTATAAGCAAAAACAACCTTGCAACCTCTACTTTGAGGGTTGGGAATTGAACAATTCCAATTCCAGAATCGGATACTTGCTGTAAAATTAAAATTTAGATTACGCCTATCGATTCCTGTGTGCGCTTTTTTCTTTCATCTGTGAGGACCCAACCTGGCGATCTGCCAGGACCTTGGTCACTAATCTAAGTGCTCCAAAGTTTGGCTACACTTGCGATCAGAAGCCAAAAAAGCTAAGTATAATATTTGTGATAAGCTAAACATGTTGCAAGAGAGATGTCACCACCAACATGACAAAGCACTTTAATTTAACAGATCGTTTAAAGAACACGATACAAACACCAAAGTGATTCTATTCCTAAATTACAACGATTTATCTGCTCCATTCCTCAACCTTGCGACGTGTGCGATCACAACGTTGTGATCACTTGGTTCGTCTGTGCAGCGTACGCTCATGGCAGTCTGATTTGAACATTTAAATCTGCATTCGCGCTGCCGCTGACCTGAAGAAAGCAGCTGAAGAAAACAACCCTTTGATCTACAATGAAACTGGAGCCTGGGAGTCTAAAGGCTCCTGCCAACATCATTCGGAAGCCGCCACGTTGTTCGAACCTGCCAATTTCTGCACAGAACCATTTGTACATGCACACAGCCAGAAGAATAAATGCAGTGTAACACGGTAGGTCCACGCTAAAGACTGGACTCCTTTGAGCACTTTAATACACAAGATCGCAATCTCGTAGCAAACAGATCTGCAAGGCAAAAGGGAGACCGGTTAACCTCAATGTCATGTTGGCAAACTTGGTGGCAACGAGCAGAGCTTGCTTCCCAGAAGCAAGCAGACTCATATTCTGGAGAAGGGGGGATGTGTCTGTGATGCAGACAACATTCGGAAGTAATTTCGCCTTGATTACAGTTCGAGTGGCTTGTCAGATCAAAACCATTCACCTACACCCTATCCTGCCAAACGCTCACTCACCTCTACTTTCCGTTTAGTCACCACAGTGTTTCCCTGCCAGTGACGTCTGCCAACTATTGAGCAGCGTACATTATCATGAATCATGGGGCAAGATGGGGAAAAACGATGCCTCAGAAGGTCGCTGATGTGTGCCATTCACACTTGTCCAAAGATTGAGCGGCAGCGTAATTTGGCAGGAGGAATTCCAGCTTTCTTCACACTCCAACGGCTTGGCCTGTTTTTATCATCCTCAGTGCTAATGGACCGAAAGGGAGTAGACTGTCATGAAAGACCTTCTAAGAAATGAAAAATCAGCCAGAGGGAAGTTAATCTAGTCTGGAACGTTAAGCCGCGGGGACCAACTGCAGGTGGAAACCTCAAGCGCAGCCAAAAACGTGCTTAAGAGTCAACGAATGGGAATAGTCGCTCGCTTTGTTGTGACCTATTTCGGTTTAATCAGAGTACACACCAAGATAAGAAATGTGTTTTCACTTAGGGAGAAGCAGAAGTTCATTCACGTAGGCCTGAAGAAAAAAAGGGGGGTAGAAAGGAAACATTAGACGGTCAAGCGTTCCTGTGAAAGACTTTGAAGTTTTTCGGACGGACCAACAAACTTTCTTTTTTTATTTACAGTACAGCTAAATAAGACAGGCAATCTCTTCGCATCTTTTCTCTGTTGTACACATCCAACAACCAAGGTTACAAAAGTTGTATGACTACCAAATGAGTCAGTCTAGTGACACTCGGTCCTTTTCATTCATTCTCTTGTGGTTACAGGAGGATTAGTCACGTTTCATTGCTCGGAAAACACTTTTTCTCTAGAATCCAATGCACCACACAAAAAAACCCCAATGGCATCTGTGCCAAAACAGTGGTAATTGATGAAACTAAAATGGACTAGTCACCCACAGTGTTGGGTAACTTACTTTCAAAAAGTAATTAATTACAGTTACTAATTACTTCATCAATATTGTATTTAAATTACTTTACTAATTACTCTGTCTGAAAAGTAACTTAGTTACTCAATAAGTAACTTAATTATTCAAATTTCTAATTAGGCTACATCTTAAAATCCCTATAAACCTTAATAGAAATTAAACTCTGTATTCTTTCAATTTGAGTCATACATAGAATAGTTTAGCCTTTTAGCTTTAAAACAACTGTAATACTTAAATAAAGTATAAATACTTAATAAAAAAATTTACCTTCTTTGGTTAGCAAATAGAACAAAAAAGCTTAAAAGTTAAACAATACATTTCAGTTTGGCAAGATGTTCAGGAAAAGCCCAACTAGTAAAATCCGTACAGATTTATGTAAAAATAACACGTTAACTAGGTAAGAATAAATTACAGAAATGATTTGGGTGTTTGTAAACCTGGTTTTGTCATCATTACTGCGAATTGATTGGACTGTTAACCCAAGTTTGTGTCTTCTTAATGATGATTCGGGTCACTGTATTAGTTCAATGCAAAAGAGAATGTTGTTTGCTGGTTTTACAGCTGTGAAGAAGACAATAATCCAGAACTGGTTTATACCACACATGTGTAGAAAAACATATTGGATCCGTAGCCTCCTGCAAATAGTGACGTGTGAATGTACAACGGCACGAGTCGGTGGGGCCAAGCCTTCGACCATTGATGTTTGGCAGTGTTTTCTTTTTGATATACGTGATTGTATAAAGGAGTGACTTGTTTTGTGTTTTTATTGTCCTTCCCTCTCTCCCTCCCTTTTGACTTGACTTTGAGCTATTGAGTATATGTCTGTTGTTTTGTTTTGTTATATGTTATGTTATGTAATGTTATGTTATGTTATGTTATGTTATGTTATGTGAAAAAAAAAAAAAATGTTGATAACAAAAAAAAAAAGAAATGATTTGGGTGCGTGTCTATGGGGGAAGGGGGCGGAGTCTTTTTTGCCAGGAATATAGCCGTTTCCCCGGTAACCGCAGTAAACAAAGCAGCGCTGCACCTGACTTTGAAACTTGCAGCGCACACACACACACACACACACACACACACACACACAAACGAAATCCTATGCCTGATGAAAAAATATATATTTAAAACACGTTCATATTTTAGAAAATGTAGTTAATATTTACATCATTAATGATTTATCTTATCCACCGGCAACCCACCCGCAAATAATCAGAATGCATTTTTTTATTACCCGACCCGTGGATTATCCACAGCGCGCGCGGATATGACCGCCATCCGCGCATCACTACTGCGCACAGTGCGCAGATATCAACAGCATCACTGGGTTGTAAAGTTGCCAAGTAGAGGGAATTTGTATGTGTCGATTGTGTGAGAAGGATGCTTTTCATACAAGATCTGCAACCGGACAACCTTGGAATATACTGACTTGATTATTCATATAATTGAGGTGACTCACATTCATATAATAAACTCAGTGACGGCGCTACACCGGGGCTAGAGGACACTATGATCCAAAAGCGCAACTTTTGTTAATAAAAGTTTAATTTCTTCATTTAATATAAGCGAGTTTGTCTTTATTGTTGCTGTGTTTTCATAAAAAAAAAAAACAAAAAAAAAAAATGAACCACAAACTTATATGTATCTGAGTATTTAAGGTTTCTCTGTGAATCAGGAAAATCTGAAAGTGAAGGAGCCGGCGCGTGGAGGGTTAAAGCGCTGCATTCAATTTTATCTTTAGACGGTAAATTAACATTTCAAATTCAATATTGATTTTAGAACTGTTGAAATTATTTACTGTATGTAACGCAAGTACTTTATAAGTAACTGTAATTAAATTACCTAAAAATGAACAGTAGTCCCTTACTTTACTTTTTCAGTGGATAAGTAATTTAATTACAGTAACGCGTTACACCCAACACTGGTCACCCATGACCCTGAGCAAAAAGTCAACCCTCGACTGTGAATGAATATTACGCATAGCTTTCTTCGGTGTGGGCCACGGTAAGCGATAACGCAGAGCACACGTGGCTAAACGGAAAACAAATTAGATGGGCCTAACACCATTCTTACCGTTAACTCGCTTAACTCCCTCTATAAACCGTGCCGACTCACAGCTGAGCTTGCATTATGTTCGCTCTCTTACAGACTCTTTTACAGACGACTGACTTTCTAAAAACGTAAGCCAACTATTGTCCTTCAGTCTTTTCAGGATCCAGTTTCTTTGTTACTACCTCTTTCTTGGAAGAACCAAATAGAGAGACTGACATCAGGCCTGCATCATCTTTTGGAAATTCATCAACTGCGTGAAATCCAGTCGCTTGATGATAAACAGGCATGCCTGAGACAGGCTAAATAAAGAGTCTATCTCTGCTCTGTGAAATGACTAATTGTTTAGATTGACGTTTTTACAACCTACAAGCAAGGACCTTGAGGGTGTGTCTGGGGAGTTTCGGAGACGAGAGTCTGGACTGAAAGAATCTGGTCGGGTGGCCCAGAAAGGAGGAAGGTGTCCCATGGACGGCACTCTCCGTGTGAAGAGATTGTTTGTACTAGTTCAGGCCTGGCTGTGTATACACAGCTGGGGTCTCCATTTCTTGGAGAACACCCCCCACCACCACCCTTTCTTGTCAGAAAAGTCTCCACAGAAATGTTCCCTTGTCATTTCCACCCTACTTTATCTACTGCCAGATGTCTCCCAAACTTTTCCACCTCCCTGTGTTGTGTTTTCAAAGGGAACCGGCCTACAATTGCACAAGGGGCTTCGTGAAGGGGTGGGGTCAAACAGAGAACCAGACGCAGGAGGGTGGGGTACCGAAAAAGGGCTTAGGTATTCGGTCTAGTGTGCCTGGGGCGCTTCTCTTCCACAAAATCACACGGCCTGATGGGAACTGCCTTTACGGTCCTTTCAGTCTGTCATTTTCTCATAACTTCAGCCAAGGATTTCACCTCTGATAGAACGTCTCGTGCACACGTGAGGGAGGCTTTCGTCCTTTTTTTCGCCCCAGATTACCTCATTGTTCCTGCTCTGAGAGAGACGTGGCCACAATGTAAACTGTAGCAATTAATTTCACACCGCTACAGTGAAGGGGAAGCGCACCGCCTCAAAAATAAAGTACTGTAAATTACCCTTGGAGCGTTTCTGGGTCACATTGACACAGTGTTACCACATTCTTGAAGCAGGCCTGAGACGGTAAACAAACCACACATCTTCACAGACGTCAACACAATTAAGACTTGAGAAAATATGAACTTTGGAAGCATAGCGATGGCTTACCTCTCTCGCACTGCGGCCCAGTAAAACCGTAGACACAGGCACATCTGTTGGGTCCAATACAACGCCCGCCATTTTGACATCCGCTCTCACACACAGCTACAGAAAGCAAAATTGGTGAAATGAAAGAATCTGTTTTATTACATTTTATCCTACAATTACAAAAAAAAAAAATACAAAAAATTCTTGAGTTGCTATATGGTTCTTTGGAATGTTTGGAAAGTTCTTAATTTTCATTAAAAGGTCTTACGATTAGTAAATGAAAAATAAAATAAAATTAAATACTAAAAAAAATTAATTATATATACAAAAATAAATAAAAAAATGACATAAGACATAAATAAAACATTTAGATAAATATATAGTTGGGTTTGAATGCAATCTGAGATAATTTGTGTCTGTAAGCCAAACGCTTGTGAAATCATCTATTGTTGTCTGTGTCTGGACAGGTATGTGGTGATGTCTGGACGTTCTGAAAAGAAAACTTCACTTACGCTGTCCACAGTGAGTTCCAATGTAGCCCTTCTGACATGAGCAGGCATCTTCATTACAGACCCCTCCATTCATGCACCTGACGCTGCAGGACTGGACTGTACAGAGACAAGAGAGGTGATTAGAATTCATCTAGAGTGCTCAATTGTGCTCAGTATAACAAAGAATCATGCATGCAGCTAAAAGTAACGAAAACAAAAACTGATAAAATCTTATACTAGAAAAACAAATCTTTGATTCATTCCCAGGAATCAGCTCAAACTGCTTTCTAAAAAACATGGCATTGTACACTATGAATATTGTTGCCACTGTGATGAACTGCACTAAAAAGAACTGCTGTGGGATTTAGTTTTAAACACTCAGAAATTGCAAGTAAATATAACAAAGAATTACAAAGAAATAACAAGTAACACACTGAATTAAACATGAACATTTTAAATAGAAAAACAGAAATAGGATCTAATAATCTTCATTTGCAATTTCGAAAAATAATAATTTAAAAACAAGTGAAATTGTCTGTTAAATGTATAAATGTAATGAAATCGATTCAAAACTGATTAAAAAATGTTCACGAAAGTTTCCACGTGTCATTTTTTTACGTATTAAAATGTCTATTTTATGAAAAACAATGTGTGAAACATTTTTAGACAATTTTTTTTACCAGTTTATAGTTCTTGTATTCAATTTTTACACTGTTTAATGGAAATGAAGATTCCTGCATAAATGTAGAATATTGAAAATACAGAAAAGCTCCCAAAAAAAAATTCTTAGCTATATCACACAGCCTATTTATTAAGATCTGTTTTCAGAGAACATATTTTGAACATTCTTCAACTGTACATATATATAACTGTATGTACGCCCTTACACTGGTGTATATTTCAGTTTACTGTATCTCCCTCTCATTATTTATTTAACTTAATCAGACTTACAGTATGTATCGAGAAAGACCCTTAATTGTTTTATGTATTTATTGTCTTTCCAATATCAGCGAATGCCAATTCAAATTCCTGGTAACTTGGCCAACAAAAGCCTATTTTCATTCTGATTTTCTACCAGACGTTTTTTTGGACGAGCAGATTTATTTTCCAGCGATTTTCACGAAATGGAAATTCTCTTGGCGCAGAACGAATCATTTAGCAAAACTTTCAATAGAGTTAAATAGAGTTTGTATATGAAACCATGGCGATTTAAAATTGCATTTAGATGACATAAGCACAACAAATCATCTCTGATGGGACTCTCACACCGAGTTTTTAAAAAGATTGATGTCCCCCATCGGTTGCATCAAAACGTTGCTCTCTCCAAACTCTTTCGTTCTGTCTAAACAAAGGCATCGTGCCATTACGCTTCAGCCCAAATATAATTCAAGCTACTACTTATCCCTGACAAAAAATAAATAAAATGTAACAGTTCCTCATTTATTCCTTTTATCTTCGCCTGCCATGATCTAATCCTTTTAAAGAAACTTAAAAAAGAACAAACTAAAACAGAGTGTAAAAGATGAAAAGGTTTTTTTTTGTAAAAATTTGCCTGTTTTTGTCTGATTTCACATGAAAAATGCTGCTGGATGGAGATCAAACGTGAGTGCTTTTAGTTTTTTCGCCGATGGCATGTTTTCAACAGCAAGGCCTGTAAATGTTTGAGCATGGGCCGTGTTTTCCTACAGCGCAGGAAATGACTTCATTGGCTAGACCTGCTGACGGCCCCCTACAGGTGGTTCGCTCACTGACCCATGCTAAGTGAGCTGCACGTGCTGAGACGCACACGCACAAAACGAGGCTCCCCGAGGCCTGCCACCCCACAATGCACCTCTGTCTGCAGCAGTCACATCTGTCAGTTTTTAACAAGCTACGTTGACGGCAGGAAACATGAGCAAGGCTGAGAAACAGAGGTCCTTTATGGTCGTTTCTTTCTCGCGGCGTGGAGTGAACATGGGGTTCAAGATGAAAATGAATAGCTTCTTGAATTATAGCAGCGAGCGCTAGTTCTTGTGCTGCGTTCTATTATAAACCCAGAGATCCGATTTAAGAGCTGTCGGCCAGGGTTTGTGGGTTATTAAAACTAAAACTATTAAGTTACATTTTCATTACTTGAAATACAATAAACGTTAACTGAAATGAATAAAATATAATGTAAAATATAAACAAATTTTATTTAGTTAAGTTTAAGAATTAAAATAACTAAAATAAAACTTAAATGTTTCATTTCAGTTAGTTTAAAATTAGAAACATTTCTAATTTTGTTTATTTTAAGTTGAAGTTCTAAAATAAATAGAACTTCACAAAACTTGAAACTTATTTTTATTTTAGTTATTTGCCAAGGCATCATTTCTAATTTTCGCTTAGTTTAAGTAATAAAATAACCACAACAAAAATTACACTCATTTTATTTCAGTTAGTTGCCAAGGTAACATTTCAGATTTTCGTTAAGTTTAAGAACTAAAACAAATACAACAAAACTTTTTAACTTTAAACTGAAATAAAAAAAAAATCTAATTTTTGTTTATTTTAAGTTGAAGTACTAAAATACCTAAAACAAAACTTAAACTTGTTTTTATTTGTTATTTGCTAGGGCAACATTTCTGATTTTCATTTAGTTTAAGTACTAAAATAACTACAACAAAAATTAAACATTTTATTTCAGTTAGTTGCCATAGCAACATTTCTAATTTCAATTTTTTTAAGTTTAAATACTAAAATATCTAAAACAAAACTCTTTTTATTTAATTTAGCGTCCAAGGCAACATTTCTCATTTTCATTTAGTTTAAGCTGAAGTACTAAGAAATTAATATTGGTAACACATTGCAATAAGGTCTTATTAGTTAACATTAGTTGCATTAACTAACAATGAACATTTGTTACAGAATTTATTCATCTTTGTTAAGATTAATTAATAAAAATACAACTATTCATTGTTAGTTCATGTCAGTTCAGTTGTATTAAGATACAACTTTTTACTTTAATAATGTATTAATAAATGTTGTAATGAAACTTGAACTAAAATTAGTATTTTTCATTATCTATTGTAGTTAACTAGTGTTAACAAGTGCAATGGGTTAACAAAAAACAATAAAATGACTAAAACATGCAACAAAATTACTAAAAGTTTAACTAAATTGGATAAGATAAAAATAAAAACGAATTGAAAAAAATACTAATTACTTTAATAGTATATTAATGATACTAAAATAACACTGCTGATGGCCTAACATAAAAAAATCAGATGTATGTAATCAGACATTAATGATGAAGAGGAAGAGGTTAGCGTTACAGTATCTTGAGCACAGCTGCAGTATTTGGACACTAATGGTTACGGCTAACATCCGTGTGGCGGCTTGTTATTTATGGAGTAATTGCAGATTCATAGCTGACTCATAAATGTGGCCGCTCTCAACCACTGCAGACGGTACGCGGTTGGGTAGGAGTAATGACAGCATCACCGATCTCGCGAATCCCATAAGGCTGCCAAAACAGAGTACAAGCGTATGTTTAGCATTTGCTTTCAAACAGTCAAGAGGACTGGCAGCCGAATTAGATGGTCAATTTCTCATTGCCGAATAAATTGACTCTGGTTTTACAGCTTACGAGACCGAACCCTATGGTTTGGTGCATTTGGGTTTATTTGTCTATGACCACATATTCCGGGCATTCGCTGAGAAACGACTGGACGCCATTGGCAGAGAGCAAGTGCAGTAAGAGAAACCTGCGCTAATGCTAAACACCTCGTCCAGGAATCACCGACAGTCATTACTTTTCCCAGCGCCATCTAAACAAAATTAATCACGCTTTTCTAAGTAAGTCATAAAAAAGGCTCGGTGCAAAGTTTCACCGGCGGACGTGTGGTCTCAAATTTAACATATATCAACAGAAAACACTCCTAGCTTAGCTAATGATTCAAGGGATGAAACGCTATACATTGTCAGAGTGATTTCACAGCATTTCCAGCCGTATCTCTGCTCAATTTCAACTCTCAACCTAATAAATCGCTGGAAATGTCAAGGAAAAGTTCAAAATTATGACAAGCCCTTCAACCACAAAGGAAGCAAGCAGGGTAGAGAAAATTATTTTAAAAAACACATCTACAGTCAAAGCTGTGCCCTAGCGGTTAGCGCACATGCTCCAAACATTGCAAGAAGTCATTTCATATCCAGTTCCTCTTTTTCTAAAATATGCCTATGAATGAAAGCACCAAAATGGCCAAAAATCAGAAAGAAACTAGTCAAAATGTGTTTTTCATACAGCCCAGGGTGTTTTGTTGACACGAAATGACTGAACTCACCTGCCGCCGCACCACAGCTAGGGGCAAGATGACCACTGGAGCAGGTACACATGTTGGGCCTCGAGCAAAAGCCATCCCCACACGAGTTCCTACAGATCGCTGGAGAGACAAATATTCATGATAAGTGATCAGCAAAGGCATTTTGATCTGTTAGCATACAAAACAGGTGGATAGTACGCAAGAATAATTAACTATATGCAGTTTTTGGACACAACATTTGCATGGGTGCAAAAGCATGCAACGTAGTGAGATCATGTGGCATATTACTTGTTGCACACGGCATACTGTTTTCCAAACATACTTTGTTGTAGGGCTGGGTTTTGACACAAATTTCATGATTCGATTATGTTTCACAAGCTTGCTATTCGATTTCGATTCGATTCAATATTGATTATTTTGGATATATATCAGGTACAGAACATGGCAAATTTTCTCAAGGAAAAAAAAATCTCAACTAATGCTGTAAAATATACATGAAAATCAGTTGGTTCTACATTAGTAATATTGAAGGTTAAAACGAGCTAATTTGTATGCAAACACTCGACTAAGTTTTTATAATATTACTTAACTTTAAATTAGATAGACTAATTATATTTCTACTCCAATTCATTTTTTAAATATAAATATTTAAAAGGTGGCTGTCATAAAAACTTGACGGATTTATTCTTATTACTTAAAATAAATATTGAAGAACAGTAAAATTTATAATGAATGTTATATGGTGCATATATATTTAGCAAAATGCTCCTCTTTAGAGTTTATTTTTCTAGCTGATTAAAGAGTCACCAAATGTTTTTTTCTGAGGTAAATGTGACATTACGTGACATATTGTTTACAAGCTGTTATACTGACATCTTTCCGTGGTTGAAAGACTGAATGAGCAATTACATGAGACAGGATACGTAATTCGGTAAGTTTACTCTTTCTTTTAACATACCTGCAGATGTTTATTCATGTTTATTTTGTGCTGAAACTGCTATTAAAGCAGAGGAGATGATCAGTTAACATGCGCTTTGCACTGCCGCTTCTCTTAAACTGAGGCGCTTCAGCGATCTGTCACTCCACATTAAACAGCGTCAAAACGGTATTTATTTTTTGAATATTGTAATAAAATGGACAGAATTTGAAATCTGAGACTTTGTTTCATATCAAACGTAACAAAGCACAATGCTTATTGTGATTTATTGGGTGGGAGGCGTGCTACAATTATGCATTCATTAACTGAAAACAGGCTACACTAACCGATTCTTGGGATTTAAGAATCGATATCTTTTGGTAAAATGAGAATCAATTAAAACTGAGAAATCAATATTTTTTACCCAGCCCTACTGTGCAGTACGCTAGTATCAGTTTCTGAACATACTGTAGCTTGGGTCTTAGGTCCAAGCCTTTATCTCTTGGGGGTTGTGTTGTGGTTAAAGGTCTTGGGGTCAAACCCCAGAAAGAGCAATTCATGAAATGGTGAGTTGCTGATCTCCCCCTGATGTACCCTTGTGCAAGGAACTTAACCACAGTAAACCTAAGGCTAAATGTTAACTTTGTGGTTAAGCGTACTGTGGGTAAGTGGCATCTTCAGCATGCAACTTTAAAAAGAAATATTGCAGATACTTACGAACTATACACTGGTTCCCACCGGGAAGCGTTTTCCACCCTGGACAACAATAGGAGTGGAAGCGGGAACCACATACGTTGGGCCTGAAACAACGGAAACCAGTCCATTAAATTACAGAAACCAAATATTATTCCTGAACATTTCTCAGAAACATACAACAGAGTGAAATATCTACAGTCTCAAAGACCTCCTGACCCTTCGCAATAAATATGGCTCAACACATACAATGGTCCCAAAGGACTTTCCAGGGAAACAACATGAAAAGAGTTTGTTTTGAGTAGGACCGTAACCAAACTTCCTGAGACAGAAATATTTACTAAAGCTACTCTTACGTTCCCAAATGCGCTCATCCATGAGCTGTTTTTTGGCAACTTTCTCACCGAGAGTTGGTTCCAAAGAAAAGTGTCTGTTTAGTCATGATATGTGTGATTAATGACAGGACCAAACCCAAAGTTCCCTATTTCTCTGCTTAAGTGTGAACAAACCCAGCACCATGTTTTGGGGCTTGCTGTTTAGTGACTTGATCCAAGACAACAAATTAGTAACTGACAGCTTGGAGGCAAATCTCCCTCAGAATGTGTCATTTTTGCAGTTTCTTTCCAGCAAGCCCTTAGGATCTCCATCAAACCTGAACCCTCGCTGCGAAAACAGTTTTATTTCTATCAGCACCAAGTTAAGCCTGCCGTAAATGGACCTTTAAAAAACCACAAGGTACATCTGTCTTTCTACGCACACACATAAATTCCTTTCCTCTAAAAGTCAAGATGTTTACAAATGTCAGTCACCTGGGGACGACCAGCTGTAGTTTGAATCTTTTGATGGATTTCAAACCGCATTGCCAGACGACACAACTGCTAACAGCAGAAACCAAGAGAGATGTGGAGGGCCAGAAAAAGTAGAGGCCAATGGAGGGCTAGATGTTGGAACATGAAAACGGAAAATGCTGGGGAAAGGGCAAGAATCAGTGGGAGGTAAAGAAAACAAGTGGAAGTGAAAAGTTTGGGGGGTTGGGAGGTGGGCCGCGGAAAACAAAAGCAGCAGCGGAAATTAGGCCAGAAGATGATGAATTGTTAGCAATGTGGAACCATAGAATCTTATTTCTCAACTGGAGCCTGAAAAATTAGGTCTGAAGCTCATGCACAATGATGCCAAGAAGGTTATCCCTGGACGCAAACCAAACTCTTCTTTCTTAAATCCTACACTTTTCAGTAGGGATGCACCGAATGTTCGGCAACTGAAATTATTCGGCCGAAAATAGCAAAAAAACAAAACAAAAAAAAAAACTATTTTGGTGTTCGACCCGAATAAGTGAAAATGCTGAATAAATTGTACCGAACAATGGCGTTTTTGGTGACGTGATCAAATAAAATCATTACAAGCACCGACAGCGAGAGATTGCATACTGCATCGCATGTCGTCAATGAGAAGAGGAAGGGTAGTTGTTGCTGGTTACTGTATGATAATTGAAATCGCAAAATGGCCTTAAACACTTACTAAATAAACTGCAGAATGTTATGTTTTCTAATACACGCACAAATTGCATGTATTCCGACAGCGCTGCACGAGCTCGTGGTGCTATCTGCTTGTTAGCCAGGGTTCAAAATCCAAAGTGCAAGTAAAATCTGCACTGAAAAAGTGTTACTCGTCAGTTGCTTGGTAACCTTCAAGTCATGGATGTGAGGATGTGATATGTGCGACGAACATCTTCCCAAATTTGTAATGTCAACAAAAAGAAGCACTGAGATCTTCCTGTGGGTTTCCGCCAAAATAAAAGCTCTATGAAAAAGCAAGAAATCCATCAACAATGTTAGTATTCTAATTTTACTGTTATTCTGTAAAATAATTTAAAAAAGTAAAACAATAATAATTATGATAATAATTACAACATCTCTAGTAATACATTTATTATAACATTTACACATATAGTGTTCAAAAGTTTGGGATCTGTAGTATTTTCTAATGTTTTAAAAAGTATTTTCTTCTCAGCAAGGCTGCATTTATTTGTAAAGTAAAAATACAGTAAAAACAGTAATACTGTGAAATGTTATCACAATTTTAAATAACTGTTTTGTATGTGAATATATTGTAAAATGTAACGTATTTATGTGATCAAAGCTGAATTTTCAGCATCATTACTCTAGTCTTTAGTGCATCATTCTAATATGCTGATTTACTGTTCAAAGTGTCCACTTTTTTGTCTTTAGCCAATCACATACCTGATTCAAGAAGGGGGTCGCAAAACTGGCTGAATAATATTTTAAAATTGTTTTGTAATTGATTTTTTTTTTTGAAAAGCAAGGCAAAACAGAAAAAGCACATTTTGACTATTTAAATTATGCAGTGGTCAAGAAAAATTGGCAAAATACATGGAAAAAAACAACAACAAGAAAAAACGTGTTCTGTATTCGGCCAAGTTTTCATTATATTCAGTTTCGGCTTCAGCCAATAATTTTCATTTCAGTGCATCCCTACTTTTCAGTGTGTTCACATTTCTTTAAACTGGAACACTACTTGGGGTGGTCGTGAAGTATCTGCGGTGAATACCAGAAAATGCATTTCACACACGCAATCCATGTGCAGACTACTAAATGTATTAGTTGCAGTGCGGTGTGTTTACCAATACTAAATGAAGAACATTTACAAAACCCAACATCTCAAATATGAACCAGCACCTCAAAGACAGATATAAATTGGTAACGGGTTCTTTGCTACAAGGCAAATACCTGGAAAGACCATGTGACTCCTTCAGCTAGATGGACCAATTCATTTCACTCCACTAGGTCAAATCCTTTTTCATTTACAGGGTCTACCAGCCCTCGGGCCTAAAGAGATTTGCAAGCAATTATTTGCCAAAGATCTCCAGATAAAGCAGGTCAACTTTATGACGTTTGAGAACCCCTCACAAACTGAATTCCAGTAAGGTCAGGACAAGGCTGAGATAGGAAATCGGGATGCTTTGACGGCCTCTGGCCAGTTCTCGGTGAGGTCATAAAAACCTAACAGGACGAAGGAGAGAGGGTTAGACAAAGATAGCACAATTCCGTCCCACTAGCTACCACTCCTAGAGAGGTTAAAGGTCAATTTAGAGGAATCTGCTCCCAGCCCCCAGGATTGCTGCTAAGTCCAGAGCCAATGAGCTAATGGCACGGTTGTTTTAACATTATAAAGCTCCTATGTGTAAAGCCTCTGGATCGCTACGGCTTTTCCTTGTCCAACTTGGTCTGTTTCAAGCCCCTGACCCTAATGAACTCAAATCACACTGCCTTCTAGACTATACACACTTTTAATGCAACGAGGGAGGAGGGGGGTCGCTCCATATGATTTCAAGTCCCATGTGGGAATGTTGTCGCTTTCATGCATTAGCTGGTCCACAAGACACTTCGGAGCGACTGATGGTATCGGGAATAAACAACAGAAAGCAATTGGGTGTTATGCTTTTTCTTGTTTGTTGCAATACAATGAGTGCATTTGTTAAGACGATAAGAATTTCTGGGCATGCTATTATGCACACATAAGGATACACTTATCAGATCTGCATCTTCCTTTCCACTGCTTAGATGACAAACCCCACTGAAATGAGAAAAAACATACTGTTTTTCTGGGGGGGTTTTTGTAGGGTCCCTTAAAACTAAGTTGGCTCCATATCCACAGGCAATTTTTTTGTTCCTAAACTTAAAAATGTATTTCTGCAAAGAACAAATCCACAACAAAACATTGTTGGCTTGTAGCAAGCTCTTTGAGATCCAAGAAGGATTGTTTTCCTTTTGACTGGCATGCACTTCTAGCTGTTAAAAGAATATAAATCCAAGACAAAGAACTCAGTCTCTCTGGGGATGCAAACATCAAGCGTTTTGGAAGAACTGGAGCCCATCTTTGGAGTCTAGTGGAGCTGACATTGCCTCGGAGACATGTTGAGCAAATGAAGAGAAACCCTGGCCAAGCCAGCAAGACTTCTAAAAACATCTACCCTGAGCAAGCTGCTGGCTTTGTACTGGGCGAAACTCCTCAGGGTTGGCATCGAGAACCACATAATCATATTCTCACCCCAAGCCCATTGCTTTTACAGCAGTCTACCAGACTTTACCTTCATTTAAGGGGCCCCCAAATGCAATGTGATCAGATTTCTCCAATCTGACAGCCAAATTATGCTTAGCTAGGAGAGCCAGTGAGCTTCAAATCCTACTGCAGCTCTCTTAAAACCGTCTGACCTATATTGGCTGGATAACTTGGCTTGATTGGTCAGCAGTAGATGAAATGTGCTTTTTCGTGCAACGTAATTATAATTAGCGTTCTTAAGGGCTGTTCTTACAACCTACGTTGGTATGTTAAATAGGATTACAAATGGTGCATGGTGGTGATTAGACCTTTCTTTAAGACTACAACATTTGTAAGAAGGGTCTTTACGTTGACAAATGGAACTGTTGGACAGGAAAGCATGCAAGTCCCTACATCCCTTTGGGCAAGTTTGTGTTTAGCATGGGCTCTCAAAAGGGCACTGTGGCACATCTCTCAATTGACTCGGTGCCAGATCCCAGCAGGCACAAAACAGGCACACAACATCATAAGACGTTGATATTTGGTTAAATTTTGGTTGCGACGTCGGGTGACCAAAATTCAATGTAAATCCAACGTCTGATGTCAATGTTAAATTGATGTCCAATACCGACGTCAGCTGACGTTGAGATTTTGTTGTTTTTAGGTTGTGTAACCAAAATCCAACGTTAAGTCAACGTCAAATTGACGTCAAATATTGACGTCAACCCGATTTTCATTTTCAACCAAAATGCAACGTCTGTCTGACGTCATGTCCAACGTCAACCTGACGTTACATAGACGTCTGGTTTCTGCTGGGATGGTTCTGCTCCACTGACCGGATCAGATACTCTCTCTTAGTTTACCTGGAAAATTGGCCAAAGTGTTCAGTTAACAAATTTTTCAGTATGATACAGGTCAACTACTATTGGTCCCACTTCTGGTACTGGGGTACCGTACAGAATGGTGCTTTTGTTTCTGAACTTCAGTTGGACTCCAAGTGTCTGTTTGGCTTTGCTAGATTTGTTTCAGACCTTAACTGAAAAAACCTTTTCCTGATTAAATAAGCATCCGAGAATATATCTCTGTTGTGAAATGCACTTTCTCACCTCCAGTTTGAAAACAAATGTCCCTTGTTGGAGCCCCCCCGAGTAATCAGAATACCTCATTTCCTGTTGCAGTTTGCAGGGGAGTTATAAGCAAGTACAGATGAGCGGATGATTGGAATAACTGTTCCGAACATATGAGGGCCGCACGATACAAAACAGCCATTGTTTTCTCAAAAATGAGAAAAATACACAGCTTTGGCTTTGCTGAGACAAATGCAGACACTAAGTTCGAGAGCCACTGGAGGGCTTGGAAAAACATTCATCATGCAATTACTCATCTTTTAATACATTTAAGTGTGTTTACCTCAGCTTTCAACAGAAACTAGAGACCTAAAACACCATGCATTCTTCTTGGACATATATAGACCGTAAAATGTAACGATAACCAAACAATAATATCTTTCAACGGTGCAAGTTATCAGTAGGAAATGACACTCATGTTGTCATGACCAACATACTGAGGCATTTCAGTACTTAAAATTCCTTCACAGCAGATTCACAACACTTCTGCAGCTGGCTCCATCGCAAACGTTGCTTTCTTAATCATGCTTTCCAACCCAGTTTGGCTCTAACCCAAACAGCACAGCAGGTTGCAACATAAATCTACTGCATTACAAAGTGCATTTAAAGAAGATGATGCTAGCTTCGAATTCAAGCTTTAAAGATGAGATATACCAACCCCCAAATGAATATACTGTACTTCTGGTAATAAAAGTTGAGTTAAACCCTCTGCCTCATATGGTTAAGCCATTAGAGTCTCCACTTCAAGTATGAAACTGACAGAGAACAGGAGCAGGACATGACTGAAAAAACTCTTACCCCCTGAGGGACTCCTGGCCTCTCCGACGGACCCTCTGTTGCACCTCCCCCTCAGGTTTTCCAGTGAATCGACTGGCCTGGATGTCTCCATCTCCTTGCGCCTGCGCCGAATGGACCGCGGCCCACCATATCGCGGCCCATCCGAGCACCACCTTGGCCAGCTTCCACACTCCCATTGGCCCCTGCTGTGCGACTCCTGAAGCGCCGTTAAACGTGCCTCACCCGCAATAAAGCTCTTCCTTTCCAATGAGCTCTTCAGACGCGAACTTCAAGCTTGTGCGCTCCAGACTGAAGGCTAAAAAAAGAGTAGATAAAATGCGTAGCTTTACTGCTTATCCTATTTGGCATATACAGTGAACATACGAACAAATGTGCCCCCTCATAAATTTAGCCATTAAATCGCCCACGGTCGATGATGGAGTTTTTTAATAAGTGTAGTATTATTCCAGGCAAATTGTTTGGCTCTTTAAGCGCCAGCCTGCATCCTTTTACAGGCCCACTTAGACTTGTCTTAGCGTGTAGAAATAACCAACTCTTGGCCAAGACTGGACTCCTGGTTTTGTCCTCAACTGGCTCATTAAAAATAAGATTTTAGGGTAAATAATGGGCCTCAAAAGATTTAGAACCATGGCAGAAATGGGTTTCAACTTCAGAGGGGTGGCGAAACAACATAGTTTTCTTTTCAGCATGATATATTTGTGTTAAACCTCTGCAAAGTGGGCGTACTGCTTAATAAGAACATTCTGGTAATCTGGTTATGTCTCCACAGACTTGATTATTATAATAACTTTATTTTACTGCAAGCCGCTTTTGATAAAAGCATTCGCAAAATGAATAGTTTAACATCAAAGGCTTAAAAAGTTGGTTTAATGAGAAGATTGTGATAATAAAGTTAGTTAAATTACAGTACACCATCTAAGATGACAGGTTTAGTAGGTCTGAGAAGGAAAGTTTGAAGAGTTTTCAAGTGGGCGGGTCTAATTGTGGTGTGAACAGAAAAAAAAACATCAATAAGGAAAGGCAGTTTTTTACAGTATACATACATAGATACATTTATATTCTGATAAAGCAGGAATGCAGCTTTGATACAGGCATTTGCAAAATTAATTAATTAAAATATTATTTAACTTAAAAACAGCGTCAGCTTGTCGTTAGTTTAATGGCAAATGTAGTTAAATCACAGTTCATCTGAATTTGACAGGTCTGGCATATCTGAGAGGGAAAGTTTGAGGAGTTTTCAAGTGGGCGGTGCTAAACGCGGCGCGAACAAAGAAAAAAAAAACATCAATGACAACAATCATCTTTCCAAGGTATTATTATGAATTACATCGTCCGCTTATCCGCTCTTAATTACGTCAGACACCGTGACACAATTCAACATCTTGTACTTTATTTATGACATTAAAAAAGACAGCACGTGAGCGTTTCCTTTGTGAAGAAAAGAAGAAAAAAAAGAGTCGCTAGAAAAAAAGTTGAGTTTGCTGAGGTAAACGCGCTTGCTACACACTTTCGCGATTATATTAACTGGCGTCCAATATTCCGCTGATAATCAGTGTACTTGTTGCGTTTTAGTCTATTTTAACGAATATCAATTGAATATTTGCAGATGTAACGCATTTAAGATGTATTTAACCAACTGTTTAACTTAAAGTTTAATCTCTCAGAGTTACTTTTTTCATGTTTCTAAACTTTACAACTTTTCTCATCTTTATAATTTACTTCTTTGCAGTTATGTACCAGAATAATAGTTTTATCTAAGTTTTAAATGAGTTAGCCGGTCAACAAACTGTAAGGAAAGAAATGCTGGTTTGCGTCAAAGGACTTTTTTTCTTCAAATTAAATTTTACAAAGTAGCCAACGTCTTGATCGCCTTAAATTCGTTCTTTCCTACATTTGAAATGAAAATCGCGGTGCATATTGTAAGCGCTTCGTTGAAACTGATGTAAATAAACCATGCATAAATAATCAGGATATTGAAGCAGAAATACCTCAGATGTCTTGGAGTGCCTGGAGGAGTCCGTTATTTTCACAGGATATGTTCCCCTGAATGGAAACTGCACTGTAGCCCTTGTGAGAAAGAGAAAAGTAAGTGAATTACCCTGATAGGTCGAGGGGAGGTGCTTTGGTAGAAGAACCATAGAGGAGGGGGTTTGAACCCGCTGACTGCCCCCCTGCACTGCAACCAACCATTATTTACACTACTGAAAGAGTGAAAGAGAAAGCTAAGTATTTGATTTAGATCTTTTGTAAAATTTCTACTCTCTATTTCTTTGTAACCAGTGATTGATGTAGTAATGAAGTGGACTGATTAAGTGATTTACTCATGACAAAGGAAGGACAGGCCTACAAATGAAATCCACAACAATCACGAGGCAAAATGTTATAGTTATTCTGACATGAATAGCCATAGTATTTAATGTTTGTAGTACCTTTCATTTTTTTATATAGCATTTAAAACATTGCATATGGCAAAAGCCATAAATACATTATGAACTATATAAACATATATATATATATATATATATATATATATATATATATATACACACACACACACACACACACACACACACACACAATATTATAGACAATCTAAAACTTTCAAATTGTTGACAATTATATTATTGAATCTAATGATATTTTTATCAGTGCAAATGTAAAGCATTGACATAAATTGCAAATACAAAAAAAATTGTTACATCATTTATTATAATTTGTTATATGTAGTATAGATATTTTTAAATGGTACGTAACTGCAAAATAAATGCATTTTTACTACAAAAATGTGTATAGTAAAAAGTTTTTATTTTGATGTAGCTTTTTTTTTGTTGCATTTTTATAAACAAAATATTCATATTTTTTCTTTACAGTTTATTTTGTGACAACAATCTAGGTGAAAAGTTGAATTGAAAAAGTTTTAGATTGTCTTTTTATATGACTTTATTTTGCATGTTTTTGCACACAAACATTTACCATTAGCATTATATTGTCAACGTAACAATTTGAGAGAAAAGTTGAATCGAACATTCAAATTGTCTTAGTATTTGGTGTGATTTATCTTGATCTGAATGCTTTGGTATGATTTATAACAACTTAATTTCCACAGCACATGCAAAAACAACAAAAAAGCTGACCTTTACTATTAAAGTAAAACTTATTACATTGCTATGACTAAAAAGTCAAACTAAAGTAAAACTGATGGAAGGTCATTCGGGTTCAACACGTTGTCATCATATTTAAAGGGTGAATAATTCAGTGTTAACAAAGCTTTGTTTTCTCACTCAGTTTCTTTACTGCTACCTAGCTTGCCTGATTTTAATTGGCTGTTAGGGTTGACGCGCCACCTAGGTGGTCGAACAGCTGAGCGCAACCCAAATGCGAGTGACAACGTTTTTGAAATGGCCAAACTGAGTCAGCAGGTTTAAAAAACATAGATGCCTTTGTTGCCTGAGCAATTTCAAGAACGGCCTCCTTCACCCTCGCTTTTATTGTGCTCGTTTTATCCCTCAGTAAATCAAAAACGTGGGAGATTCGGTAAAAATATGTTAGTTCCCAATGTCATAAAAGTTAATTGAAGAAACCAGCGCGTAGCACATCTCGTGATTAAATCGCCTACGTCATGTAAAATACGTCCATGGTCTTTTAGTGCTAGAAATTATTTGTGGCGTGTTTTCCGATCCCCCTCGTCCTTGGAGCGAATGCAATGGAATGAGATTGGAGCAATGTTCTTGGCAGAGATGTCTTTCTCTGAGACCCACGCGGCTCGCCCCTAAACAGAACCACATTGTGTGCTGAACCCACTTTTCCTTTCCTTTTGACTCCCCCTCAACATCTGACAGGTTGTGTCGAACAGTATGTTTGGGTCCAAAGAGGATGCGACATCCAGAGTCTTTCCAGGAAGATGATAAAGAACGAGATGTTTTCTGACTAATCTTGTGACTGCCTTTTGTGAAAATTGTAAACACGGTCTGCTTTCGATTCATGTAATACTTTCCTTATTAGCTGCGTTTTCTTAGCAGGCATCACTACTACTTTTGCTCATAGTGATTGGAACATCTTGTGCTCCAGAGTCCAGACATTAAAGGAATAGTAAATATGCTGAAAATGTACTCCCCCTCAGGCCATCCAAGATGTAGATGAGTTTGTTTCTTCATCAGATTTGGAGAAATGTAGCATTACGTCACTCAGCATTGGATCCTCTGCAGTGAATGGGTGCTGTCAGAATGAGAGTCCAAACAGCTGATAAAAACATCACAATAACCCACAAGTAATCCACTCCACTCCAGTCCATCAGTTAACATCTTGAGAAGACAAAAGCTGAAACAAATCCAGCATTAAGACGCTTTTAACTTTAAACTGTCATTTTTGGCTGAAATATGAGTCCGTAATCCATTTTAATGCTTCTTCCAGTAAAAAAGTCCATCTCTTGTTGTCTCTCACATCAAAATCCACCCACATGTTTGTTTAGATTTTGAACTGGGTTGGCTTGTAAACGGTGCTTATCTGTGCAGATTTCTCTCCTAATTCAAGCAATATTATGGATTATGGACTCATATTTTATCCAGAAGGAACGGTTTGAAGTTAAAAATGTCTTAATGGTGGATTTTTTTATTACAAACACAGCTTTTGTCTTCTCAAGATGTTAACTGATGGACTGGAGTAGTGTGATTATTGTGATGTTTTTATCAGCTGTTTGGACCCATTCACATCCATTGGTGAGCAAGTGATGGAATGCTACATTTCTCCAAATCTGATGAAGAAACAAACTCATCTACATCTCGGATAGCCTGAGGCTGAGCACATCTTCAGTAAATTTTAATTTTTTGGTGAACTATTCCTTTAATAACTCCTTAAATTATGTGCCTTATTGCTTTTCTAACTAATCAAACTTGCCTTTATTTTGCTTGACAGAGTCATATTTAGAGGCCAGAATATCTGGAAACATACAAAATATTTGTCAGTACATGCTCTCAATATACTATAAAGAACACTTTTAATTAAATGTGCATGTTTTTGCTGGATTGTTTGTTAGAAAGGCAATAATTACAAGCAGGATTCGAGATGGTGTTGCACTACGGCTGGAGTTTGTCCTAGAGATGGTTTGTTAATGAGAGATGACAAATCCTGTGTAAACCAGATGACGATACAGTTGTTTTTAATATGGTTCTGGTCTCATCGAGAAGCCTCTGTTTCACTCCTTCATTACTCCTGTCGATGCCGCTTCGATTGGGTTCAGATCTGCATCTCTGTCTTCTTTTTTAAAACAACACCATGTTTTGTTTCGGGAACACAGTGTATTATAAAAACAGGAAATGCATTGTATATGAGGCTTTTTGGGTCATAAAATGTAAAAACAAGTTAGATAACAATAAATGTGTTCCCAAATAGCCTAAACAGTTAGTTTGTTTGGGTTTTATGATCTCCCAGCATGCATCGCAGTGTGATAAATGATGCAGTTATTGCTATAGGATCATTTGTTGTTTGTTTGCTGACTTTATTTGTGCTGTTGTTGCTGTTTTTGTCCTATTACTCTTGTTGTGCTTTATTGTTTTTGATGTTTGTGTGTTGTGTGCATCTACAGTTTGGGGTTGGTAAGATTTTTTAATGTATTTGAAAAAAGTCTCTTCTGCTCACCAATGCTGCATTTATTTGATCAAAAATAGTCAAAACAGTAATATTGTGAAATATTATTACATTTTAAAATAACTGCTGTCTTTTAGACTATATTGTAAAATGTAATTTATTCCTGTCATCAAAGCTGAATTTTAATGCAGCATCGTTACTCATGTGTCACATGATCCTTCAGAAATCATTCTAATATGCTTATTTGCTGCTCAAGAAACATTTCTGATTATTATCAATGTTCATATTTTTGTGGAAACCGTGATACATTTTATTTTTCAGGATTCATTGATGAATAGAAAGTTAAAAAGAACAGCATTTATTTGAAAGATAAATCTTTTTTTTTGCATTGTAAATATCTTTACTGTCATTTTTGATCAATTTAATGCATCCTTGCTTAATAAACGTATTAATTTCTTTAAAAAAAATCTTACTTAACCCAAAACATTTGAATGCATGTACACATTGCACAGTATAATATCTGTGCAAGACATTTTCTTCAGAGGCAAATATTATGTCTAAGAATAAAAATTAATTGATCATTTGTTGGACAGGATATTTTGCTGTTGATTGTCTGAAAGAGACTTTGTCCATGTAGTTTCACCAACAGTTGACTTTTTTAGGAGATACAGTTAACATGAATAAATCATAACTTAGAAACTAGCAACTTTGTAAAATTCGTATATCAAAAGCTTCCTTGAGCTTGATGAAATCTTGATGAAGTTCATCTGTTAGGAAACTAGATACTTCTATAGGTCTTGATATATGAAGAATCTCAGCTGAAATCTGTTATCGGTGCATCTCAGAGCATCATAACTGAGGCCGTAGCGAAACACCCCTGTCATTTATTTTGGAAAGACGTTTGATTCAAGCCACATGGGGAATGTTATGCACATTAGTTCTGTGCAAACTATAAGCATGCACATATCTTCAAGGTTCCTGAGAGTTTCTTCAAGAAAAATGGGAATGCTCCTTATCTATTGGGTAATGAATGCCTTGCAATTTCACATTGTAGCCTTGACGCAAGGAACGGATGTATAAAATGCCCTATGTTGTAAAGTATTTAGTCATTAAATGAGGTTTGGACTGGTTTCAGATCTGGGTTTGTGGTGGCGACCCACAGGGGTCAGGGTGGAGCGTGACTCAGTTTTGAGATGCTACCTGCGGTCTGGTGTGAAAACGACCGTGAAAGAATCGACGTGACAGTAGAAATTAACGCATCTTTAAGTATATGTTTTACTTGTATAGAAAAGATCAACGCAAACATATTTTGCTAAACATTTTATTTTGTGCTCCACAAAAGCCATAAGGGTTTGGAGCGACACAAGGGCAAGTAAATGAGGAAATCTGTGGTCGTCAGTTGAAAGAATCCACCATTAAATCTCCCATAAAGTCCTTGAGTTTCATTCTGTTCATTTCCCCAAACATTTAGGAGCACTAAACTCAACGCTATTGGGGAAGCCACTCTTCCGTCACTCTAATTTCTGGTGCTTTTACACCTTGAGAGCTCTTTGTTCTTTTAAACACCTTGTTCTTTTTTTATATATATATATATTTCAGTAACGCTAACCTCACCTTCCTCCGAGGCAGCTGTAGACCTCCAGTGATGTAGCGAGATAAGAATGCACAACTTCAAAGGCAGAAGGGAGGACAAACGCAAGCTGTTTTCAACCTGCAAAACTGTGTCATCCCGTAAAACAGGGAAAATAAAAATGTGCACCAATGCCAAACAACATCACGTGCCTTTGAGAAATTAAAGTGGGAATTACACATGTGAGTACATCTACATTGATAGTGCGTGTTAAATGTGATGTTTATTGATTGCTTCTTTAAATTACCAAGAGAAGGTGAGTAATGCCAAGTTCACACTGCACGATTTTAGTCCGATTTTTCACTCTGGGTTTTGTCAGGTTTTGATAAATCGCCGACAAATGCCCGAAATCGGAGGCAAATTGGTGCTCGTTCACACGAGTGACAATCGCGCAGTGTGAATTATCAAAGACGCGATCTGAGGGAATTGCCGATGCGTCGCCGACGCCCATGAAATATTTGGCATGCTAAATATCTGGAGCTGTAGGCGATTCACAATCCTGCTGTGTGAATGAGTTCTAAGAGACCGAAATGAGTGAGTAGCAGAATCACTGGGACATGTAGAAAGTTCCCAGATTGCAACTCCACAAAGCTAGAAATGTTGAGTAAAGAAAGAGGGGAAATGGCAAGGAGAAGGAATTCCAGTAGAGCTGCATGGAGTGTCTGCTTGTGAACTGCACCCCGTGCTAATGGATTTCAGATGTACTGTGTCTTGCATTCTCAAGAACGCATAAAACATTATGTTGTATGAGAATCTAAGAAACGGCAGGAATTTACTGCACACATTCGTAGCGAAACCTAAAGATGTGTATGTTCTGACGCTATTTTGGGGAAATTAAAGACTTTAACTTATTTATGTTTAAATACATTGCTCATTCCAAGTGGTGCTCTATTATAGAAATAAACAGTTTTCAAATAACACAGTATCTGCAGGTAGGAAGGAATCCTGGCAACTTCTCTAATAAGCAGGGGCGATTCTAGGATTTTTTTAATGGGGTGGCACAGGGGGGGCCCATGGGAAAAGTCATGTGCCCCAACACAAGTGGGATGACATAAAAAGGGTTCTCAAGCGCCTTCATCTCTCTTTTTATAAATAAAAACCACTGCAGACAATAGTGAACTTTTTGTAAAAATTGCTCAACTGTTCTGTTGCTGCATTGTCCTGCTAGTGTGGTCAAAAATGCTCATGCTGTTGCTGCAGGTTGGCAGTGTGGTCCTCAACCTGTGCTGCCAACTGCACTGGCCTGTACTCAACTGCAATTGACCTGTTTTGCATGTGCTTCTTGACTTTGAAACCTTGTTATTTACTTAATCATCAATATTACAAAAATAGCTGATATTTAACATTTTTTTTACCCAAAATTCTGTCTAAAAAAAAATGACAAAATCATTTAATGTGAAGCTGTTCTTGGACATTGCAAACGAAAATAAAAATATATAAGACTGCAAGCAAAAACGTTTGTTTATTCAATACAAACAGGTGTTTACCATTCTTCATCTTAAAATTCCAAGCAAACGAAAATAAAAATATATAAGACAAAAAAACGCTAACATTATTAAACCCCACATTTTAGTTTATTCAATACAAACAGGTTTACCACGTTTACTGCATTCTTCACTTAGTTGGGAAAGTGATTGTGCAAGCGTCAGAACGCTAACATTATTAAAACAACAGGAAGAAACGTTTTAGGGTTTACATAACATTCCTATAGCAGTTTGGAACACAAATAAGCACAAACTCTAAGGAGCATTCAACATATATTTTCAGCTTTTCAAAGGCCTATAATTATAATTTAATACTTACAATGATTCCTATTTAAGAGACGTGGTCTGCACTCAAATAAGCACAAACTGCGAAATCGCTTTTCAACAGCTTCTTTATAATTATAATTTAATACTTACAATGAACAGCTGACGAAATTGACTGCACTCTGCAGCCTGCGAAATCCAATGGCATCGTATTCGGCTGTGAAATTGACAGCACTCTAATCCAATGGCATCGTATTCGGGAACTGATTGGCAGCGAGACAGTGAAGGTGTGTTCTACTCATAAAAAAAGGGTGCTGCATTGCATTCATCAGAGGCACAGGTTTGAATAAATCATAGTTATTAATGTCACAAATGAGAAACAACATAAACTTGGTGCAACACATCTTCTCCAATAGTTGGATATACAGAAATGAGAAACCTATGACAGAGGGGACTAAAATTTTGGGCTGTCCCTCAAGTGAAGATATAATATCATTTCAGAGGACTTTGAATAAATCATACAATAAAACTTTTTTGTGTTTTATGGTTGTTTTTGTCCTTTGGAAACTTGATAGCCCCCGTTCTCTTGGCTTTCATTCTGTGGAAAAGAACAGCTCGGACATCTACAAAATATTTCCTTTTGAAGATGCTGGTGAGTATATGATGATTTTAAGCATTTGTGGATGTACTGTGCCTTTAAATATGCACCAACACCTATTTGAATTTGTTCTAGATCATCAAATGTGATGTAATGACGTCTTGGCAGCCCATCTGAACTGGTTTACTCAAGACGCACCTTGCTAAACCATCGACAGCTGCCTTCTGTTTCGGAAACATCCGTGGAAGGTCATGAGGTTGCTAAATATCCACTCTTGATTAGAAATACTCTGCATCAACAGTTTTTCACAGTCTATCCCCTGTCCAAACAGATCTCCACCCCAGAGAAAACGCATCCATTCTCACCCCACGCCCTCGGGAAAACCGCAGATTCATTCAGATAAACGCCATTCATGCAGAGAATGAAAAACCACTTTGACTCCTCACTTAATATGGTCATTAATCTTTTGCAGATCGGATGTGCACTTCCAGGTTCGGATGAAACGTTCGCATCTGTGGTTAATTATGAACGCTGATCTCTGTGGCTTCGTCTTGATAACACAAATCCATGCCCTAGCGCGAGTGAACAGGGGGCCTTGCTTAAACAACGATTTGCGCTCCAGGGAACCAACTTGTCTTCATTTTTGGTTTAACCCAACTGTAAACTTGTCATGTAAGTTTGTTCCAGTGATAATTCATAAACGTCTGCAATGTTTTTGCAACGTTTCGGCCTTGAAACACCTGGTTCCTTTTGTGAAATGGTTTTGTCAGCATGTGGTAGAAGCACCCTCAGTGTGCAGTCCCCAAAACCTGGGCAAACTTGTGTGCAAACGTGGATATCAGGTTTCAGGTAAGGTTTTGGAGGCCCATTTTTGGTTTTCAGTTACAGAAGAACCCTGATATGTTTTGACTATAGTTTACCACAGACGGTGACTCTTACCATGCTCAGCATCCTGCTGAGGATCTAATCCTCACCCATTTCCTCTCTTAAGTCCAGAGTGATAGCTTGTCTTGTATCAAGGTTATTTTCGTAAACAAAAACTGAAACTAAGACTAAAACTATTGGTCAAAAAACATTTTCGTAAACTGAAATAAAATAAAAATGTCTAAATAAATGAAAAACTAAACGAAACTAACAACAGTAACTGAAAAACTAACTAAAATAAAATAATAATTATCAAAAATAAATAATCGTGTTCGTGATTTAGTAAACTCTCATTCTGTGTCAGAAATCGGACCTGCGTTGTTTAGGGAAATAGATGGCGCTTCATGCACGTGAGCTGCGTCCTAAGCGGCTATTCACAGAGAATGCGTTTTTGCATTTTAAAAACAGGCGCGGGCTATGAAATAGGAAATAACTATAAAATATGACATGGGAAATAATAATAATGCACACCTTACAGCGCACGAACGTTTAAAAGAGTGATTGACGTGCAAGAACAACATGAGAGTGAGTTAACAGACAGAATTAAAAGTTTTGGATGAGCTGATTTTAGTGAATAGTCATTTTGTCACGCTTTGCGATTAGGCTACTATGGTAACGTCCGCCTCGAGTCCAAGACACGAGTACCGCCTTGACTGTATAAAACACATCCAAAATGAGAGAAAGCGATAGCCGCGCTGTGTTTTCACCGCTTGCCGTGTTGTGTAAAAGAAGCTTCATCTGAAGCGCGTGCGCGGCTCGTCAAAGTTAAGTCAAACATTTTTTTTGAGTAGTATGAGGTTTCACCGTTCGCATTTATTTTTGAGTATTGTGTAGAGGTTTCACATACAGCATTTTAGATTGTTTCTTATTGTGTACGTTCAAAAGATCCAACAATAAACGGAGAGACGGGACATACAGTAGTGGCTGGTCTGTGCAAAAGATCCAACAATAAACTCATTGAAAACACAGATGGACAAAAATAAAGTTTACAGAGTTTCAATGACGATTGCAAAGAGCATGCCTGCGTCCCAATGTGCACACTGTCCATCAAATTCTATGTGATATGATATTAGTCATTTTTAATACTATTTAGATAAAAACTCAACTGATAGGGTGGATAGTATGCACATTGGGACTAGTAACAGGGCTGTTTCCTCAAAACCTCCAGCACTGGAGGGTCATTGTCCTGCAGAATTTAGCTCTTTAATATGAATGAATGAACCCTGATAAAAACTCAACTGCCTGATACTGTCTAGTAACTCTGAAAACCTTGATTAGCTTGTTGTTTGTAAACTTTGGCATATTAAACAAGATTACATCTTTAATATGAATGAATATGAATTAATAAATTGTATACATAAGTTGCATATTTTTGTTTTTTGTTGAATTGTAAATAATTATTTATTTTCATTATTAAGCGGTTTTCAAAATTAACTGTAAACTGTGCTAAAATTAAATGTCTTGGTTTGGTCTAAACTAAAACTAACAAAACCATTAATGGAAGTGTTCCCATTAACTCTGTTAAACTATAATTACTAAAACTAAAACTGAAACTAAAATATATAAAAACTAAATAGAAATGTGTTCACAAAATAAAAACTAAACTAAAACTAACAAAACCATTAATGAAACTAACTAAAACTAAACTGAAATTATAGGAAATTTGAAAACGATATTAAAATAAAAACTAATTTAAAAATTCAAAACTATAATATCCTTGTCTTGTATGTCTATTAACTCTTTGTTGGGAAGCTTTTGTCAAATGCTTCAGCATTTGGAAGCACAACTGTGAGTTCACACCTTGTATTTAATGATATTAGTGGAACATCAACAATGTCTACCTCGCACTTTCTTGCGATATCAACTCATTCTTTCTTTCTTTTCTTAGTCTACCTCGCACTTTCTTGCGATATCAACTCATTCTTTCTTTCTTTTCTTAGAAAGACAGAGCCAGGGAGTCATTCAGCTCAGCAATAATAAACCTGGATGTGCTCCAGATCTCAGATTATTTGCTCCCCATCTCAGTCACTCCAGCACTGGTTATTTACATTGAAAATGACCCAGAAAATATGGCCCAGCCAGTGGCCACCAGACCCCCATTTGGCTGAGGTGAAAATGGCGTCACAATTCATGCAAAGAGCCGTTATAAGCAAACATATAGACTTTCTTTTCCAACACACGAGGCTAAAGCTGTGAGATATTGTGAACTAAGTGGGTTATATAATGCCACTGGAGGAATTTCTTTAATGGGCGTAGCGTAGTTGGGCTCTGAAAGTATGAACCTCCTATAGGAAAGAGTATGTTTTGCCTAGATGTTAGTGAGATAAAATTGAGACACTTTTACAGAAGTCTCCTGCTCCTGCCGAGAAATACCATGCTAATCTAGTGACTTAGCTCTCGAGTTTCAGAAGAGATCTTAACATTTTCTCAAACTGTGTTTAGATTTCCCAAGATACCAATGTTCACAATGAAAAGTACTTAATTGCAAACATTTCTCATCCGATTTTTAAAGGTGTGCCATGGCCTCTTTATCACCACCTGTGATTGAAGCATAAAAGTTTTACACCAGTTATGCTTTACTGTCATAGTTTTCCCCTTTTATGTACATGAGGAATGGTGTATACTTGAAATTTCCCACCAAATCTGACCCTAAATGTTTAATTAAAACATATAACATTATTATACACTTTCCAAAGTGAGCAGAAGTAACAGTTTTGAATGCTGAATACTATTTCAGTCCATTCAGTCAATCATTTTGACTATTTCACAATTTTTTTACTCAATAATGGATAATTTCAAAAACAAGTTTTTAATTAATTTATTAAAAAGAAACATTAAAAAATACCAACATTTGTGGGGTAAAAATGAACAAACTTTCCAATCAAATTATCTGATATACTCTATACTCCATATGTCAGCAATTTGTCTCATTTGAATCTTTTCTTATAGGATTTTTAGGAAAAACTTGGTTTAACTACTGCTTTAAGTAGCAATAGCATAAACTTGAAACTCAACATTTTCTAATAGCACCCTTGATAGATAATAGTTAACGGCCCTAAATGACTAGTTCCAGCACAAGCCAACAAACCGCTGGGGGAATGGCACCAAACAGCCTCTTTTATGGGTGTGAAAGTCAAGTAAAGCAGGTGTACCCTGGACAAATGGATGGACAGCCTGGAATATCATTACTGATGGGGAGAACAGATGCTCGACAGCTCGGTAACCAGAACATCCTACCTGTGCCCACGGTCTATGGCGTTTCCTGCAGCTGTTTTTAATGCGACGTGCTTCATAGCACAGGAATGAAAGGTCAGAGCTTGTTGATTCACAATTTTGGCACTTTAGTTTAGGAATCTGTACTTTTTCACATACCTGTACAAGAATGAATAGCTCCGAGTGATACTGATTGCCCATGTAAGAACAACAATAATATGCTCCAGACATCAAAACGGGTCCAAAAATCATTCACCCCCTCCTCCCTCTAGATTTTTGCTTGTGTGGTCACGTTTGGCGCCATTTTGTAGAGGGTCAGTTTTGCTAAGAGTCAATCAGGTGGCCAGCTGTGTTTGCTTGCTTCTTGACAACTATGCAGGAAACCCAGTGCATCAAAACCACTAACACCCTTGTGCAAACACATGTAGAAAGACTAAGCACAAGCACAGTCACAGGGAAATAAAGTGTGCAAATAGCCTGGAATATACAACCAGAGATGTTGTTGTTGTATTCTACGTAATTGACATATATAGTCCTTTGCTTGGAAAAAATCACTGGCTCCTAGAGGAAAGGTTTGTTGCTTAGAAGACTGGTCATTAATATCAATTTTGTTTTTGGTGTTTGGTGACACAAATGAGTTAAGAGTTGCCAGAGTAATGATTAGAAATGTTTGAGCTCATCATACTGAATGTGGATTGTTATCTTTTGAAATGCTAAAGAAGAAACATTGAGATCTTTTTCTCAGGAGGAACATCTGAGAAGCGATAACGACTTCCTGTGCAAAAAATTCCTGCGAAAGCAAGCAACCTCGGTCTCCAAAAGTGTCCAATTGCTTTTTCATTCGGTGTCTGGGAGAAATTGAGATCTTGAATCAAGGGCGTAGGTTTGATTTTGGCATTGGTGGGGACATAACAGCAGGCAACAGTAATTTAATTGTTTGATCAAAATTATTGCTAAGGACAATTTAGTAGTGGCTGGATATTGGTAGGGACATGTCATAGTGTCTCTACTAAATTCTACACACTTGAAAATCACAACAAGCAATGTCCGACTTTGGAAACTATAGTTTTATACTAACTAAAGAAAACAGTCAATATGACGAGCTGCACCTCAAAATACACATTAGATGGAAACACTGTGCATTGTGATTGAGTTTGTAGCTTAATTCACTATATTTTAAATAGTTTGACCATTCAGTTGGTGACAGTTCAATAGGAAATCAGTTGAAAGCATCCAGTCACCTCTTACATTGAAGTGAATGTTCAATTTATCAGTATTGTAATAAATATTTGAGAAATCATTGTTGCATCTTATTGTATTAGCCTAGAGTGATAGTCAATGTAAAAAGAGCAAATGGGAGAAGCAGTTGACAGCATAACAACATAAAGTTAAAGAAGAAGTTGAAGCAACAACATAAAGTTAAAGAAGGTAAACTTTGTCAGTCAACTGAACTGTACATGTATGTTTGGCTACCTTATATGTTGGTATGACCAACAGTGGTTACATACACATATTTAATTGTTTGATCAAAATTATTGCTAGGGACAATTTAGTAGTTGATGGATATTGGTAGGAACATGTCCCTAGCACCCCTACTAAAATCTACGCCCTTGTCTTGAAGAGCTCTCCAGTGCTTTGTGACTTTTCTATCCTGTAGGCCTCAAGAGTGGACACCGCTCCAAAGACAAAGTCAAACATCTGTTTGCTTAGCATTAGCAAGTGCGATCCTGTCAGGCAGGGCCGTGGAGGAACGGCACCTCCATGGGACTCCCAGGTGGCTGCTTTGAAGTCAGCGTTTGGGAGTTTGCAGATGGGGTGGATCCGTTCCTCCACTGACAGGTGAAGCCAACCAGCTGTTAGATGCCCCACGCTGGGATCATTATGAAGTTCATCACCTTCCAGTATCTGCTAGGCCATTGTTATAGCATCATATATTCACACTAACAGGTAATTTGTATTGTTTTTGGGATATTATGTTAATTGCACACTTGAAAGAAAAATCACAGATGAGATTTCAATATTGCAATTCATTCTGATGGCAGTGAGATGCCCCAAATGCATCTCATCTAAAGTTTCAGATAAGATTCCAACTTCTCAAAGTGCTCAAATTTCCAAAATCAAGTCTGCAGTCTTAGATGCCAATATGAACTCAGACATTTCTCATCAAATTCTCTCAAGGCTAAATGATCTGTGCTGCTATCCACATTAATTTTATTTCTCTAAACACTTTTCCATCTCCTAGAAGGTCATTTTAGGAGAAACATCTGAGATGAATTTGAAATGTAAAAGAATCTGCTTTCTCAGTGTTTGTTCCTCTATATGACCTTGTTTGTACTTGGTATGTTTGGGTTGAATTCGCTTGGTTTAAGTTGAAACATAACTGAGACCTCCTTTAAATCTCCTGAGTTCCAAAAGAGCAACTTCTAACCAGTAACATGTTCGTCTGGGGGATTTTCGACTTGTTCCCGGCATTAATATTAGCAACATTAGGAAAATAACTATTGTTTTAGAAGGTGTGTGGTCCGTGAAAGGGAAGTCTCATTCAAACATGCTCTTGGCCATCTGGTAGTTGTTGAAGTTTGGCTTTTGATTGCACTCTGCTGGTTCTGGAAGCCACAGCAGGCCCAGTGCAGCATGGGATACATTTAGCAGGGCACGGCCACTTAAGATGGGAGTGGAATGCACTCTTCCTCAGTGAAATTCTCTCTCGGCCGGCACAGAGAGGTGATTTTTCAAACAGATGCCTAAACAGACTTCTTGCTCTGTTGAGTTTAAGTGTGGCTTGTGTTCAAATGACCGAATTCCAAAGAAAGACATACTATTGAATGGGTTTGAAAATTCAGATGAGTTTGAATGGCCTACGCGTATAACTGTATAGTAGTGGCACCGCTTCTGTAGTGAAATTCATAGTTAAATATTACTGTTTGTCACTGGTGATTGTTGATGTATTTTTTGTAAATGTATGTATATTTGTGGGTAATTGTGACTTCTCATTCTTGCAACTTTATATCTCTCACAATTTTGACTTGCAAGTTTTTCTTGTATTTGACTTCTTTTTGAATTGCAACTTTTTATCATACAATGTGACTCTTTCCCATAAATGTGACTTTATTTCTCATAACTGCGACTTTTTATTTTTTTCGCAAGTTTCTAATTGCAACTTTTTAACACACAACTGTGATGTAATATTCCAAAAGTGCAACTTTTATCTAAGCACTGTGACTATTTTTTTGTAATTGCGAATTTATTTCTTGTTGTTGTGCTTATTTTAAAAGTGCAACTTTTTATCTCAGCATTGTGACTATTTCTTGCAATTGCGACTTTTATTTCTCGTAAGTGTGGCTTATTTTCTAATTGCAACTTTTTATCTCAGCATTGTGACTATTTCTCTTAATTGGGACTTTATTTCTCACAATTGCAACTTTTATTTCTCGTAAGTGTGGCTTATTTTCTAATCACAACTTGTTATCTCACAGTTATTACTTAATATCTTAAAAATGCAGCTTTTATCTCACTATTGTGACAGTTTCTTGTAATTGCAATCTCATTTATATTGCTATATTTATGACTTTATATTTCCCAATTCAACATTATTTCTCTCAACAATCTATCTATCTATCTATCTATCTATCTATAAACAGAATATAAAAGTTACATTTCAGTCTTGGCCCTCATGATATTTACAGTCTACTGCCAGTGAAGTGAGGTGAATGCCTGACCGCGACTACGCTCGTTCTGGAAAATAGTGGAAGGCATAACGATCCGCAAAGAAGAGTGGGGGGGTTGCAGGTTAGATGGGACAGGATATAGATTCTGCGTCCTGCTGCTATGCCATCAATTTGGGGTTTGCCTGTGAGCTAGGGAGTTGGCAATTGGGCCTTTTGTTGCAGGGCAGCATCTCAATATTTTGTGTACCCACTAATGAGGAAATGATTAGCACCTTTCAATAACAGCTGAGGTAATCCACCCCCTACAGAAAGCCAAGGGCAGCCAAATTAACTTAGCACAATAAACTATCAAATGCAATTTCCAAATATTCTTGAGTCACGCAACCCACCCCATACAGCAGGGTTTTCCCAACTAGAGTTCAGCGCAGCTGTTCATAATGAAACTGCAGATCTTAACAATAAAAAAACAGTCCCATAAAACATGATTTTTTTTATTTTAATTATTTGCAAATAATTTAAAGATTTAGTGATGTGAAAAATATTTTAGGGTTTATTATTTTTTTAAATATATTTTATTATTTTCATGCCCTGTCGAAATTTCCAACTAGTTTCCAACTAGCAACTATGAGTTCAACAAAGATGTGTTTGCAAAATAATATAGAGGTTAATTTCTGTTATCGACAATGAAAGATTTACCTAATGCAAATTTAAATATGAAACCGCTGCAAAATTCTATAAATGCTATGTGGTTACCAAGACATTTACAGTGGTTTTAGCATGTTGCTATGTGGTTGCTATGGTGTTTAGAGTGGTTTTAACATGTTGCTATGCGGGTGCTAGGTATTTTTAATATGTTTTAATGCAATGCGGTTACTAGGGTGTTTAGAGTGGTTAAAGCATGTTGCTATGCGGTTGCTAGGTAGTTTTAACATGTTGCTATGCAGTTACCACGGAATTTAGAGTGGTTTAAGCATGTTGCTATGCAGTTGCTAGATGGTTATAAAATGTTGCAATGTGGTTACTAGTGTGCTTACAGTGGTTTTAACATGTTGCTATGTGGATTAATTCTACAAAAGTGTCCTCATTCGTTGTATTAAGGGAGAAATACATTGAATGTTGACCCAAAAAACTTTGTGCCAGAAAGCCGCTACATTACTGCAATCATTTTTCTGCGCATCATCCTCGTAACATGAGTGCGTCTCCACACATGGTGGCTGTTATCCGCAGACCTGCGTGTCCTTAGATGATGCAGTTGGAACAGAATTACCGGCCTTTGATAATGATAATCATTCATGAAATGATCTCACGCAGAGCAGACCTGAGATCATCTGAGGACAATGACAGACTTGGGAAACCGCATGTGTTAGGTCTCTCTATGAGCAAACCAGCGAACATTTATGACAAAACCTGAGCGCCGCATGTCTGAAGAGCATGTGTTTCTGAATCACTATGTGGGGTGCACTAAGAGTGACACTTCTACATTTTCAATTCATTAAATGGTAAAAAAAAAAAATGCTATGCAGTTACAGGGGTGTTTAGAGTGGGTTTAACATGTTCCTGTGCGGTTGCTAGGGTGTTTAGAGTGGTTTTAGTATGTTGCTATGCGGTTGCTAGGATGTTTAGATTGCTATGTTGCTATGTGGTTGTTAGGGTGTTTACGGTGATTTGCTATGCAGTTGCTAGGCTGTTTAAAGTGGTTTTAGGATGTAGCTATGCGGATGCTAGGATGTTTAGAGTGGGTTTAACATGTTGCTATGTGGTTGTTAGGGTGTTTACGGTGATTTGCTATGCAGTTGCTAGGGTGTTTAAAGTGGTTTTAGTATGTAGCTATGTGGTTGCTAGGGCGTTTAGAGTGGTTTTAACATGTTGCTGTGTGGTTGTTAGGGTGTTTACGGTGATTTGCTATGCAGTTGCTACAGTGTTTAGAGTGGTTTTTGCATGTTGTTATGAAGTTGCTAGGTGTTTAGAGTGGTCCTAACATGTTGATATGCAGTTACCAGGGTGTTTAGAGTGGATTTAACATGTTACTATGCGGTTGCTAAGGGTTCTGGGTGACAAAATTACATTTTTTAAGTTTCTAAATTTATAGTAGCATTGTTGTTTAGTTGAATTGCTGATTTGAAATGTATTATAGAAACACAGTCTTGCTGTCTCTCTTTTAGGAACTATACTTGAACGCGCCATAAATAAACAGCTGTCCAGAGGTGTTAGCAAGATGGCCGCTGGGTGACCTGACCTGCCACAGGAACTGCTGTTTCTCAGTGTTTAAAGTAAATCTCTGTTGTCTGTAAGGATTTCAAAGTGCGCTGACGTTTGTTGTTTAACAGAATTCCAATGCTCCTTGTAAATTCGATACAGGACAGCCTTCTAAACATTAGCTGAGTGAGAATCAAGTGTTCGACCACCAGAAAGTTTATTATGCCTCGACAGTAGATATGACGTATGTGATTCGTGCTAATGTTTACTTGTTAATTAAACTCATAAACGGACAGCCCCTAAGCTGAAAAGAGTTAGAAAGGTGGAAGAAAACAAATATCCTCAAATACCATGACTCACAAACCAGCTTCACTCATTCAAACTCACAGCTGGTTCTGAGAGATTGTCACACATCTTAGCAGCTACTAGAGTCGTTTCTGTCTTGTTTCTATAACAATGGTTGCTGGTTGTCTGTGTTTTGGCTGGTTTCTAGGGTGTTCTGGCTGGTTGCTATGCAGTTGCTAGAATGTTTTGGCTGGTTTCTAGGGTTTTCTGGCTGATTGCTAGAGTGTTTTAGGCTGGTTGCCTGCTAGGTTGTTCTAGGTAGTTTCTAGAGCATCCTGCCTGGTTGCTAGGCAGTTGTTAGAGTGTTTCGTTGGTTGCTATGTTGTTCTCAAAGTCAAAGTCAAAGTCAGCTTTATTGTCAATTCTGCCACATGTACCGTACATACATACAGAGAATTGAAATTGCGTTACTCTCTTACTCCCTGGTGCATACAGATAACACTAAACACAAACAGTAGATACACATATATATATACATACACATACACACACACATACATACATATATATATATATATATATATATATATATATATATATATATATATATATATATACACATACATATATATATATATATATATACACACACACATGCACACACATACACACATACATACACAAAAATGCAACTATTACAAATATACAAATAAGGACATGTAGGAAAAAAATAAAACATTAAATAAAGAAAATAAAAATAATAATATAAAAAAAAAATGGATAAAGTGGCATAGGGCACATGGCAGATAGTGCAAATCAGTGAGATAAACAAACAAACAAACAGTGCAGAATATAAATGGTGTAGTGCAAAGAGCTTATAAGACTATTTAAAGTGACAAGGAGCAGTCTTTTTTATTCAGACTGCCAGACGAGGTAGTTGAATGAATGAGGTCTGTCCAATGCTGTACAAGTGACCGGTGCTTGTCTCAGTGTGAGTGTGAGTGTGTGTGTGTGTGTGTGTGTGAGTGTGTGTTCGTGTGGGTGGTGGTGGTGGTGGTGGTGGTGGTGGTGGTGGTGGGGGTCCGAGTTCAGTGATTCGTGGGGTAAGAGAGGGGAGGGGGGGCAAGGACGGGAGGGAGTTCAGCTTCCTGACAGCCTGGTGGATGAAGCTGTCTTTCAGTCTGTTTGTCCTGGCTTGGAGACTCCTCAGTCTCCTCCCTGATGGAAGCAGACTGAAGAAGTTGTGTGTCGGGTGGGTGGGATCACCTGCAATGCTGAGGGCTTTGCGGGTGAGACGGGTGTTGTAAATGTCCTGGAGGGAGGGGAGAGAGACACCAACGATCTTCTCAGCTGCTCTCACTATCCGTTGAAGGGACTTGCGGCAGGACGCGTTGCAGGCGCCATACCACACAGTGATGCAGCTAGTCAGAATGCTCTCGATGGTGCCTCTGTAGAAGGTGCACATGATGGGGGCCGGGGCTCTGGCTCTTCTTAGTTTGCGGAGGAAGTAGAGACGCTGTTGTGCTTTCTTGGCTAGTGCTGCAGTGTTGTTGGTCCAGGAGAGGTCCTCTGTGATGTGTACACCCAGGAACTTGGTGCTGCTCACTCTCTCCACGGTCGCACCATTGATGGTCAGAGGAGCATGCTGAGTGTGCACTCTCCTGAAGTCAACGACAATCTCCTTCGTCTTCTCCACATTCAGAGAGAGATTGTTGTCACTGCACCACCCGGCCAGGCGGCTCACCTCGCTCCTGTAGTTTGTCTCATCTCTGTTGCTGATGAGACCCACCACAGTCGTGTCATCCGCAAATTTAATGAAGCGGTTGGAGTTGTGTGACGGTGTGCAGTCGTGGGTCAGCAGAGTGAAGAGGAGGGGGCTCAGCACACATCCTTGGGGGGCCCCTGTGTTCAGTGTGATGGTGCTGGATGTGTTACTGCCGACCCGTACTGCCTGAGGTCTCCCGGTCAGAAAGTCCAACAGCCAGTTGCACAGCGACGTATTGAGCCCCAGCTGGACCAGTTTATGGATGAGCTGTTGAGGGATGATTGTGTTGAATGCTGAACTGAAGTCTATGAACAGCAATCTGACATATGTGTCCGTTTTGTCTAGGTGTGTGAGGGCTGGGTGGAGGGCAGTGGCGATGGCATCATCGGTCGAGCGATTGGACCTATATGCAAACTGGAAGGGGTCCAGGGAGGGGGGGGGGACAGACTTGATGTGCTGCATGACTAACCGTTCAAAGCACTTCATGAGAATAGGAGTTAGTGCTACTGGACGGTAGTCATTGAAGCAGGATGGAGATGAATTCTTCGGGACTGGAATGATAGTGGTAGCTTTGAAGCATGTGGGGACAACAGCCTGGCTTAGTGAGATGTTGAAAATGTCTGTGAAGACATCAGTGAGTTCCACTGCACAGTCTCTCAGTACACGCCCAGGAATGTTGTCAGGACCCGGAGCTTTGCGTGCATTGATCCTGCTGAGGGATCTCCTCACGCTGTGCGGGGACAGCGTCATCATCTGGTCGCCTGGAGGAGGTGGAGTCTTCTGTGCAGTGGTGCTGTTTTGTGCCTCAAAGCGAGCAAAGAAGGCATTCAGCTCGTTCAGCAGGGGGATGGTGCTGTCACAGGTCTGTGGTGGGGGCTTGTAGTCCGTAATGGTCTGAATCCCCTGCCACAGGCTCCGAGTGTCTCTGCTGTCACTGAAACGGTGGGCTATCCTCCTGGAGTACTGTCTCTTGGCCTCTCTGATGCCACGGGATAGGTTGGCCCTAGCTGTCCTTAGGTCCTCCTCATCTCCAGCTCTAAAGGCAGCATTCCGAGCCTTCAGAAGTCTGTAGACCTCCCCTGTCAGCCACGGCTTCTGGTTGGCCCGGACAGTGATAGTCTTTGTGACCGTTACATCATCAATACACTTGGTGATGTAGGCAGTGACAGTCTCTGAGTACTCTTGGAGGTCTGTGGTGTTGTTGTATGTGGCAGCCTGTTTAAACATATTCCAGTCAGTGGTGTCGAAACAGTCTTGAAGTGCCTCTGACGACCCTTCCGGCCACACTTGTATCTGCTTGTGTATTGGTTTGATGACTTTAACGAGCGGTCTGTGTGCAGGCATTAGCATGACAGTGATGTGGTCTGAGGCTCCGAGGTGGGGGAGGGGGAGAGCCTTGTATGCTCCTCTCTGGGTGGTGTAAACAAAGTCCAGCGTATTTTTTCCCCTTGTTGGAAAGTATTTGTTCCCCTTGTTCCCCTTGTCGGTATCTAAGTAGTTGTTAGAGCGTTTTGACTGATTGCTAGTTAGTTGCTATAATATTTTGGCTAGTTACTAGGCAGTTGCTAAAGTGTTTTGGCTGGTTGCTAGGTTATTCTGGGTGGTTGCTACTGCAGGTTTTTTTAGGTGGTTTCTAGGGTGTTCTGGCTGATTGCTAGGCAGTTGCTAGAGTGTTTTAGGCTGGTTGATTGCTAGTTTGTTCTAGGTGGTTTCTAGGGCATCCTGTTTGGTTGCTAGGCAGTTGCTATGATGTTTTGGGTAGTTACTAGGCAGTTGCTAAAGTGTTTTGGCTGGTTGCTAGGTTATTCTGGGTGGTTACTACTGCAGGTTGTTTTAGGCGATTTCTAGAGTGTTTTAGGCTGGTTGCTTGTGAGGTTGTTCTAGGTGGTTTCTATGGCAAGAGTGGTTTCTAGTTGCAAGAGTGGAACAACAAATTTGCAAAGTTGCAACAAATTTAGTTTAGAAAAACGTTGTGGGAACATTGTTTTGAAATGTTTCAAATTTTGAAATGAAATGTCGACCAAGTTCTTGCTGTGATTATAATGTTATTTAAAGGCTACAAAAATGTTTGTTTTTTACAAAATTCTACTAACTTTTTCACACAAAATATAACTATATTTGAATGTTTATTTTTAATATTCTAAGAACGTTAAAATGTCCAGTTTTTTCATGGTGATTAGAATGCTGTTTAAAGGTTACAAAGAACATTTCTTAGAATGTCCAAGTAGAAATAACATCATAAAAACATTCCTAGAATGTTGATCTCAGAACACTTTCTCAGCATTGATGTATGTCAAATATGAATAAGGTTATAAGAATGTTCCATAAATGTTACTTTAACAACATTTTGTCCTAACATTTATATAATTTATAAAAAAAACTTTAAAGAAAGTTGTGAGAATGTTCCCTGTTAGCTAGTTAGTAGGCATTTACTAGAGTGCTTTGGACGGCTGCTAGACAAGTTGCTATAGTTTTGTCGGGTTGCTAAGTTGTTCTGGCTGGTTGCTAGGCAGTTGCTAGAGTGTTTTGGCTGATTCCTGGGTGTTATTGCTGCTCATTTTTTCTTGTTTGATAATTGAACTTTAGATTGTTTTAGTATGGTTAATTTTTGGGGGACAGAAGGACCATGAACTTCACCTCCCTGTCCCTGTTTTTCTTCAACACCTCCACAAGACATTTGGTGCCTCCGCAGAGAGGATAAGACATGGAAATATTTGCTGGAAACGTGAGAGTGTGGACCAGTCTGAAAGAGCTTTTATTCAAGACAGACTGGGTCATATCAGTTTAGATTGTGTCCAAATTAATTTCTTTATGAAGGAAAAACAAAAAAAATATGAAACTGATTTCTCCTCTTTGGTCTCTTTGTTTTTTACAAACCAAATAAGTCACACAATCAGAGACATGGCTTTGGCATGACATTTCAGATAAATACACAACTCACCGCCGAAAGATTGTTTGTTTTTGTGTTATACACCAACATTATAAACTAAACAGCCAAACAACAAGGTCTTTTCAAACCCTTCATGCAGTGATTGCAACTGCCAACAAAAAAACGCGACTTAACAAATGTGACATTGCGCCCTCTGGTGACACTAAAGCAGACCTGCAGTCCTTAAAATAACAATATGTGCTGTGGCTTTGTTCAGAAAAGCATGCTACCATACTACTCATACTGTTTCTGCAGTACTCTGTGCATTTACTGGGCAAAGCAACATCATTTTCTGTATGACACCGATAAAGCAAAGCATGCTGAAATAATCTGATGTCCAATGATGAAATGGATATAAGCAGCTAAAAATTATAAAGCTGCTGACAACAATCTAGCATTACCCTAAAAACTACCAAGAACAACCTAGCAACCAGCCAAAGCACTGTAGGAACTGCCAGAACACCCTAGAATACCTAGCAACCACCCAGAATCCATTTGAAACACAGCAACCAGATAAAACACTCTAGCAACTGTAGTCAAACACTCCAGAGACAGCCTAGAAACCAGGCAAAAAAAAAAAACTAGAAACCACCTAGAACCACCTAGTAACCAGTCAAAACACACTAACAACCTAGCAACCAGCCCGAGAACCCTAGAAACTACCTAGAACAACTTAGCAACCAGTCAAAACATTCTAGCAACTCCCCAGTAAAGAGCCAGAACACCCTATAAACCACCTAGAACAACCTAGCATCCACTCAGAACACCACAGTAAACTATTTTGAACCACCTAGCAACCAGACAAAACACTATAGTAACTGCTGTAGTCAAAATGCTGGAAACCAGATGAGAAAACCTTAGAAACCACCTGGAACAACACAATAACCAGCTGAAACAACCTAGCAACTACCTAGCAACCAGCCAGAGAACCACAGAAACCAGCTAAAACAACCTAGCAACCAACCAAAACACTCTAGCAACTAGTGTAGTCAAACATGCTAGAGACATCCTAGAAACCAGACAAAAAGCCCTAGAAACCACTCAGAACAACAAGCCACAACACACTAGCAACTGCCTAGCAACCAGCCAGAGAACCCAAGAACAAGCTAGCAACCAACTAAAACACTGTAGCAACTACTTATAATCAAATACTCTAGAAAGCCTAGAAACCAGACAAAAAAACCCCCCCCAAAGAAACACCTAGAATAACTTAGCAACCAACACTCTAGCAACTACCTAGTAACCAGCCAGAACAACCCAGAAACAATTGCTAGAGTGCTTTGATTGGTTTCCAGGCAGTTGCTAGAGTGTTTTGGCTGGTTGCTATGTTGTTCTAGGTGGTTTCTAGGACCAAACATGTGAAATTAAACCGCTTTTTCGGCTCGTTCTGAATCAGTAGTGCATGAGAAAGTAAATGGGGTCAAATGTGATTTCACGAGTGAATCCCATGGGAAAATCTCTCGCACTGTCCCTCACTACGCTGTGAAATAGGGCATCCCTGGCCGCATTCCCTGCTGCCCTGCTTCTGTTGCTGTTGGCCATCAGAGGGGCACTGTGAGGGAGACCACAGCCGAGCGCTTTGGCCTCAGCGGTCGGATCGCTGGCACTATTAGAGGTTCAGCCTGGCACACATCCAGCTCCCTGCTTTACAGCACTCGTGACTTCTTTAACACACTTTATCTCTCATTCTCTCAATTATAGCTCAGACATGTGAGCTGAACTGAGGTGGGATTGACAGAATGGAAAAAAACAAAAGGCCCTTATGCTTTGTACCTTTACGCTAAGTGACCATAAGTTTTATTTTTGTAAGCTCATAACTGCAGCTTATACTTGGCAAGTATATACTGAACTATCCAACAAACCAGATTCACCGCTTTAAACCCAAAGGTGGAGGTTTAGGGTGATCTTATATATCATATATCTAAGCAGTTGCTAGGGTATTCTGAGTGGTTGCTAGGCATTTGCTAGGAGTGTTGCTGGCTGGTTGCTGTGGTGTTGCTTTGTTTTATGGTGTTGGTTGCTAGGTTGTTCTGAGCTGCTAGATGCTGCTAGAATGTTTTGGCTGGTTGCAGTTGCTGAATGGATGTTTTTTTTTGCTGGTTGCTAGGTACTTGTGAGAGTGTTTCGACTGGTTGCTAGGCAGTTTAAGAGTGTTTTGGATTGGTCACTAGGTAGTTGCTAAATAGCTGTTTTTTGGCTGGTTGCTAGGCACTTGTGAGAGTGTTTTGAATTGGTCACTTGGCAGTTGCTAAATAACTAGTTTTTGACTGGTTGCTAAGCAGTTGCTAAATGGCTGCTTTTTGGCTGGTTGCTAGGCACTTGCTTGAATGTTTTGGCTGGTTGCTAGGCAGTTTGTAGAGTGTTTTAGAATGTTCATGAGGCAGTTGCTAGGTTGTTCTAGGTGATTTCTTAGCTGTTTTAGCTGTTTGCTAGGGAGTTCCTAGAGAGTTTTCACAGGTTGCTAAGAAGTTGCTAGAATACTGGTTAGAATAACCAGAATAGTTGTCTGGTTGCTGGACAGTTGTAACGTCAAAGACTATAGAATACCCAAGACGTGTCACTCGTATAGTTTTGAATGGGGAAAAATGCAACGCTCAATATGGCTGCTCTATCGAACGAAGCCCCGCCTTCTGAGCCAAAGAGCCAATCGCTAATCGGTAAAGTCAGCACGTCACTGCATCCGCCGTTAGAAGTCCCGGTTGCTATAGAAACAGTCGGCATTCTGAGATGTGCGCCTAGGACTGCGCATGCGCACTGGTGGGTCTAGCATGAGAAATAAGCTTTTTTTAAATGCGATTTGAGCAAAATAAACAACATTTATGATACAGTTGTTGTCAGATTTCATTGGTGATTTCAAATATGAAATTTAATCGTAAGCTTGGCAACCAGTTTTGGAGAATTTAATGTTTCCCCATTCAAAGAGATAGGAGCTGCACTTGCATGCCCGAGAGGCGTTTCAAAGATGGCAGCCGAGTGACATGACTTGTCTTAAAGGGACTTTGGTAACATGTTTTGTCTGGTTGCTAGGCAGTTGCTGGAGTGTTTTTTTTTTGGTTGCTAGGCTAAAGTGCTTTGGCTGGTTTCTAGATTGTTCTAGGTGTTTGTTGTTGTTGTTTTGGCTGTTAGAGTGTTTTGAATTGGTCACTAGGCACTAAAGCTAAAGTGCTTTGGCTGGTTTCTAGGTTGTTCTAGGTGGTGGTTTCTTGGTCGTTTTGGCTGGTTGCAAGGCCGTTGCTAGAGTGTTTTAGTCAAAGTCAAAAGTCAAAGTCTGCTTTATTGTCAATTCTGCCACATGTACCGTACATACATACAGATAATTTAAATTGCGTTACTCTCAGATCCCTGGTGCATACAGATAACACTAAACACTAACAGTTGAACGTAAAAATACAGATAAATACAAATCAAATATATATATATATATATATATATAATATATATATATATATATATATATACATACACATATACATATACATATACATACACATACATGTATATATACATATACATACATACATACATACATACATACACAAAATGCAACTATTACAAATATACAAATAAGGACATGTGAAAAATAAATAAATAATAATATAAATACAGGTGCTGGTCATATAATTAGAATATCATCAAAAAGTTGATTTAATTCACTAATTCCATTCAAAAAGTGAAACGTGTATAATGTATACATTCATTCCACACAGACTGATATATTTCAAGTGTTTATTTCTTTTAATTTTGATGATTATAACTGACAACTAATGAAAACCCCAAATTCAGTATCTCAGAAAATTAGAATATTATTTAAGACCAATACAAAGAAAGGATTTTTAGAAATCTTGGCCAACTGAAAAGTATGAACATGAAAAGTATGAGCATGTACAGCACTCAATACTTAGTTGGGGCTCCTTTTGCCTGAATTACTGCAGCAATGCGGCGTGGCATGGAGTCGATCAGTCTGTGGCACTGCTCAGGTGTTATGAGAGCCCAGGTTGCTCCGATAGTGGCCTTCAGCTCTTCTGCATTGTTGGGTCTGGCATATTGCATCTTCCTCTTCACAATACCCCATAGATTTTCTATGGGGTTAAGGTCAGGCGAGTTTGCTGGCCAATTAAGAACAGGGATACCATGGTCCTTAAACCAGGTACTGGTAGCTTTGGCACTGTGTGCAGGTGCCAAGTCCTGTTGGAAAATGAAATCTGCATCTCCATAAAGTTGGTCAGCAGCAGGAAGCATGAAGTGCTCTAAAACTTCCTGGTATACGGCTGTGTTGACCTTGGACCTCAGAAAACACAGTGGACCAACACCAGCAGATGACATGGCACCCCAAACCATCACTGACTGTGGAAACTTTACACTGGACCTCAAGCAACGTGGATTCTGTGCCTCTCCTCTCTTCCTCCAGACTCTGGGACCCTGATTTCCAAAGGAAATGCAAAATTTACTTTCATCAGAGAACATTACTTTGGACCACTCAGCAGCAGTCCAGTCCTTTTTGTCTTTAGCCCAGGCGAGACGCTTCTGACGCTGTCTGTTGTTCAAGAGTGGCTTGACATGGACCCTGAAACCCATGTCTTGCATACGTCTGTGCGTAGTGGTTCTTGAAGCACTGACTCCAGCTGCAGTCCACTCTTTGTGAATCTCCCCCACATTTTTGAATGGGTTTTGTTTCACAATCCTCTCCAGGGTGCGGTTATCCCTATTGCTTGTACACTTTTTTCTACCACATCTTTTCCTTCTCTTCGCCTCTCTATTAATGTGCTTGGACACAGAGCTCTGTGAACAGCCAGCCTCTTTTGCAATGACCTTTTGTGTCTTGCCCTCCTTGTGCAAGGTGTCAATGGTCGTCTTTTGGACAACTGTCAAGTCAGCAGTCTTCCCCATGATTGTGTAGCCTACAGAACTAGACTGAGAGACCATTTAAAGGCCTTTGCAGGTGTTTTGAGTTAATTAGCTGATTAGAGTGTGGCACCAGGTGTCTTCAATATTGAACCTTTTCACAATATTCTAATTTTCTGAGATACTGAATTTGGGGTTTTCATTAGTTGTCACTTATAATCATCAAAATTAAAAGAAATAAACACTTGAAATATATCAGTCTGTGTGGAATGAATGTATACATTATACACGTTTCACTTTTTGAATGGAATTAGTGAAATAAATCAACTTTTTGATGATATTCTAATTATATGACCAGCATCTGTAGATAAAGTGGCATAAGCAGGGCCGTTGCTGGCCAAATGGGTGCCCCAAGCAGGATTTTATTGTTGTCCCCCCTCCCTCAAATATTATGGAAGTTTAAAAAACCACCTTCCGTAGGGGTCAAAATAGAACTTTAATAAAATATAAAAGTAAATAAATTGTATTATTTACAAATTACAATTGTAGCTCTAGACAGTTACCTATGGCAGTAATACAGCTGTCTGATTGATTTTATGGTCTCAAGCATTCAGAAATCATTCAGAAATCACACAAAAGAAAATTAAGCAGTTTTACCACGAAAACCATGGTTCATTTTTGTAAGGGTTGAATGTCCACATGTTTTTTGTTGAAGAAATTATAGAGGCTGTTTCATCTATAGCAAAAAGGTGGCCAAAAATTAAAGATTAATTGGATATTTGAATGAAATGTTTGGTCAATAGCCTATTAAACAAGGATATGATCGTCCTGTAAGTGTAACAGCAGCAATGACCAGGCCTTTGGCTCCCTTTACAGGCATTTATAACATGTATTGTTGAAAAAAAAAACAATAGACACCATCACAAAATGTGTAATGGTTTTACTGGTTATAATGGGACTTGTATTGGTTTTAATGGAAACTGTAATGGACCCTGTTTCTATTGGTAATTGGTCACCTTCTATTGGTGGCTTGTTAAAACAAATAAATCCTAATGGAATATGTCCCAAAACACACTACAGAAAACCATTTTTTTTAATGGTTTTAATGGTTAAAAGTTGATGGTTTGTAATGGCATTTTTTATTTATTTGTGATTCATTTGTGATGGTGTTATAATTTTCTGTGATGGTTCTATTGTGTTTTTTCAGCAGGGTTGCCTCGTTGTTATATAATGCATTTTTAAGTCATTTTAAAGGCTGTTGTTGGCTTAGGTCTGTTTTTATAACCACACAAAAAAATATTATCTTAATACTTCTTTGATTATGAATGTAGCCTACCTGAAAGTGACGTGCGGGCTTCGTCTTCATCTTTTTTTTTTTTTTTCTCGGTGCCGGACTGCTGATGTCTTTTCACGGGCATAGTTGTCCATCAATTATGATCATCTGCATTCAGCCGCAAACATGAGGCGCGAGCGGTCGCGGGAATGACGCTTCACTTTTTTTTTTTTTTTGAGCAACTGGGATGGTGACCTCCCCCACGAGTTGGTGCCCTAAGCAAACTGCGTACTCTGCATATAGGGAGCGGAGGTACTGGGCATAAGGCACATGGTAGATAGAGTGCAAACCAGTGAAATAAAAAAACAGTGCAGAATATAATGGTGTAGTGCAAAAGAGCGTATTAAATCTATTCTATTTAAAGTGACAAAAAGAGCAGTCTTTTCAGACTGTCAGAATAGGTAGTTGAATGAGGTCAGTCCAATGCAAAAAGAGCTGGTGCTTTTCAGAGGATGGTAGTTGAATGAGGTCAGCTTCCTGTACGTGGTGGAGAGGGAGTTCAGCTTCCTGACAGCCTGATGGATGAAGCTGTGGAGTCTGCTGGTCCTCGCCTGGATGACTCCCTGATGGCAGCAGACTGAAGAAGCTGTGTGTCGGGCGGGTGGGATCACCTGCAATGCAGAGGGCTTTGCGGGTGAGACAGGTGCTGTAGATGTCCTGGAGGGAGGGGAGAGTCTTCTCAGCTGCTCTCACTATCCGTTGAAGAGACTTGCGGCAGGACGCATTGCAGGCACCATACCACACAGTGATGCAGCTAGTCAGAATGCTCTCGATGGTGCCTCTGTAGAAGGTGCACATGATGGGGGCCGGGGCTCTGGCTCTTCTGAGTTTGCGGAGGAAGTAGAGACGCTGTTGTGCTTTCTTGGCCAGTGCTGCAGTGTTGTTGGTCCAGGAGAGGTCCAGCTTTTAGCCAGCTGCTAAGGAGTTGCTAAAGAGCTTTGGCTTGCTAGGTTCTAAGTTATTTCTTGGCTGTTTTGACTTCAAGTTCAAGTTCAAGTTCAAGATAGGATTATACAGAGTATTAACCAGCAGTGAAATGTGAGTCAGGTCCGCTCCATGGACAGTGCAATATTATAGAAACAACACAAAGAAGTATACATAAAATGGTAAAATGCAAAATATAAAATAATGTGCATGATAGTATACTGTAGACTTAAATATTAAGATAAGCATGACTGTACAAGAGAGGAATGTGCAAATAGGTTGTACATGGTTGACAATCTCAGCAGCAATCTAAAAAAAAAGCAACCTAGCAACCTAGACTGGTTGCTAGGGAGTTGCTAGAGTGTTTTGGGTGGTTGCCAGGCAGTTGCTAGGGTATTTGCCTGGTTGCTAGGCAGTTGCTAGAGTTTATTTAAATACCATTGATAAATCAGATATTTAAGTTTAGAATAGCAGAGAGAACATGCAGTGTTTGGCATTATGAAGCTAAACAGCTGGCATCATGGAAACTCACATACAGTGAATATATTATGTACAACATAATAAGGCTGTCCTGAACGTTTACAATGCATACATTGGCTTTTAGCCACATATATTGCATTTAGATTTAATGCTCTGCAGTCTGGGAAAACATGCATGCTAAAAGCCAAATAAAACACATGCAATGCATTTTACAGGACTGTCATTAGATGGAACATAGACAAGAAGAAATGACCCGTGCAAATTGTGTTTTCGTGTGCGGTGCACAATATCCTGAAATAACCAAGAGATGAGATCGTCAAGAGACAGTCAAGAACAATTAATAAACATAAGGGTTGTTTTCTTCCATTTGAAATCCCAGCTCATATGAAAACAGACAGTAGATTCATTGTAAGGAGCCAGACGGACAGGACTGACGTACATTCCTCTCTTAAATGGTGCTGGAAGTTGGCAGACCTTCTAAACACCTGTCAGTCATTTTTCTTGGCAAAAACATAACAGGAAAAGGGGAAAGTAATATGTGCCACTGAGACTTTTGATTTCAAAATAATAAAGGTATAAACCTGGTTGTGCATAGTGCATACATATAAATCTTGTTTCATTTATATTTGACTGACAGATATTCAAGTTTATTATTTATGGTAAAACTGTGTAATCCAAATGAAGGAAAATTTTATATGCAATTAAAATACATAAAACTTTAGATAGAAACAGACAGACAGACATATAGATAGATAGATAGATAGAGTTATATGTTCATCTAATGGTCAATAGGGGGCGACTACTATACCAGGATTTGTGGAAAGCAAAGCACCTTACAACATGTTTCCCTGATGGAGAGAAAGACGGAGGAGATGCTGCCGCCGAAAGCGTCCGTTTCTCCGGTGTTTTCATGGATTCTCTCGGCTCTGGGATAATTTAACAAATGCAAGACCGATTTTACTCTTGGAAGCCGTCAAAAGTCTTGGAAACAGAGGTTGATGCTGGATGCGAGTTGATGTCGACATCAGAAGCGGGTCGCGCGCATTCCTTCGAATATTCTCCGGAAGAATCAGCGCGAGCGTTTGTTTTCGTTTAGATTTTGAACGATCATGATGCTGGATGCTGTTCAATAAACAACGACAGACGCGTAGAAGAGGCCTGTGTCCTGCTTTAATCGACATCCGTCATCGCTTCTCCATCACTCAAGCATGGACAGGTAATAACGACGTTTTAAATTATTAATTATAATCGCGTATGTAAAAATTACGGCAGTCATTCATCGCTAACATAACAATTCAGTTATTAAGGTGGAAGTGTACGGATATTTTTCTCGTTATTTTTCCCCACTGAACGTTCTTATTATGGTTCTTACTAAATAATTGTAATGAATCATAAATACTTAGTGATTTTGTCAATCTCTGACGTCTTTTCTAGATTTATGAGTGAGCTTATTTGTTTACATTTTGTTTTAAGATCAATTTGTGGCATCTATCCATCATTTTATGAGAGAGAGCAGGCTAATGCAAAGTTCCCACAATTGTATTATTATTAAAATACATTTTTATGTATCAGCTGCCAGAGTTCATGCCAGGAGTCACGATCGTTTGTCGCCGTTTCTAGTTTAATTTTTAAATAAAAGATTTGATGATGCATATGATATACCAGCAAGCAGATGCGATCAGAATATGAACCCAATAAGCTAAATTGCATAAGTATTTAACACACAGATAAGGAGTGCCCAGTTTCCGCTAGCCAATACGCACACACACACGCGCACACACAATTTTATTTTAATGTATTTAATGTAACACTTTAGTTATTAACTAGTTGCTTGCATATTACTATATTAGCTGTTTATTAGTACTCATAAAGCACATACTAATGCCTTATTATGCGTGACCATATTCTACAATCTTACCCTATACCTGAACAGTAATTCGGAGTTTATTGAGGCTAAAGTCAATAGTTAGTTAATAGTGAACTGTATACAGTGAACTGTTGGATCCTGAAGGATGAAAAATTCTTACTCAAATATGGCGACAGTAGCCCACTTGTTTTTATCCACAAGTTCTGTGCAGAACATCTCACAGTCCTATCTTTTCATTGAACAGTTGTGAATCTGAATTTTATATAAAAATAAAAATCCATTTCAGTTTCTTTTACTGCACCAGTCATCTGCAGTCCTGGTGTCTCTCAAAAAATGTTTTCCTGCTGTGAAAGAAGAAAGTATGGTCAAAATATTTGGTGTATATTCTAAAGTTACAATTAATGCCTCAAACTTGTAGGCCTAGAGCATTTACAGTACATGACATAAATGAGCTTTTCTAACAATGAATGAATTCTATAAATATTATAAATATATTACTACTGTTTTTCATTATAAAATAACAGTAAAAATTGTTTGCAACAAAACTTACGAAAATTACACATGGTTTTGCAATAAATAAATAAGGTTATTACAGTTAAAACATTTTGCTACACTCACCATATCATGCTATTTGTAGTAAAACCGTGGCTATACAAATTGTAATAAAAAAAAAAAACTTTTAATTTCTCGGTGATCCCCATTTTCATTTTTGTAGCTATTACAAAAATTCTGTACTTAATTGAACTGCCCAGTTTCCATTCATCACTTTATTAATTTGCATGCATGAAATGAATGTAAAATAACCTGCCAAAATGTACATAACCTCAAAGTCGCAAGGATTATAATTTAAGATTACTGAATTTCTGATGTTTGTGTGTTGTTTGTTTGTGCTATCAGTCAAGGTTTGTGTTATCAGTCGTGGTCTGCCATCAGTCAAGGCAAGGGAGGCAGAGTCTCTTTAGAGAAAAAAAAAAACGGATGAGAAAATGATCGATATTACAAACATAAATCAACGCAAGTATTACAAAATGTGACATTAAAAAGTGTAAAACTCACTAGTTTTTATAAAGTAATTCTGTCCAACAGCGACACCCGCTGGTAAAGTTAAAAAGAGCAGCTGTTATTATTTTGGAATAAATGTAAAAATACATAAAAAACACTAACTTGATGAGATTTATTGGTTTAGATAAACAGAATATTACACAGTGTAAAAATACAAAATATAATTGTATTTGGCCTTTTTAATGCAATGTTTATTTAACCAGGGAAATGTGACAACAGTAAGGTTAGATATTTATGTATGTATGTATGTATGTATATATGTATGTATGTGTATATATATATATATATATATATATATACTCATACTCGAAGCCGGAGGGCGCATAAAGTGCAAGACGGACTCATATAGAAGTAAAAACATACAATGTACCAGGAAATCCCTAATGTGGACAAAAGCGTCCAGCTATCACTGTATGATCTGAATAAAAGGCAGAAACCTTTGGAAACGTGAAGACATTAAACACACGATTGCGACAATATATGGTTTATTTGTGCTTTTTTCAATCATCTCCAGGTAAAAAATAAAGTATATGAACAATTCAGTGCTACTTGACATAGCATTTATTACAGTACAGAAATTATTCTGCCTTATATGTGATAAAAATGAAAACGAAAAAAAATTGTAGTACATTAACAAATCATTTATTGGTTATTGTCAAACAGTGTATCTGATTTCTAAGCCAATTAAAAGAAAGAAATGAGAGAAAAAAAAAAGTTTCCTATATTTTTATATACAGTTTATTTGTGTATGTATGTGTATATATATATATATATATATATACATATTATATATACATACACAGTGCCTATAAAAAGTCTTCATACCCCTTCATTTGTTTCACGTTTTGTTATGTTGCAGCCTTGTGTTAAAATGCTTTGAATTACTTTTTTTCCACATTAATCTACACTCTGTACACCATAATGGCAAAGCAAAAACAGAATTGTCACAACTTCGTAAATTAATTAAAAGTAAAAAAACTGAAATAAGTACATTGCATAAGTCTTCATATACCCTTAACTCAGTACTTAGCTGAAGCACCTTTACAGCCTCAAGTCTTTTTGGGTATGATATGACAAGCTTTGCATATCAGAATTTGGCAGTTATCGGCCATTCTTCTTCTCATCTCTTCACGTCTGAAGCTCTGTCAGGTTGGATGGGGGCAGATGCACATTTTCAGGTTTCTCCAGAAATATTTGATTGCATTCAAGCCCAGGCTGTGACTGGGCCACTCAAGGACATTCACAGAGTTGTCTATAAGCCACTCTTGCTGTGTGTTTAGGTCCATTGTCCTGTTGGAAGGTAAACCTTCTGCCCAGTCTGAGGTTCTGAATGCTCTGCAGGGCTCGAAATTAACTTTTTTACATGGTAGCACTGGTGCTCCCAACTTCAAGAAGTTAGGAGCACCAAAAAATTTTTAGGAGCACCCACTGAATATTAAGGAGCAACACAACTGCCAATTGAGCGGAAGGGCTGGCAACATCCTTCCTGATGATTAAAAATCTTCATCAATTGAACCTGATCCTTAAGCTGCAGTTCTTTGTTTTTTATACATGCAATATACAGAGGCAAGATGAGAAGAAAATGTAATTTAAACTTTTCTCAAAACAGTCAGTTCCCCTCAGAAATACATTCATATAAACTCCCACTCCCAATTCAATATTTAGGATTTCCCTTCCATATTTCGCATAGTGAACGTTGAGCTTGCTCAGGCTGCTACAGTATTTTATTTTCTTTGTTTCCGTCTTCAGCATTAATGTCTTTTTACACACTTCGCAATATTTCCACACAAATGAAATTTTGGAAAATGATTTCAATGCAGTTTGTGCAAGTGCGGTCACAAAACCGGTCAGTTCCAAGTAGGGGTGGGCGATATGGCAAAAATATATCAATATTTCATGATTTTATCACGATTCTTTGTCATGTTAGTTTTACTATTTTGTCTGAGCAGTATGGCCAGACTAATTTCCCTATTATAAAGACAAAGCCTTTCAAGGTAACAGAATATAAAAAAGAATGGTGGATATTTAGGCCAAAGTGGGTGAAGATAAAAATCTTTGTCATTATTTTATCTTTGTTATTAAAAAAATAAGAACAAAGATACACATTACAAATACACATAATATACAAATAAAATAAACAGTGTTTTATTTTCAGGTACAACAGGCATATTTAGCAGGAGCATTCAAGAAATTGAGTGAACAAATATAAAAATAAATCACTATATAGATTGATTCCTATTAAAGTAACTATTATTTTTTCAGTCAAGAGTAGTTAGTTATTTCTTTCTCTTTGTGTTTTGTTGTTTTAACATTAAAGAATAAAAATTATGTCATCTGTCTGTCGATTCTGTCAGTGTTTTATAGTAATACCATCATTTACTCACTCAAAATTACTTTTAAACCTGAGTTTCTTTCTTCTGCTGAACATAAATGCTATTTAAACAGTTGCTGGTCCACAGTGACTTCCATAGTATTTTTTTTTTCCTACAATCAAGTGGACCAGCAACTGTTTGGTTACCCACATTCTTCAAAATATCTTCTTTTGTGTTCAGCACATGAAAGAAATTAATATAGGTTTGGGACAACATGTGAGTGAGTAAATAATGACAAATTAAATTTTAGGGAGAACTATCCCTTTAATGACAGTCGGCTGCATGTTTAGTTCTGTCCCTTTAAGAGCTGCACGCATATAATATACAGGCACGCATCCGTTCCTCTCAGCTGTTTACTTTTATTTTAGACATAACTAACTGAGTCTATATGTAAACCTTGTGTGTTTTGACAGTATTAGCTCAAAAGATAACTTAGTTCAGTAATCAGGCGCTGTTAGACAGGCTTTTCAGTTCGCGCGCTTCAGGTGCACAGGCTCAGAAAAAGCGCACATCAGACCAGCGCGTGAATGAAAAGCTTAACCGGCAAGGCTTTAAAACACACGCAAATGTACTTTTGTGATTGAATAAGTGCAGTGTTTCGTGAGTGTAACTCTACCTCGGAGTTAACACTGAATGGATGTGGCGTTGTACAGTACATACAGACGGCGGCACCAGAACTGCAACTGAAAGAATGTGCGCTGTTGCACTATACTACAATATTTCTTCAAAAGCAGATCGTGGAGACATTTTTATCGTCCACGATCAAAAATCTTTATATCGCACACCCCTAGTTCCAAGTTAGCTACCTGTCACGTGGCACATGCTGTGCAGTAATTCGCAAAAGTTTAGCAGAGAACTGTAGAGGTCGCACCACAACAATTATTTGCACTCGCACAAATGCTCCCAAATATATTTTGGAGTCGCACAGATTACATTTCGGGAGCATAGGCGACCAAAATGGTCGCAATTTCGAGCCCTGCTCTGGACTGGGTTTTCATTAAGGCCATCTCAATATTTTGGTGCATTGAGATTTTCTTCTACTCTGACGAGTCCCTCAGTCCCTGCCGCTGAAAAACAGCCCCACAGCATGAGCTTTACTTTTAGGATGGTACTCTGCAGGTGATGAGCAGAGCTGGTTTCCTTCAAACATGATGTTTGGAATTGAGGTTCATCAGACCAGAGAATCTCGTTTCTCAGAGTCTGAGGGTCCTTTGGGTGCTTTTTTGCAAATTCCAGGTGTTTTTTCATTAGGGGTGTAACGATACGCGTATTCGTATTGAACTGTTCGGTACGAGGCTTTCGGTTCGGTGCGCATTACAAACCGAACGATTCGTTGGACTAATCCTATTACGTTTGGAAAATAAAAGAGCTTAAAGTGTGTGAAATCAGTGCCACTGCGCTCAACAACGCAGCCCAAACGACGTAACAGGCAACGTGCTGTCTGCCCCGTGATAACCTCCCCTTGCTGGGGAGAATCTTTACTTCAACTGAATTGCTAAAATATTTAATTATAACTGCAATACGCTGTTATACAGCAGTGAATTATATTATTTTATATGGAGCACAAACGTCCGACTGTGTAACAAACTATGTGCATATTTACAGACGAACTACACTCATGTTCATTCCCAGACAGTCAACAGTGATAGGTTTTTGGAAATGCTGTTTTGTACTCATTCATTCACAAGTCTGCTGCGGTTCGGTTCTTTGAATGCGCTGCTAACTCTGCCGGTGGAGAAAGACTGCGTCGGGAACTGCGACGAAACCTCGCGCTCGCGGGGAGAAACTGGTGACATTATTCTACTGAATGAAAGCTTAAGGTTTATCCATAATGTCGCTAGTTGCTATGTGCTTTGTCTTACAAAAGAGTCGGTAAACACTGCAACACTGGTTCATGCGCCCGCGTGCGTGTGTGTTTGTGTGTGTGTGTGTGTGTGTGTGTGCGTGCGTGCATGTGTGCGTGTGTGTGTGCCACGCACGGAGGTCTGAGTGAAGGTCTGAGTGATACGAGTGCACTTGAAATACGAAGTCGAGACGGGTCCGGATTTACAGTAATTCCCTCCCGGTCCAGAGTCCGGACTTTGAGAAGCGCTGGGCTATACCGTTATCAGCATGTTGAAGTAGATTCGTCTCTCTTTGTCTCTGAGAGAATAAGCGGCGTCAGATGCCGAAAGCTCCTCATTACTCCATCATTCCGTTTTTACTTTCACTTTCTGTTTATAGTTAATTGACTGAGATTAAGACGTTCACCGGCATAAATCTTGCACAAAGTTTGCACGTGTGCAAACCCTGGTGCACTTGTTTGATATCCATTGGCTCGCCTTCATGGTTTAAAACAGAAATATTTCCAACATTGGATGTAACCAATTGCCCCGCCCCCCGTATCGAAAACATACCGAACCGTGACACCACTGTGTCGTATCGAACCGAACCGTGAATTTTGTGAACCGTTACACCCCTAGTTTTCATGTGTCTTCACTGAGGAGAGGATTGCATCTGGCCACACCAGCATAAAGCCCAGATTGGTGGAGTGTTGCAGTGATGTTTGTCCTTCTGTAGGTTTCTCCTATCTCCACATATGATCATGGAGTTCAACTAGAGTAACCATCAGGTTCTTGGTCACCACTCTAACCAAAGCCCTTCTCCATCAATTGCTCAGTTTGGCCAGGAGGCCAGGAAGAGTCAAACTTCTTCCATTAAGGGTAACGGAGACTACATGCTTCTGTGAAACTTCAGTGCAGCATAATTTTTTTTCTGAACTCTTCCCCAGATGTGTGGTTTACTACAATCCTGTCTCTGAGCTATACAGGCAGTTTGTTTGACCTCAGGGCTTGGTTTTTGCTCTGATATGAATTTTCAGCTGTTAGACCTTTTATTAAGACGCGTGTGCCTTTCCAAATCATACCCATTCATTTGAATTTGCCACAGGTTAACTTCACTCGAAGTGTAGTAACATCTACAAGTAATATGAATGCTCCAGAGATACATTTCAACTGCCCTAGATAAGGGTATGATTACTTATGCAATGGAATCATTTAAGTTTTTTATTTTTAATAAATTTGCAAAGATGTTAAAAACCTATTTTTTGCTTTGCCATTATGGTGTATAGAGTGTAGCTTGATGTGGAAAAAAAGTAATGTAAAGCAGTTTAACATAAGGCAGCAACATTACAAAATGTGAAAAAAAATGAAGGGGTATGAAGACTTTTAGTGTTTCCCACAGGATTTTGTGGGACTTGTGGCGGCAGGTGACGTCACATATTAATTTGCATATTCATGACGTCATTGCGTCAAGTTTGCGTTCAGACGAGTTTTGGCACTTAAGACCTGTTCTAAATGTCACATACTGTAATTAATACAACTGAATGCCCAATAAAGCTGTTCACATTATATTTTCTGTTGGCATACATAAAATAAGTATAAATAGTAAACCCATTCATTTTACATGTTAACCAGGAATCACTCTCACTATACTCCTTAAATCCTGATTTATAATCGCGACATCGTCTGATAAAATCAATATACATCTAACTTGCACTAAAAAGAGACTATATGCGGTGGTTTTGGCTGTATTACTGTTTTGTATCATTAAGCGCACTGCCTGCCTCGGAGTAACAAACTATGCGCATATTAACAGACGAATTATGTTCATATTTAAAAGTCCAAACAGTCAGTAAGCGACAGGTGCTTGGAAACGCTGTTTTGTAAATGATTTACTGACGATTTTGCTGCGTTACGGCCAACTGAAAGCTCTGTTTCTCTGCTGCTCGCTGCACAGAATAGACGCAGAGAGAGGCGACACTGTGCCGGGAGAGTCAGACCTCACGCTCGCGGGGCAGCACTGGAGACATCTTCCAAATGAACGATAGCTAAGGTTTTTTCAAAGGTTTTGTCAGTATGCACCTGTTGTGGGGAAAAAAGCCGCCAAAAGGGTCTGAAAGTTGCTAAATATTGTGCTAAAGTCGCGCTCTTGTGTGTGAGATGCGGGAGCTGATGGCAGCAGGTGGTGGATATTGTTGCGGCCCGCCAAAAATAAAGAGAGAGAGCTTGTCTGAGGGAGTGTGGACAGTTCTTGAGCACACAGAACGAGCAGTGCGAAACGCGTCGGGCGAGGGGAGATTTTCAACTAGTTAATCGATCGCGGATGGTTTCATTATCTCGGGCAGATAAAAAAAAGTGTAAGAGATGATAATAATAGTAATAAAAACAAAAATGTGTCACCAAATATACTTGGGCGGCCGTTAGATGTATGTATGTATGTGTGTGTGTATATATATATATATATATTAGGGCTGTGTATTGGCAAGAATCTGGCGATACGATACGTATCACGATACAGGGGTTGCGATACGATATATTGCAATACTGTAAGCAAGACAATATATTGGGATATTTCTTATTTTAGGAATAGGATATATTTTTAGGAAAGCTGTCATTAAGAGCACACCACTATATGCAAACCTTAGCAATAAATAAATAATTTAAAATTGTTTAACCAGAACACACTGGGATCTGCATTTGCAATAATCAGTCCCTGTAACATTCAACATTATTGAACCACTTTTTGTGCAGTACGAGTAAAGGGGGAAAAATTAAAGTGCTTGCAGGATTCTTTAGTTAAATGTATGTATAAAATGTATTTTATAAAAAAGACCGCCGAGACTGCGACGCGAGCACCGGCCCAACTGCACAAAACGCCCACAACACGAGAGAAAGCTGCAGCCGCGCAGCGACCCTGCCGCGCTCTGCACGAAGGCTTTTTAAGGCCCTTTCACACGGCAAGCGGCGGAACCGAGGTGGAGCTCGCGCCGCGGTCCCGGTGTTTGGTACACCAAAACGAGAGCTGGAACAGTTCTTTCATCCTCCATTAATGGCAGCAAACTATATTCACGCTAACATTAGTGGTGTGCTCTAGTGCTAGTATTTCCTGTCACTGTTTAAGTTCAGAGATGAAGACTGCTCTAGCGGTCGGGATATGAACTCAAAACGAAACAACTGCCATGAATCCTGTATGATTTTTTTTTTTTTTTTAAATATCGATATTCCGTTTTTGAGAATCGATACAGTATCGCCAAACAAAATATCGCAATACTCACGTGTATCGATATTTTCTTACACCCCTAATATATATATATACAGTAGTCAACATTTGACGTGGATCAAAAAAGTGATGAGCATAAAAGTTGTCCTAAGACGAACACATTTTGGTTTGAGGTTTTAGGACAACTTTGATGAAAGGTTTTGATCCACTTCAAATGTTGACTATATATATACAGTATTACATTTCTGTCCCCCTCACATCTGAAATGATGGCTATAACGCACCTGTATATAGTATACATGTGCGTATATACTGTCTACTCTATACAGCTAAGCACTCCTTATGTGTATGTTCTTTATGGGAAAATGCTTATGCAGTTTAGCTTATTGGGTTCATATTCTGGTCGCATCTGCTTGTTGGTATATAATATGCATCATCAAATATTTTATTTAAAAATAAAACTCTGTAGTTTACAGCAGAAACGGCGACAAACGATCGTGACTCCTGGCATGAACTCTGGCAGCTGATACATAAAATGTATAATAATAATAATAAATAACACACCTGTGGGAACTTTGCCTTAATATTTTAAAACACCATCGCTCGCCACTGAGAACAGTGTAGTTTTACCGAGCAAACAGCAGAAACAGCGAAAAAATCCGTGGCACCTGCCACGAACTCTGGCAGCTGCCAGAAACAACCAGTGGCAGCTGCCGTGGCATCTGGGGATGCCACCGGAAGTGGCGCTGCGACCTGCCACTGCCAGGGAGAGCGCCAGTCCCTGCAGGATTTTATTGCGATTTTTCGTGTAAATGTTCAGCCTGAAAACAGCAATCGGCTAATCGCTGTCATGTCACGGAGGCCCGTTAACTCTTTCGCGGGCATAAATTAAAGTTTAGAAAACACATTTCTGGAAATATTATCTATTTTATTTATTTTATTATAAAATAATAAATATATGTTTTGTTGTGTCAATATTGACAAGCTATGTCTTTAGATGATTATTTTGTAATGTATATATTTTGTATTTTAGATATAATTTACAATTTTGACGTATTTTCTAGATTAATGAAAATCGAGTTTGTTTTCATTTTGTTTTACGACTAATATTATGGCGTCTATGCATATAGTTTTATTGCCATTTCACTATCTATCTATCTATAGAATAGATATACACTATATAGCCAAAAGTATTGGGTCGCCCCCTTCTAATGAACAGGTTTGACTACTTTAGTAATTTCTATGAGTACAAATCTTAATGTTTAAGCATATAATGATATTCTAGGAAATTGTGTGCTTCTAATATTATAGCAACAGTTTGGACAGGACCCTTTTCTATTCTAACATGACAATGCCTCTGTGTATAAGACAAGGTTCAAAAAGAAAATGATTGATTCAGTCAGTGTGGAAGAACTTGACTGGTCTGCATAAAACCAAGTCCTAATCCCAGTTTAACACCTCTGGTGTGACTGTAAATGCAGACCTTGAGCCAAAAACTCAAAACCAAACATCAGAAAACACATTTATGAAAATATTATCTATTTATTTATTTATTTAACTTTTATTTATTTTATTTAAACGCACCTGTCAGAGAGCTGTATTTCTTACATAGCAAGTGCTCAAAATCGACATTTTAAAGCAGTAGTTCAGCCAATATGGACAATTCTGTCATGTTATTATTATGAGAGTTGGTTGTTTCATCTACTGCTGACTGAATTTTATCTGTAGATGTTTTATCTGCCGTAAATAATTTTCTCTTTTGGCATCTGTAGATTAGAGGAACTTGTAAACCAGTGGATTTGGCGGCAGGATTTCTGGCTTCCTCCTGGCATCACATGGAAAGACATCGCTAAAGGGACGGCAGACAGAGGTCGGCATCCCGTACCCCGTGACCTGCTCATCTCCCTGCCCTTGGCCCTGGGTTTCATTGCACTGCGGTTTGTTTTCGAAAGGTGAATATCAGTATTACATCTATATTCACCTTATAAGTGAGTTTTAACATTAACAGGCACAAACTCTGATTGGTCCTTCAAGGATGGATGTTAGCGTATCATTACTGTAAACACTAGCGGATTGGGTTACGAATACACGGTTTGGTTTCTCCTAAGGGTTTTCTCTCCAGTGCGCTTAGGATGCTTTCTGAGTTTAACCAGGATGTATTATTCAACAGTTTGTCTCTGAATGATTGAAATGAGGATATCAGGCTGTAGTTTAGTGTGTCAGTTCTGACAGAATGAAAGTGAAGCATTGTTTTCCCATGGTTTTGTTGCCAATATTTCCTTGTAACAAAAACCACTGGTGCAGGCTGCTATTTTTACACCGTCACCATTGTGTTTTTGCAGTGACTGGATACTCAATGCACTTGTTTATTTTTCTACTAAAGAACTGTTTGTTTATTCTGTGTTAATTTTTTATGGGCAAAAATCTCACTAAGAAATATTAGTTTCAAATGGAAATCAAAGATGTAGGATATTATTATTAATTAAATATTTTGAATGTGTGTGTGCATGTATAAAACACACACACACACACACAGTTGAAGTCAAAAGTTTACATACACCTTGCAGAATCTGCAAAATGTTAATTATTTTACCAAAATAAGAGGGATCATACAAAATGCATGTTATTGTTTATTTAATACTGACCTAAATAAGATATTTCACATAAAATATGTTTACATGTAGTCCATAAGAGAAATAATAGTTGAATTCATAAAAATGACCCTGTTCAAAAGTTTACATCCCCCTTAATTCTCAATACTGTGTTGTTACCTGAATGATCCACAGCTGTGTTTTTTTTTGTTTAGTGATAGTTACTCATGAGTCCCTTGTTTGTCCTGAACAGTTAAACTGCCTGCTGTTTTTCAGAAAAATCCTTCAGGTCCCACAAATTCTTTGGTTTTCCAGCATTTTTGAGTATTTGAACCCTTTCTTAACAATGACTGTATGATTTTGAGATCCATCTTTCCACACCGAGGACAACTGTGGGACTCATAAGCAACTATTACAGAAGGTTCAAACGCTCACTGATGCTCCAGAAGGAAAAGCCATGCATTAAGAAGATCAGGGTAAATTTAACTTATTTTGTCTTTTGGGAAACATGTAAGTATCTTTTGTAGCTTCTGAAGGGCAGTACTAAATGGAAAAAATATGATATTTAGGCAAAATAAGGAAAATGTACACATCTTCATTTTGTTCAAAAGTTTTCACCCCCCGGCTCTTAATGCATGGTTTTTCCTTCTGGAGGTTATATATTTGCAGGGTTACACTTATTATATCATATTTCAGTATATTATAATTAAAAAATATAATGTAAATTTATTTATATTTAATTTAATAATTTTAAATGCATTATTATTATTATTATTATTAGTAGTAGTATTAGTAGTTATATTAGCTGAAACTTAGCAGACGCTTTTAAAGATACTATCCAAGCGCACTTACAGTGCATATCAGGTTTACATGTTCACACTGATGTGCACATTAGATATTTTTATTTTCAGTATATTGCAATTAAAAAAGTATAAGAATGACATAAGTGATTTATTTTATTTAGCCAATTTAAAAGTGATATTATATTATTTTATTATTAGTTATAGTAGAGTAGATATATAGTGCTGAATCAAATTCTATATACTGTTGCATTACATCACATAGCAATAAGCAATCAGACATAGGATTCTATTGACCCCGAAGCAACACCCTGCTGTACCGTCTGACATACAATGACAGCCATGTATAAAGAAGATATAATACACGGTTTTAAAGAAGCTTTCACTATTAAGAAATTAAATAAAATATACTTTTTTTGCATTACAGTAATAATAATTATTTTTTTAAGCAGACGCAGTGTAATCCAATAGAAGCAAAACTGCTGTGCGTCGTGACACAATGACAGCCAATCAGAAGATATTTAATATTTAATGCACGGTTAAGAGAAGCACTATTATAGACCAATCAAATTCTCTGGTGTGCGGGGCTACATAGCATTATGCATATCTAGAGGTCGACCGATATTGGATTTTACCAATACCGATAGCTAGGTTGGACCACACTGGCCGATACCGATTAATCAACCGATAGTTGTTAAAATGGATACAGAACGAAAACTAAAATAGAGCTTTGCTATTTTTAAAAAAGCAGTAACAGTACTGAACCATATTTTGTAAATGAATACAAATTTAGTATTAATATTAATTATTATATTGATCATTAAAGTTATTTAATAGTTTACTAATGTTAAAAGCAGAAACTTTAAAATTTAAAAATGAAGCCTATTAGTAATAGTAAATGTTGAAATGAAATGAACACACTCTAACAAGGAACAATACTTCTACAGCTTTCATTAATGTTACAAATGGACTCTTATTGTTAAGTATTACCATTTCATTTCAACAGTCATGCTTAAAGATGGCCGTCTTGAAATACCTACACAAGGCCATATTAAAATTACATGCACAGGTTATTGATATTGTATATGTACTCTCACATTTTATTTGCTGCTATTTTAGAACACTGCATTATTATCTAATCAAAATATAAAAAAAATGCAAGTGACACACTGTGCAAAAGCGAAGCGCTGCGTCTTGGAGAAGTCACGGGTATCACACACACACACACACACACACACACGGACGCGTCACGTTCAATTCAAGCAACGGTCCAAAACGGTTTATTTAATCACCAAACGGACATAAGTTTGCTTCAAGAATGAACTATGTGGCATAAATGAGTTTGAAGTTCGGTGTTTAAAAAAAACAGAGCAAACGGAAAGAGAAAGCGCGATCTGTATTACAGCTCTCTATATGAAGCATACATACTGTATTAGAGTCACAGAAAGACAAACGTTTTGCTGAAAAATGCACAATACATAATTTATCGCCTAGGGTGAAGTCATTATATTTGTCCCAAATCATTGTTAATGTACATCATGTAATTTAATAGGAAACTATGTGAATGGCGGCTGTATTTAAATTCGAGTCTGGAGTTTCCCGCTCTGTGCAGCGCGCAGTGTCACGTGCCAAAGCAAACAACACGTGCTGTCAGTGATTTCCGCCTCCAGAGGCTGCTCTCGTACTGTATAATGACAGCAGACCATTCTCAACCACTCCAGCAACAGATGCAACACGGAAAACTATCGGCATGGATTTTAAAAGAGAGGAGGGGGGGGCAAGGACGGGAGGGAGTTCAGCTTCCTGACAGCCTGATGTATGAAGCTGTCCTTCAGTCTGCTGGTCCTCGCCTGGAGTCTCCTCCATGACTCCCTGATGGCAGCAGACTGAAGAAGCTGTGTGTCGGGTGGGTGGGATCACCTGCAATGCAGAGGGCTTTGCGGGTGAGACGGGTGCTGTAAATGTCCTGGAGGGAGGGGAGAGAGACACCAACAATCTTCTCAGCTGCTCTCACTATGCGTTGAAGTGACTTGCGGCAGGATGCGTTGCAAGCGCCATACCACACAGTGATGCAGCTAGTTAGAATGCTCTCGATGGTGCCTCTGTAGAAGGTGCACATGATGGGGGCCGGGGCTCTGGCTCTTCTGAGTTTGCGGAGGAAGTAGAGACGCTGCTGTGCTTTCTTGGCCAGTGCCGCAGTGTTGTTAGTCCAGGAGAGGTCCTCTGTGATGTGCACACCCAGGAACTTGGTGCTGCTCACTCTCTCCACAGTCGCACTGTTGATGGTCAGAGGAGCATGCTGAGTGTGCACTCTCCTGAAGTCAGCAACAATCTCCTTCGTCTTCTCCTCATTCAGAGAGAGATTGTTGTCACTGCACCAACCGGCCAGGCAGCTCACCTCACTCCTGTAGTTTGTCTCATCTCTGTTGCTAATGAGACCCACCACAGTCGTGTCATCCGCAAACTTAATGAAAAAGGTTAGAGTTGTGTGACGGTGTGCAGTCGTGGGTCAGCAGAGTGAAGAGGAGGGGGCTCAGCACACATCCTTGGGGGGCCCCTGTGTTCAGTGTGATGGTGCTGGATGTGTTAATGCCGACCCGTACTGCCTGAGGTCTCCCGGTCAGGAAGTCCAACAGCCAGTTGCACAGAGAGGTGTTGAGCCCCAGCTGGACCAATTTGTGAGTTAGCTGTTGAGGGATGATTGTGCTGAATGCTGAACTGAAGTCTATGAACAGCATCCTGACATATGAGTCTTTTTTGTCCAGATGTCTGAGGGCTGGGTGGAGGGCAGTGGCGATGGCATCATCGGTCGAGCGGTTGGACCTATATGCAAACTGGAAGGGTTCCAGGGAGGGGGGGGAGGACAGACTTGATGTGTTGCATGACTAGCCGTTCAAAGCACTTCATGAGAATAGGAGTGAGTGCTACTGGACGGTAGTCATTGAAGCAGGATGGAGATGACTTCTTCGGGACTGGAATGATGGTGGTAGTTTTGAAGCATGTGGGGACAACGGCCTGACTTAGTGAGATGTTGAAAATGTCTGTGAAGACATCAGTGAGTTCCACTGCACAGTCTCTCAATACACGCCCAGGAATGTTGTCAGGACCCGGAGCTTTGCGTGCATTGATCCTGCTGAGGGATCTCCTCACACTGTCCGGGGACAGCGTCATCACCTGGTCGCTGGGAGGAGGTGGAGTCTTCTGTGCAGTGGTGCTGTTTTGTGCCTCAAAGCGAGCAAAGAAGGTATTTAGCTCGTTCAGCAGGGGGATGGTGCTGTCACAGGTCTGTGGTGGGGGCTTGTAGTCCGTAATGGTCTGTATCCCCTGCCACAGGCTCCGAGTGTCTCTGCTGTCGCTGAAACGATGGGCTATCCTCCTGGAGTACTGTCTCTTGGCCTCTCTGATGCCGCGGGATAGGTTGGCCCTAGCTGTCTTCAGGCCCTCCTCATCTCCAGATCTAAAGGCAGCGTTCCGAGCCTTCAGAAGTCTGTAGACCTCCCCTGTCAGCCACGGCTTCTGGTTGGCCCGGATAGTGATAGTCTTTGTGACCGTTACATCATCAATACACTTGGTGATGTAGGCAGTGACAGTCTCTGAGTACTCTTGGAGGTCTGTGGTGTTGTTGTATGTGGCAGCCTGCTTAAACATATTCCAGTCAGTGGTGTCAAAACAGTCTTGAAGTGCCTCTGACGACCCTTCCGGCCACACTTGTATCTGTTTGTGTATTGGTTTGATGACTTTAACGAGCGGTCTGTATGCAGGCATTAGCATGACAGTGATGTGGTCTGAGGCTCCGAGGTGGAGGAGGGGTAGGGCCTTGTATGCTCCTCTCTGGGTGGTGTAAACAAAGTCCAGAGTGTCATTTCCCCTTGTTGGAAAGTCTATGTGTTGGTGCATTTTTGGGAACATACTCTTTAAGTCTGCGTGGTTGAAATCCCCAGCCAAGATGAGAAAAGCATCTGGGTGGGCTGTCTGCTGCTCACTGATGTGCTGGTACAGATCATTCAGTGCCTCACTCCTGTTGTTGTTGTTGGAGCTGGGAGGGATGTATACAGCAACGAGCAGTATGGCTGTATATTCCCTCGGTAGATAGAACGGCCGGCACTTAATAATCATAAACTCCACCAGGGGTGAGCAGTGTTTGCAGACCACAACAGCGTCGCGGCACCATGCATCATTGATGTAAACCCAAAGCCCGCCGCCGCGGGATTTACCTCCCTCGACGAGAGCTCTGTCAGCTCGATAGCATGTTAGCTGGTCGAGCTGAATGGCACAGTCCGGTACGTTGTTGTTAAGCCATGTTTCCGTAAACACAAAAACACAACAGTCTCTTACAGTCCTCTGAGTAGAGCGAAGTAGTCGGATGTAGTCCAGTTTATTATCCAAAGAGCGTACGTTTGCCAGTACGATGGTGGGGATAGCTGGTTTGTGTGGGTTAGCCGCTAGCCTAGCTCAGATACCTCCGCGCTTACCCCTCTTCTGCTTCCTCTCACGCCGCTTGTAGCGCCTCCGCTGTGGGTGAGATGCAGTAGTGGGGGTCGGTGATGGTGTAGGCCTCCGGAGCAGACCGAGGTCCCGCAGCTCTTCGGCGTGCGCAGAGTTTATCTCTAAAAATGTGATTCTGCCGACATCGAGCAGAAACTCACGACTGTATGCGCGCTTAAAGACAGGTAGACGAGACGAATATGTACAAAAACATTGCGACTGGGGCAGTCGTGGCCTAATGGATAGCGAGTCGGACTTGTAAGCGGAAGGTTGTGGGTTCGAATCTCAGGTCCGGCAGGGATTGTTGGTGGTGGGGGGAGAATCCTCCTTCAATACCACGACTGAGGTGTCCTTGAGCAAGGCACCGAACCCCCAACTGCTCCCCGGGCGCTGTAACATGGCTGCCCACTGCTCCGGGTGTGTGTTCACTTAGGATGGGTTAAATGCAGAGAATACATTTCACTACTGGTTATATACTCTCTATGTAATTGTGTATGTGACAAATAAAGATAATCTTATAAAAAAATTAAAAAAAGACTTACAAGACAAAAAACACGAAAACACCGTTCTGTTGGGAGAGAGAGAAGCTGCTGCGTGTGCACGCGCCACCATCTTGTCATCTTATATTACAGAGTCATTAAGTTTCTCTGCCGGTCATGTTGCGTCACGTTTGTCGCTGTCTGTGTGTTACAGGGTTGTGGCTCTGCCGCTCAGCCGGCGGTTGGGCGTCCGGGACAGGGTTCGGGTGCGCGTCACGCCCGTCCCGAAGCTGGAGGCCTTTTACCTGCAGAAGAAGCAGCAGCCGTCACAGGTTAGTGAGTCACATGAGCGCTGGCCGTCTGTGACGTGTGATTTAATACTGGACATCCACACCAACAATGTGTAGTACAGCTGCTGAGCACAAAAACACTGGGTAAAATGGCTCTTTTTAATTAAATGAGACTGTTTATTTACTAATCATCTTATTACAATATTATTTAAAATTGTATCACAATTTTTTACACTATTTCATTACAATATTATTACAGTATTAATCAAAATTCAAATACTATTTATTTATTATTTATTTATTTAATTTTATTTGCAATAAATTCTGGGATTGCTTTCTCTCCTGGTGATACATTCATTGCATACTTAGATTTTTGGCCAAAATTAGGTTAATTTTCAAAAGCAGCATAATATAATATTCAACATTTATAATATAACAACAATAGTTTATAATATTCTTTATATTTTTTAGAATTATTAATGATTATGAAATATATATAATTATTACATTTTATGAAATCAAATACTTCCATGGTGCATTCATATTTTAAGTATTTGTTTTGTAAAAAAAAATAATTTATATTAATATGATAATTAATATTAAATGATATGATTAATAATTAATTAAAAATATGAAATTAATATGAATTAAATTAATATGATATGATATTATATAACACACACACACATATATATATATATATACGTATATATATATATATATATATATATGTATGTATATATTATAAATTTGAAAAAATAAATTAATGTATTATATATATATATAAAAAAATATATATATATATATATATATATATATATATATATAATTTATATTTATATTTTTTAAAAACTATAATTTATAATTACTGAAATGGCATTAAAATAACTGTTATAATCATTAAAATAACAAACAACAATTAAATAATTAAAATCAAAAAAAAAAAATTAGTAATGTACCCACAAATTAATAAATGTCCTTTTGTATTCCATTTTTCATTTAAAGCAAAAGATTGTGACATTTCATTTTCAGGGTTAATTTTTCTTTTTTATATTTGGATAAATTTTTCTTTTAAGCAACATTCATTGAACATTTCATTTTTAGGGTTATGGTTATCATATTGCAGTTTATTTATAATTTAAAATACAGTATAATAGTTAGAAAATGTGCCTAAAAAAACTATTTTTTTTTTGACATACCAGCCAATTTTGACATATCAACAAATTAGTTTGAAAATATAATACAAAGAAATCCTCATTTTTGCTTTCCCGTGTCTGTGTTTGTTTGTTCAGAGTGATTTGCTGGTTCTGGAGAAGCACTGCGGACTCTCTCAGCGTCAGATCCAGACCTGGCTGCGTCACCGCCGAAACCAGGACCGACCCGGAAACACCAGGAAGTTCTGTGAAGCCTCGTAAGCCTCTAAACTCTGCTAAAAATAACCCACAGCAGACCTCTGTGATTGATTGTGTTTGCGTTTGATTAACATGAGCTTTCCTGTGTGCTTCCTCAGGTGGAGGTTTGTGTTTTATCTCATTGTGTTCTCAGCTGGTCTCGTCTCGCTCGTTAACGTGAGTATCTCCATCATGCTGGGGTTTCTCAGTTCTCTCCTCAGCATCATGCTCACGTTTGGAAATAAATGTAATCAAATATTGAGACGTTCTCAGGAAAAAAGTTGCCATTTGTGCCTGACAGTTTCAGAAAATTTACCATTTCATTTAATATTATTTGAACAATAATAATAATAATATATTTGTGTGATTATAATATTTGGTTTAAATGTGTATTTTATTTAAAATAAAATAAAACTTTATAGAAATACAATAAAAGTAAATAAATATGTAATAAAAATAGACTTTAAAGATTTCTAAATATTATCTATTATATTTTAATACACAAAAAGTTAGTTCTATTATGAATGAAAAATTGGTACTTGTTACTCCAAAGTAAGATGAAGATAATAATAATAATTTGGAAATATTAGACAATGTTTATATAATGTCTTAATAATAGATTTACATTATTTCTTAATAATGTCTAATATATTTAATACACAACAATTAGTGGTCCTATAATAAATAACAAAATATTGCATTTTACTCCAAAGTATATAAGATAATAATAATAATTATTATTATTATTTGTTTTATGTAATTTTTTGCTTAAATGATTTTAATAAAATATTTACATATAATAAATTAATTTTATAAAAGTAGATTTATATTAGGGGTGGGACAATAAATCGATATGGCGATATATCACGATTCTGCTCAGTGTGATACGATAATCGATATCTGGTGCCAAATATCGATATTTTAATTAATATAATAAGGTGCTCTAAATACATTTCCCTGTTCACAGCGTCTAAAAATGCGTGGAAATCGTTTCCAGCTTCTGTTCTATCCAAAAGCGCTCTGACTCTGAGCAACCATGAACCGCGTTCTCTATGAAGATGGGGAAGCACGAGGAACCGAAGGATAAACAGATTTCCAGCCACTGTATTAGCTTTACTGCTATATGTGTTTATGGAGATGAAAACTAGCTGCCCCAGAACAGCTATCAGCGTGGACCATAGGTACCGATCACGTATTATTGCAGAGCGCATATTCAGTTCATGAGTTGCCTCTCTGCTCGGATCGCAGGTGGATTTCCCTCACTATATGAGTGAGAGAGAGCGCTCTGAAAACTGCAGGTGCGTCCAGTTTTATGTGAACAACACTGGATGCTCTCCCTCTCTCAGATATTACAAGTATAATTATTAGGGATGGGTATCGTTAAGGTTTTAACGGTATTACTACTCTTACCGATACCGCTTATCGATCCGGTACTTTAACGGTATTCTTATCGGTACTTTTTTTTTTATACATATATATATATATATATACGTATATATATATATATATATGACAGATTAGGATCTGAATTAACATTGCTTTATATTCTGAAATGTAAAATAAATATTTAATTAAATGAATATAAAACATCAATTTGTAAATGCACCAGTGTGCAGGCATTTTTAGTGTTTTATATACATAAGATAAGATACAGTAAGAACATGAACAAAGAAACAAAGTAAAAAAAACTGACAAATATAATAAAACAAATATGCAAATGAAATGAAATAAACAGTGCTTTCATTTTTCCATGAAGGTCTACTAATATTAATGTTCAGGTAAGTAATAGTTACAAAAGAAATCTAAAAAGTAATCAAATGTAAATGAACACTGCACAGTTTTCACTGTATGTATAGATTAATGCTTATTAAAGCTATAACGTTATTCAGATTAAGAGCTGTGGGGGATTTTCCCTCACATTTTGTTCTTTGATTAACATTAATGGTCCAAGCGCCAGTCTGTCACTTTAAGACGATATATTGACACACATCGGATTTTCTCCCAACTGTTCTCGCCCACTTAAGACATAGCCTAAACTATGTTTAAGTGAATACTCTCGTAGCCGGCCATTTGGACATATTTTGTGTGTATTTGATCGTTTGGACGCCCGAAGCTCAAAGTGTAATTTTCCTGTCCGTTTTGGAGCGCGCCGCGCAGGCACACACACACACACACACACACACACACACACACACACTTCATCCTGGGGAACAGCGTCTCTCGCGCGGATTGTACTTTCAACGTTTTATTAGCAAACATGTCCCGCTGCTCCGCAATTTAGCAACAGTAAAGACGGCATCTTACAACAATCACCGATGATGATTCTGACGTTAAGTTTTGGTTAGGGAGGAACGAATGCGCACCACTGTAAAGGGATGGAAGTTGTGCTAGAAACGTGGCTATAATCCTTAGAAGCCAAAATCAAAAAAAAAAAAAAACTTATCTTAATACAACAGCCACAGGCCTAAATCGTAAGCAGATGTTTGAATAGTTAGTTCTCTCATCATAATTAAACAGGGCTTTCATGATGCGCGTGCTGAAGCTCCTCCACGCGATCTCGCTTCTGAATTGCGAATAGCAAAAATGCATAATAGACAAATGTTTGAATATTATTGCACATTAAAACAGCTGGCAACTCTGGTGAGAGAGAATTTGCAAGATAATGTGTATATATAGCAACAATAAATGTATGTGCGTTTTCTTAATTTCTCCAGTACCGACAGCAGAACCGATAACATCAGAGCTTATTGATATTCCGGTCTTTCATAATTTAGCCCCGAGACCGATTTAATACCGAGTTTCGGTACCCATCCCTAATAATTATGCAGTGTGTGGGCACCGACCGGTAGAAACATAAATCTGCACCTATGGCATGGAGGACGAAACAAAACCTTGTCATGCGGCACAGAAGTGTGCAGTGTGTGTGCTTGCCGCGCATCTACATTTGAAATAACGAACCTGAGCGCGCAAAAGACATGATGTGAACGACTATTTCTTCGTGTGCGTCTCCTTTTTTATGATGAGAGGAGTAGAAAGGTTGAGAAAGCACTCCAGGTAAATTTTAAAATGTACCAGGTTTATATTCTATCTATCTATCTATCTATCTATCTATCTATCTATCTTTTTTTCTGTTTGATAAGCAGTTAAATGTGTTTGTTTACAGACAGAGAAAAAGAAAAGTGTAAGCTTTTAATAAGTCCAAGAATAAAATGATTAATTTAGCCTACTCAACATGTTAAAACTGATTTACAGAACTTTTTTTGCTGTTTTCTAACAGTTTGGACTTGAATAAAGAAAGAAAACTTGCACTTAACCTTTTCACAGGCATTTTGTTTAGACAGATATCGTGATGTATCATTATAGGATTTTCTAGAAATATATGGATTATCGCAGAATCGCTGTATCGTGATATTATCGTTATCGTGAGCTATGTATCGTGATTATATCGTATCGTGAGGTACCCTGCGATTCCCACCCCTAATATATATTAATTCTTAATATCTAATGCACAAAGATTTGCAGTCCTATATTTAACACAAAATAAAAATATATATTTATTTTGCATATATATATATATATATATATTTATATATATATATACACACATGTATATTATTTAAAATAAAATATTTATAAGTATATAATAAAATAAAATAAATGATTTTTATTAATTCTTAATAATATCTAATACACTTTTCAGTAATACACTAAAATGAGCAGTCCTATATAAAACAAAACATTTGGTGCATGTTACACTAAAAGAAAAATAAAGTATTTGATAATATTTTTGATTTAGATATCTAATACACTTCATACACAAAAATTTGTGGTCATGTAATGAATGAAAAATAGGTGCATGTTACTCCAAAGTAAAAACAAAACAAAAACAAAATATTTTCTTCATCAAAACTTGCGCGTTCAAACATATACATTCACATGTTTTGTCAAATGGTGTTTTTCAGACTCCGTGGTTTTGGGATCATCGGGAATGCTGGCGTGGATACCCAAGACAGGTCCGTAACAAACTGCTCTCCACACACATTCACTTCCTGCTGAACAATCCCAGGAACTTGAGATTAGGCAGAAATCGGAGGAACTAGTGAGCACCGCACCCCACGATCTGATCAAAACAGTCAAGACTTATCTCACGAGAGCCAGAATCATCTGCAAAATATTACAATAAAAACTGTTCATGTTTCATTTGTTCTCAGAAACAAGTGAATTTTAGGGATGAAATGTTTCTGTTAACTAGATATTTGTACCCTTTTACCTTTCACTTGAATATTGGTGTGTTAATTCTGAAATAAGAGAAATAAAATCCATAGTTGTGATTTTCCAGATGCTGTTATTTGTGATTTGATCTGCAGACCGTAGCAGAAGCTCAGTTCTGGTATTACATCGTGGAGTTGTCCTTCTACCTCTCGCTTCTGCTCTGCGTATCGGTGGACATAAAGCGCAAAGTAAGTTTCCTGAAATTTTGTGTCAAATTTCCTTTCGAAAGATCTTCAAATCGATGAATTGTGCATATATGTTTGTTTTGGGTTGTGTAGGACTTCAAAGAGCAGATCATTCACCACATCGCCACCATTTTCCTCATCGCGTTCTCTTACTGTGCGAACTACGTGCGCGTGGGAACCCTGGTGATGCTCATCCACGATTCTTCTGACTTCCTGTTGGAGGTAAATCTCAGAATCTGATTGGCCACTCTGTCAGCTTCCATTATGACATCATGACCTCAGGATTTACACTGATGTAGGGCCTTATGAAATACATAAAATTCAGTTTTATTTTTTCCAAATTCCGTTTTTTTCCCCTATTTTAATCTTTCTGGACTTTGTTTTAATGGTTCAATTAAATTAAATTAAATTGTAGTAATGAAAAAGCATTCAAGCACAAGACTAATTAATTGAAACAATGAAACTCATATCATTGAATAAGAATTTATTAAAAGTTTTATAAAAATCAAATTTTTAGGGCCCTATGAAATACCTTGTATTTTATCCCAAATAGTATTTTTTTTTTCTTCTTTTTTTTTTTAAATTCCGTAATTTGTCTGGATTCTGTTTTTTTTGGTCTCAGTCTTTCTGGACTCTGTTATAACAGTTAATACAATTTTTCTAATGAAAAACCATGTCTGATTAATTGAAATCATGAAACTTATAGAATTTAAGTACAACTTAACAAAACTCATTTAACAAAATTTACATTTTTAGAGCCCTATGAAATATGTTATTTTTTCTCAAATTCTGTTTATTTTTACCAGTTTATTTTCCTTTTTTTAAATTCCATTTGAATGGTTTAATTAAATCTTAATAATAAAAAAGGATGTATAATTGAATACAATTGAAACAATTGAATACATTTTTATATAAAGAATTAATAATAATAGGGCACTATGAAAAGTTTGTGTTGTGTATTTAAATTTTTCTGGTAAATGAATGAAGGCATAAAACATTAATTTCATTTATTCTTTAATCAAATGAAATTTAAACCTTTTCTTTTTTTGGCAAAGTGCAGCACAACAGAGGATTATTGTTAAAATTAAAACATGGAAGACAAATTGTGATTATTCCTTAAATAAGTTTTAATATGAATAAAATAACAATTTTATGGTCCTGTTAACTATCTTTGTTAATTCACAAAGTCCACATAATTGAGTTCATTGCAGAAGTTTTTAACACATCAATACTGAAAAACAGGATTCTGAGAGTATGAAGTTGTTTCATGTTCTTTTGCTCAAGGGGTTAATAAATACCAGAAAACACATTAAGTATATATATATATATATATATATATATATATATATATATATATATATATATATATATATACTGTATATATATATATATATATAGCAAGCACATCTTATTGAAACTGAATAAAGCACATAAATGACTTCGACTTATAAAAGTCAATATATAAAGGAATAATAAAGATATATAAAGAAATAACTAATGTTTTGTTTTTGTTTGATTTGGAGTCTGCTAAAATGTTCAATTATGCTGGATGGAGAAAGACCTGCGATGCCTTGTTTGTCGTTTTCGCTGCCGTGTTCCTGGTAACTCGCCTTGTGGTTTTCCCATGCAGGTAAGAACTTTATTTTTCATTTAATGCTGATTTCAAATCATTTTGAATGGGTTCTTCTTAAATCTAAGACTTTCAGATGGCTAAAATCGTTTTATGATTTATAAACCGTATTTTGATTAATTTCCAGAATCGTCTACACAGCTGTGGTGGATTCGTTGGACGTCTTTCCTCCGTACCCTGGTTATTATTTCTTGAACGGCCTGTTGCTGGTTCTTCAAGCTCTTCACATCTTCTGGGCTTGGCTGATTCTTCGAATGGTTCACAAATTTGTCTTTTTAGGCAAAGTGAGTATCTTAAGTTGTAAGTTTATAAATGAGGCTATCCCTCAATTTTCTAACAAACGTGTTTTTAAGGTGGAACGTGATGAACGTAGTGATGAAGAGAGTGAGGCTGATGAAGAGGAAGAAGAAGCTGAAGGTGGAGAAGAAGAACACAGCTGGGAGCAGAAAAAGGGTGCCCTTAACTCTAAATTGGCATCGTTGGCCAATAATTGTGTTCTGAACAATTTAACGAATCAGAGGCGAAAAATTAATAGCAGAATGCCGAAATCCAGATAGTAATGCTACTTAATATATTTAAACGTATTAAATCATCTCCAACTTTCTTGGCTTATCTTGTTTGTCAAGGTCCTACTGTAATTTCAGACCACTGATGTTTTGTTTTAGTGAAAACATAATGCGTAGTCAGTAGATTGTGTAAAACAAAAAATACTACTAGTTTGTATTATTACATTACCATTGGAGTATATTGGAAATAGGTTCAACTTGAATTAATTTGTTTAAAGTTAGTCTAATTAATTATAGTACATTGGCTGAGTAGCACTTAAACTCAGATTAAAAACTTTGCATACATACAAATGGTTCATGAACAGACATCTTAAGTATTTAATTGTTGAATTGTTGATTAGTTTACTAATTCTGCTACTGTTCATTATGGAACAAAAAAAGAGTCAGCTCTCCTAACTAGAGAGACCCACAACATTTAGATGCATTCTTTTTAAATACTTTTGTATTTGTATAGGTATTCTTCTAAGTTGTGTGGAAATATGTTAATTTTCTGCAGTGGCTGTTGTTTTCAAAATGGGCTTTGGTGGATCACTGGGAAAGACTTGTGGCACCATCTAGTGGTGAAATGCCCGCTTGTCTTAGTGATTCTGCCACTGAAAGATTTTGTTGCAAGAAACTACTGGAGTTTGTTGTGTTTTGTTAGATGGCACTTTGGTTATACATTGCCTTACCAAATGAGGAATCAGATGATTTCTCACTGGAGCATGTGCCTCGAAATCTTAAAAGTCAAAGGGGATAGTTGAATTTGAGGAATCCTATGTAGGCCCCTTGATTTATGTAATCTGCTCCAAGGGCTAAAGGCAAAGTATTTTTGTTGTTCTAGATGGTTCTAGAAAGTTTATTTGCACACTAGCCATAACTGACCTTTCGTTATAAAGCTGTGCATCTGTCTTTCACTCTTTAACTTATGTTTAAAAAAAAAACGTGTTTTTGTATGAATTTTCCTCTTTTTTATGAGTTTTTTTTTTAGTTTAATGCAACATTTTGTAGCTGTTATATTACTTGTAACAATGACAGAAGAGGGATATATTCTTATAATCTTAAATACTGTTAATGTTGCATACTTGCTTCTCATTCGACATTTTTCTCTGTGACCTTTTGATTAACAATAAAAATGTTTTAGAATATGATTATTCTATTGCTGAATAAAATGTTCCTGCATTGGTTTAATACTTGTCCTCTGACTTAAAAAAGGAATAGTGTTGACATTATAGCTTTAGAAAGGATTGACATGCATTGTGATACAACCTCTTATGGGGACAGGACAGGGTATTTTATCATCAACTTCCAAGCAAGTGTCAATGTATGGGTCCAGTAGAATCATGTTTGGGTACATTTTGTTTATCTTCCTCTCGCTTAGTATGTAAATCTGCCCATTAACTGTGGCACAGCCTGTGAAGAATTTGTTCTCCAGACAGTCCTCTTGAAGAACGGTCCACTCGTCCGTGTCAATGTCAAAGCGCAGAGCCTGTCCTCCCAGTAGATAGAGGGCACCATTGAGCTCAGTTGCAAGAAGATCGTAACTGGAAAAGAAGTACACATGTATCCAATAAGAATTCACTTTGGTTTACCAAAGTGTATAGAACTGATACAGAACTATTTGTGGTGGCATCTTTGAAAAGTATTGCCTTAAAAAGGGTGGACAACATTGGTTCTTGAGTTTAGCTCCAACCCTAATCAATCACATCTGTGCAATTTTCAAATAATACTGTTAGATGTTTTAGATGTGTTTGGGGTTGGAGTTAAAATCTGCAGGGCAATTGAGGGCAAGCCTTGCTTAGAACAAGTTAGACACAACTGTGTCTACTCACCGTGGGAATGGAGAATAGGACAGCACATCCCATTGATCAACCTCTGGCCTGTACCTCTGAATCCCACTGTAAACATCCCCATTTACATCTAGACCACAGGCCACGTAAATACTAGTCCCCAAAGTGACAATGGCTGCCCTTTCCACAGCCCGCACCATGGGGCTGACGGTGTCCCATTCCTCGGCTCCCAAAACCAGCCTCTCAACGTCGGCCACAGGCCCCGCATCCATGCTACCGCCAAACACAAACAGCTGGAACTCCAGAGCCGCTGAGCAGTGGCTGTGTCTGGACTTCTGCATTGCCGGGCCATCCACCCATCGCTTGTTGCCATGCTCGTAAATGCTCACCCAGTCCACACTATACCATAACACATCCCGGAAGTAGCCTCCAGTCACTACTATGTTGTCCCCTTAGAGCAAGAAATTATATTTTAGATGGTGTGGACAGTTAGACAACAAAGGCAAAATGCCCAATTCTGTTTCTGGAGATCTACTCTCATGCAAAGGTCAGCTCCAATCCTAATCAAACACCTGAACAAGCTCATTAAAGGGGCTTACACACCATGGTGTTCTAAGAACTCACTTCAAGGAATATATTGGAGCACTGAATGTAGATCTCCAGAAACAGGATTCGGCACTCCTGATTTAAAAGTTTTGTTTTGGAAAAGGCATGTACCACCTGATCGGGCATGTTACAGGTAGGTCATTAGGCGCTTTTGCACCGGGTAGTTCTAGGAACTAGCCAGCAGGGTCGTTCCTAGAGAACCAATTTCGCCCTTGGGCCATTTTCCTGGTTGCATTCGCACCAGCAGCAGGAACTCTGAAGAGACCGACAGCGACGTCTTTATTCATGGCATTTACAAACATCAACAACCGGTGAATGTGATGTGACTGGACCAAATGTGAACGTGATCGGAGCTGTTTTTGCTGTGTGTCTTGGGTATCGTGATAACGGAGATTTAATGTAAATGCACAATTTACATGATAGAAAAAGCATGAAAATCAGACAAAATCTTTTATGACAACTTGCAGTGTTATAATTGAGGCTGAGAAAAGAACACAACGTTCCAGACAACAGCTAAATGCCATTATAGCTGTTTTCCATGTTCATGGAGTAAATATTTTTACATGGCTTTTTAAAAATGCCAGGTAGCTGGTGTTTCATATGCGTTTGGCCAATCAGCATACACTTACATCACTGGTAGTTCCTATAATACTGTTGTAGACACTACTCTGAAGTAGGAACCAATTTAGTTCCCGCAAACGGAGTTCCTAGAACAAAATACGTTACTAGTTCCTGCGGTGCAAACATACCAAAAAGCTGATACTTCTGCCAATAGTTCTAGGAACTATGAAGAGGTTCCTCTGGTGCAAAAGCGCCTTATGCTAACAAGTTGTGGAAGGTTAAAATGTATAGGATCAGATGAGGTTGTTACCTACTGCAGCCACGGCGTACTGCGTGAGACACTTCTTTTGCAGGGGTGGATGGGATTGCCACCTTCCACTGTAGGGGTGAAACTGATACAGCAGCTGTGTTTCTTGCTCATGCGGTCCACCGAGAACAAACAGGGTTTCCCTTGAGTGAGTTCTAGGCATGGACCTGCCCATGGTCCAACTGCTGGGCAAGTTATTGTTCAGTCTACAAATGAGCTTAGCACGTGGGTCTGAACTGTTTATCTTGGTCAGAAGATCAGTAATATAGGGTAGACTTAAGCACTCAGGCCTAACCAGACCCACCAGTTCCATGAAGTCCTCTTCCCGACTTGGGTCAAATGTTGCCCAGCGAAGGGCCACATCAAGAGCCAAGTCTTCCTTGGGAATGCATAATTTGTCACTAGCGAGGATGTCAGCAATGCTTTCCTTAGGAAGGAACATAAAGTCCTGCTCGGAGGCTAAGGCAGGTAGGTGTGTCAAGACTACATCCCTTGCTGCTGCGTAGAGGTCCAGACAGCCGAGCTGCCAAGCATAGGCCATCATTCCCAAGCAGTTACTAAGATGCAATTGTCTTTCCAAGAACTTGCAGCAGAGTAACCGAGCCCTATCCAACTGGAGGAAGTCTGCAGCCTCCAGAATGTCAAGGACATTCTTGGAGTCTAGGTTCAGCTTCAAGTTCTTTGTAAACTCCATTAGTGTGTGGAACTGCTGCAGTCCAACTCCCTTAATTTCAATGTGCTTCCTGGTGCTCTCCCGACCACCGCCAAAAAACAAGGCTCGGAAGTAGGGACTCAGATGGGCCAATTGCTCACGGTTCACAAAGAACAACTCCCCCTCCACTTGGAGCACTGTGTCAGGAGCGACATTGATGGCATCCTGATCTCCCTCAACTAAATCTTTCTCTGTTCCTAAGCTCTGGTCAAAAGTACCTATATCTTGCTTTGCACAAGCCATGACTGTGCACTCCCCCTCCCAACACTCACTTCTCTGCTGAAGTGTGTCATGTGACAATTATATCCTTGCTCTAGCCTGTCACTCACTCTCCATGGGAATGGGGTCAGCAAGCAAATAAAAGCAAGGGCTAAATATATCACAGTTAAAGTGCTAGAGAGAACCGATTTCAAAAAGCATGCAAAAAAGCTTTTGTGAATATTTAGGGCAGTATCTTTCAAGGATTGTTGAGTTATATACTGCTGGCATTAGTCTAAACATCAGGGCTTATAATGTGTATGTATGCAAGTTTTGTCAAGTCAATACCACAACAAACCACCAGGGGTAGATATTGGACAACTAAACATCTTTAACCCATATGTAGTGCATTCTACTTTGGGAAATTCTGATGAACTTTTTTTGTGGTAATTATCTATATAATAGCTCAAGAGATTAATGACTTCACTTGAGAAACCACTGTGTGGAGTTTCTTGTATTTACAAAATACAAACAACTGCCATTTTGTGATATGATCTTGTCACTATTTTTTTTTTAAGTGCCCCTATTATGGATTTTTGAAAATGACCTTTCTTGCAGTGTGTAACACAGTTTTTAAGTGAACAAAAACATCCTGCAAAGTTTTAAATCTGAAAGTGCACCGTGTATAAAGTTCTCTCAAAAGAAAGAGTCGACCCTGAATCATTGAAACGAGTCGTTTTCAAAACGAATCTTAAGCTGTTTCATTTTGACATCATCATGAAACATTAGCATATTGCCCGCCCACTTGTTGCCACTAGTGCAGCTTTTGGAGGGTACACAATGCAGCACTGCGCTCTGCTTTAAATTAAATCAACCAATCGGACCAATCACCGCAGATTAGCGTCACGCAAAGGAGGGGTTTGGAAAAATGAATTGTTGAGCAAATCGTTTGGGAGTCGTTGAGCAAATAAGGTAAAAATAAATGCATATTATAAGAAAATTAAAGTGTTTTTTGACCTTGCATGCATGTCAACCTGTTGTTGGGGACTCCGAAAACCAAAATATGAACGTTTCATTACCCATAATAGGGGCACTTTAAGATTTGCAACCTCTATATTGTCAACTGGCTCTTAAAGCCAGACAAGTCATTCAAACAATTGCACAAGGGTAGACTACAGTCTGGGTATATCCTTGCATTAATTTATTTAATTGCAATTAGCAATGTTTGAATACAAGAATAATGAAATTTGAAATTCAAATGTTTGACTTGTAGTATAACTGCACAATAAAAGTAAATGGTTCTGGTTGGCTGTTCATATTGCAAAGGATTATGGTTTAATGTTGTTCTGTTCTCTCCTGTTCTCTTCTTGCAGAAGTGTAGTACTTTTAATTGGGGGGGGGGGGGGGGGTGAAGCATCTAAGTTTAAGTTCTGTGTACGTCTCAGAACTTGACTTGTCACTCCTATACATCCAGAGCGTTGCAACCAGAAAATCTTGGCTGTGGGTTTGTGTTTGTCGTCCAACATCCTTAATCCTGAAACGTGTCTTGTGCTCTCCTGACCACTACCAGAAACCAAGGCTCGGAAATAGGGACTCAGCTGGGCCAAATGCCCATGGTTCACAAACAACAACTCTCTCTCCACCTGGAGCACTACGGCAGGTCTCTGACGTTGACACCATCCTGATCTTTCTCAACAAAATCTTTCTCTGTGCCTAAGCTGAGGTCATAAGGTATTCTTGCTGAATAAAAATCCTTTGTTGTCTCAAAATGGGAAATGGGTTTTCAAAAGATTGCATTCCTTCCCGTTGGGGAATCGAACCCCGGTCTCCCGCGTGACAGGCCAGTAGATGGTATCATATACTTACACTTGAGTTTACATAACATTGACTGGAATTCTTTTAAAGTTTTTTGTAACTCAATTAGTGTGTGGAACTGCTGTGGTCCAAGGCTCTTAATCTCAACATGCTTCCTGGTGTTCTGCTGACCACCTCCAAAAAAAAAAGAGGCTCGGAAGTAGGGACTCAGCTGGGCCAAATGCTCACGGTTCACAAAAAACAACTCTCACTCCATCTTGAGCACTATGCCAGGAGCAATAACGAAAGAAACCTGATCCTCCTCAACTAAATCTCAGTTCCTAAGCTCTGGTCCAACTTCTTGTTTTGTCCAAGTCAGTACCACAACAAACCACAATGTTGGACAACTGAACATGTCTAACCTATATGTATGGTACATTACTTTGGGAGTTTTATTGCTTTTGAGAATTGTGTGGTATGATCTTGTCATATAATGAAATTTGAAGTTCAAATGTTTGACTTTCAGTATAACTACAGTATAACTGTGCAAACAGTTCTGGTTGGATGTTCATATTGCAAAGGATTATGGTTAAATGCCATTGCATTCCCACCCTCTTGCAGAAGTGTTGTAGTTTTAATAAGGGTCTTTTTTGAAGCACTTAAAGTTTAAGTTTTGAGTATATTAAACAGAAATTAACAGTTGGATGTGCCAAAACTTTCTTCAGTTAAACAAGGAGAAAACTGAAGTCATTGCATTTGGAAACAAAGATGAAGTTCTCAAGGTGAATGCATACCTTGACTCTAGGGGTCAAACAACTAAAAATCAAGTCAGAAATCTTGGGGTGATTCTGGAGACAGACCTTAGTTTTAGTAGTCATGTCAAAGCAGTAACTAAATCAGCATACTATCATCTCAAAAACATTGCAAGAATTAGATGTTTTGTTTCCAGTCAAGACTTGGAGAAACTTGTTCATGCCTTCATCACCAGCAGGGTGGATTATTGTAATGGTCTCTTCACCGGCCTTCCAAAGAAGACCATTAGACAGCTGCAGCTCATCCAGAACGCTGCTGCCAGGATTCTGACTAGAACCAGAAAATCTGAGCATATCACACCAGTCCTCAGGTCCTTACACTGGCTTCCAGTTACATTTAGGATTGATTTTAAAGTACTTTTACTCGTTTATAAGTCACTCAATGGTCTAGGACCTAAATACATTGCAGATATGCTCACTGAATATAAACCTAACAGACCACTCAGATCATTAGGATCGAGTCAGTTAGAAATACCAAGGGTTCACACAAAACAAGGGGAGTCCGCTTTTAGCTATTATGCCGCCCGCAGCTGGAACCAGCTTCCAGAAGAGATCAGATGTGCTAAAACATTAGCCACATTTAAATCCAGACTCAAAACTCATCTGTTTAGCTGTGCATTTGTTGAATGAACACTGTGCTACGTCCGAACTGACTGCATTGTATTTTATGTATAATCCTTTTCTATTTAACTGTTTTAAATTTCATTTTAAATCAATTTCTATATCATTTTAAAATTCCTTGTTTTTATTATTTTTAATTCCTTGTTTTTATTGCTGTGAATGATTATTTCACTTTCTTTTATGTAAAGCACTTTGAATTACCACTGTGTATGAAATGTGCTATATAAATAAACTTGCCTTGCCTTGCCTATATTTCAGAACAAACAGTTAATTTATCTTGAATTATTGCTCTATGGATTGAGTGTTGCAACTAACAAAAAACAAGCATGATTTTGTGCCTGTGGCCCACCTCTTTTAATCTGGAGCGCTATGTCAGGAGTGACATCAATGTCAGGTGGAGAAAAATCCTGATTCTTCACCTAACCCTAACTTAATCTTTCTCTGTTCCTAAGCTCGGGCCATAAATCAAGTTTAGCATTAGTTCTGGCAGGTCACATTAGTCAAGCTTGCATCAGCTGACTCTCAGCTGATCCACATCTACCTATAGGGATGCGACACTATCACAGCACCCATATATAAGATCAGTATAAAAGATTCATATATAAGATTCAGTATTATCACCATCTTTTGCACTGCTCAATAACTAGTTACCCTTCTCCATCCCTAACTCCTCCTCTCGTCAGTCAGGATTCGGCCTTCTGATTCTTCTTTGAATCAGACTGATTTCAAAAATGTTACAGTAAATTATTGAACTTTTATGATATCTGCAATACATTTATGTTGGTTCTGTTCTGTTTACCCTGGGGGTTATTGCTGCTCTCCCTGCTCTTATCCATGCTTGGCTGCATGGATGTGCAGGAAGTTCTTGTCCAGAACAGAACCATACCACCAATCCAAAACTACGCTAATTGTCAGTCATCTTTGACTTTAGTGGTCCTGACAGAAGTACCTACTTCTTGCTTGATAAAAAAAGTCTCAAACCCATTGAAAATGAAATGGGTTTTCAAAAGATTGCTATTCTCCCCGTCGGGGAATCGAACCCCAACCCCTCTCCCCCGCATTCTTTAGCTAAACGGCCCTAAACCGTTTCCCATTCATTCTCAATGGTAGTGCTAAACCACTACGGATGCAATATTCTTTCGGCCGCTAGCGCTGTCGTGGCGCTCTTCCATGTTTCGGCACCGCGGGAAGTTTGAATTCGCCATATTTATCCCGGCTCGGAGAATGAAAACACAGTTATAAACAATAAAAGAAGAAAACACAGCGGCGATCTGCCTCGGTTTTTTAATTCAACGCATTCTTATCGCACCTATCAAAGGTAAGATACTTTGTGACATCAGTTTACGTTTTGTTACCGTTACTTTGTTCGTTTCCAAACTTTACCCTGTCGGGTTTTGTTTACTATAGTTTAGCGCTAGGTTGATTTGTTTGCATGCCAAATTATGAATGAACATGGCTGTAATTTACGTTTCTATGTATTGTTTGTCATCATTAACACGTCATCTGTTGATTACAAGCTACATTATGAATGGGCATAACCATTATTTTCATTTTTGCAATGAGATTACATGTTCAAAAATGTTTTCTAAACATGGTTTTATTATAGTAACCATAATTTAGCCATGGTGTATTAGTAGTAGAATCAGAACAATAAATCTACCATTATTGTTACTGTATTGAACATTATATTTGCAGTACAGCCATGAAATTGTAAATAAAAAAATCAATCTGCCAAGAACAGCAGGATTACTACAGTTTTACTATAGTAACTTCATGGTTGTAATATACATATACATATATATATATACATATATGTGTGTGTATGTATGTTTGTATGTATGTGTGTGTAATTATTGCTTTTTGTAATATTTCTATGTTGTTGTTCTAGAGACCACTGTTTCTACACTGCTTGTGCCCTTGCTGTCATCTTTTCCTGGTACCCATACAGATCCTCTGTCAGATACAGGTAAATATTTGACACATTAACATCATACACAAAAGGGTTTCTGCAGGTTTTTAAGTTTTAAAATGTCTTAATTTACCCTTACACAAATTAATGGCTTAAGAAATTTTTAAATCAGAACAGAAAAATTCATAAAATTATGTCATTAAATGTTGGATGCAAAGCAAAAAGTGAATTAATCTCTTCCTCTTGTTTTCCAATACAAATATCAAACATCTTTCAATCAATATATGTTTATTTCAGATGCAAATGTAAATGAAAAATGTAATAAAATGAAATGAGTTTATTCTTAAAACAATAATAACTATCTGTCAATGAGTTTTCAAAACTTCCCTTTAAATTAAGGTTACTTTTTTGCCAAATGGCAGATATTAGTTCTTGTTTTAATCACAAAATCACTTCAAACAAGACTTTGTATTTTATGTCATTTTGTATCTCCAGTAAATGTTTATTTAAGAATCTTTAGGCATTTTCACTGGAAAACAAGACAAATACTGAGGAAGAACATCACTTTTTTTGCAGCATGATCTGAAGCTACAGTAAAAGATATTTCCATATTATAGTGTCTGGAGCAGAGTTTTATGAATATCTGTTGAAAGTTGTATTTTCAAACTGAAGTTAATAAAACTCATTGTGTTTCTCTCCAGACATTTACATTCTACAGAACATATGTGTTTTTCCTCATTTGTTCCTCAAACTTGATTTACTTGGTCTTAAAAAGGTCTTAACTTTACCTTCATAAAACCTGCAGAAACTCTGTTTTCTTACACATTAAACTAAACATTCTTTTTTTTTTTTTTTTTTTTTTTTTTTTTTTGGCCTGTCAACACAGATAACACATGTTGCAGACACCACACAGCCTGCTAGGAAAAAAAAAAAAAAAAAAAAAAGGTTGTGGGGAAAGTCACAAAGAAGGGGAAGAGAGAGAGAGAAAAGGAGAATGCCAAAAAAAACAGACAATGTTCAATACCTGCCAAAAAGAGAAAACAACCGAAGACACAACATCGCTGCAGCAACAACCAACATTTTCATATCATGGTTATTGAGCCCATAACTAATATTACAAAATAAGTGGAGCCAAGACAATCTGTGTCTGTGAGCACCTGTTTTTACACCAATGAATTTTCAGTGTGTGTGAGCGCGCTTGTGTTCATGCAGAAATTAATTGTGTGTGGGGAACAACAGCCCCATCCCGCAAGGCATTTTTTCCCCCCACTCTACACTGTGTGCCCTCGCTGTTTTCATATCATGGTTCCCATGTGGACTTCATTTTCATAGAAATTAATTCATTTTTCCCCCCCCTCTCCTCTGTATAGGAACTTCATATATGCCACCTCTGCCTATGCTGGCCTCACCTGCAGCCCGTACTGGACCTGTGAAGACTGGTGGCAGGGTGTTTGTACTGGACCACAAACATGGAGCCCATTGACAACTTGCTTAATAAACACCGTGGGAAGAAGGACATCCTCAGGAGTATGCAGCAATGGTCCACAATTCCTCTACTGATCCAAACAGCATGCTCCATTCGACCACAAAACTACACATTTCACAGTATGTCAAGCACCTGGCCAAACTACTGAACACCAGTTCTTCATTAAACAACTCCAGAGAAATGTCTTTAAAGCGGGTAGTAAAACAACCAGTGTGCCAGTGGTAACAATGAAGCCTGCGGATGTAAACCCACCAGCACCTGCTCTGACCACACTCCTAACTCACGAGATCATTGAGACAATTGTATTATGGAGTGGCAGCAGCAACCTGAGCAGGAGAAGAAGAAACAAACAAAGACTTGTCTTGCTTGTGGACAGCCAAAGATGGTTCCTCTATCCACTTTTTTCTTAATCAGCAAGGCCCTGTCAGGTACTTCTACTGTTCCACAAAGCTTTTTAACGCTTACAGTGATGAAGGACTAACAAACCCCAGAATGCCATTCCAAGACGTTATGGAAATGTAGTTCTTTGAGAGAGAACTTGAGGCCACAAAGAAACAGGTGGAGGAGAAAGGACAGAAAAACGCAAAAGGCCTGAAACTGGACACGTTGGTTGGTTGTGCAGATTTTGTAAAATGGAACTGAAGCAGGGTCCAAACAGTCCTCACATACACAAAGGCTTTCCTGGCGTAGCAGGAAAATATGTTTATTCCCCTCCATTTACCAACCTCAGGGCATTCAGAAAGAGATGACCTGGAGAGAGTGTAAAGAGTCTGCATTTTACGAGATGGAAAGACAGAGATGGCTGGCAGAAAAAAATATACATATTTCTTAATATTTTGCCCCTAAGAAATATTTAACTCGTGTATATACTGTATAGTTTGATTTGTTTATTTTTCAGTGTGAGATTGTAATATGTATATATTGTCAGCAAATTACAAGTATTACGTAATATTACTTTTTTCAAGTAACTAGTAAAGTAACTACTTTTTAATTATATCTGAGTTGGATCATTTATTGACTGACAGTTATTGAAAAACTAACTGAAATAAAATAATAATTAACAAAAATTAACAATCGTTTTCATAGTTCTCACCCCTTGGCGGAAAAAATATTTGAGCTGTGTGAAGTTTAAAATACCTGTAAATGGCGCATCACACACATGGGGTTATTGACGGAGAGACGCAACAGTAAAGCAGAGTCCTGCACGGGTCCTGTTTGATAAACGTGCACCAGCAGTACTTAACAGAACACCTGACCCGTTATCCCACAGCAGCACTAATTTAATTCTGTACCAGACCAGAACCGTTTGACATAAAGACCGCGAGTCGCGACCCGAACCGCACACGCATTAATCTACAACATCAGGTAGGCAAACTTATTCATTTTCTCGTGTAACACAAGCAATCAAACCAACATTAGGCATTCTAAGTTGGTGCTTTGACGAAAAACAGACATGCAGAGCAATGTGATAATTAACAGAAAAAAAAGATAAGAACGTGCATCCTTTCTGTAAACAATACAAAACTTGACCGAGCATCTTGTGATCACTCTGCCAAACTTTAGAACAAATATGCATAGGCTAAATGCTTATAATTCTTCATAAATAAAGAAAATAACATTCAAATATGAGCCTTTACTGTTAAATACGATTCATTCATTAGATGATTTATGCGCGGCTGTTCATGGAAAAGTGAGGAAGACAGGACAATACCATGATTATGGTTAAATAAAAAAAAAATGAAATTAGGCTACATTTAACTCAACACACCATTAGATTACATTATCGTTGTGTAGATTTATGTGTTTCAGCATGTGTTAATTTTGTGTCGCTAAACGTTTGCCTCAATAAGGTTAAATTATGCCTGTCTTTCTTTGGCCTTCACTCTGGAAGTGATCTGTTCATTCTGCTAAACTCTGAAACTTATATAAAAACTAAATAAAAATGTGTTCACAAAATAAAAACTAAACTATAACAAAAATATAATGAAACTTAAAAACTAAACTGAATTTTATAGCAAATTTGAAAACGTTATTAAAATAAAACGATTAAAAAAATTCAAAACTATAATAACCTTGGTGTGAACATGCTGTTACTGTAGTTCTAGACTAAATTGAATGTGCTTTAATTCATCCCACTCGCCAGATTTAGTATTCATCAAAATGAATTAAAACAGTGAAATGCAAACTCAGAATATGACGCAAACCTGCAATAATTAAATATGTTAAACAACACACATGTATCTAATCCCATTTTATTAGCCAATGTCTTTGCTGCTGACCTTTGATGATCAGTTCAACCATACTAATAAGCAAAAATGACTTTAGATAAACTAACAATGTGCTTCATTGTTTTTTAATTGCTGACGAGTGTTGAACTTCTTCTCCTGCGCTCTACTGTACAGATGTGAATTTACTCTTCCTTCAGCCTGACGTTTATTCATTACACTTTTTGGTGTGAAAGAGCTACATTTGCTATAATTACAACTTCTTATATTAAAAACAAACAATCAAGCCCTGCTCATATTTAATTTATAATGCATAATAAAAAGTAACTTTAATTAGTTACTTTGGGAGTAACGCAATCATTACAAAAAGTAACTTTCCCCAACACTGATTGTCAGAGACTTTCTACTTTAATTTTGGATCAATATTTACTAATCTTGTTTGTAAATATCAAAAAACTGAAATTTACAAATTGTTCACCGTGTTCTATTCACATGACTTATCATTTTGTTTTATAAAAAGCACAAAGCTCTTATTTACATTTCAAAAGTGTGAAATAATGGTTTAGAATAATTTATTCATAATACTTTGCTTTGTAATTTTAATGGTAAATAAAAAATAAATGCATGAAAAAATCTGATTGGCTGTGACATCATTTCCGCTCTTTGGCCAGCTGTTGAAATGCTTCGATCTGATTGGCTGTCAATGTATTACAACTATCAGCGGCTGGCCCCAACCTGACAGGCGGGGATACTTACCACTATACTAACGAGGAGTGAGCTGGGCTTGCAACCAGTACATGGCATCATAAACTTACACTTGACAACAGTGACTGGACTGAGTATTAACATTTTTTTAAATCTGGTTATCATGGTTTTATAGTAATATAGAAGTCATTGAAGTACAATGTAAAAACTACAGTTTGTGTATGGGAATCTCTTAATACCATACTATTTTTTTAAAGTATACTTTTTGGGGATTTAGGAGCATATATGCACTCTGATTATGGATCCATTACTAATGAATGAAACTATATCCATTTGGAGACTTCATTGAAGCTTTTTAAAAGCAATTTATTTCACACACCACTGAAACAATACATTCATAAATCACTCAGCAAACCCTTATGTGCTGTTGCATTTAAGACCAAACTCCTCCATGTTCACATTCTCCACACATCAAATCCCCCAAGACAAAAAAAGAATATAAAATGCAGAAATGAAAAACCAAAACTGCATCACCTAGTGTAAACAGGACGCTTAGTCTGGCCTGTACCTGTCAGAACACCTATAGATTTTTTAACATACTCGATAAAAATACCCTTCCAGCATTTTTAACGCAAAACTAGGCTATAGGAGCAGAGCAGGACACATAATTTATACAAAAATATATGCATTCTGCATCCACTTCAAGCATTGCAGCTAGCTCTGTAATTTCATCCATTTCCAGTTTCTAATTATGTTTGGCACTGTCTTAAGTGTGCAACAGAGACCAAGACAACACTGTGTTTTTCCTTCACTCGAAAATGTACAAATATTCAAATTACAATGCATATATTTATGAGGTTTTTGAGACCCGCTGAGACACTCGACCACATTCAGTAGCTTCACCACATTAAATACCTACGATTGTTGCAGCATTTCGGGCTCCATTCAAAACCACTGCTCATTCAGTTTCTACTGCATACTGAACTGGTTCTAGTGGGAACTTTAGAGTTAATAAAGGGATAGTTACCAAAAAATGAAAATTAAGAATGAAATAAAAAAGAATGTTGGTAACAAAACAGTTAATGGTAGCCATTGACTTCCATAGTATTTTGTTCCATACTATACTATGGAAACTATAATATACTACTGTCAACTGTAACCAAATAGTTGACGGTAGCCATCGACTTCCAAAGTGTTTTTTTTTTTTCATACTATGGAAGGCGATGGTTACCGTCAACTATTTGGTTACAGTTGACGATAGCTATTGCCTTCCATAGTATGGAAAATAAAACACTACGAAAGTCAATGGCTACCGTCAACTGTTTGGTAACAGTTGACAGATCACGGTAGCCATTGACTTCCATAGTATTTTTTTTCCATACTATACTATAGAAACTATAATATACTACTGTCAACTGTAACCATTGACTTCCATAGTGTTTTTTTTTTTCCGGTTACAGTTGACGGTAGCCATTAAGATTAAGATTATTTTTATTTGTCACATACACAATTACATAGAGAGTATATAACCAGTAGTGAAATGTATTCTCTGCATTTAACCCATCCTAAGTGAACACACACCCGGAGCAGTGGGCAGCCATGTTACAGCGCCCGGGGAGCAGTTGGGGGTTCGGTGCCTTACTCAAGGATACCTCAGTCGTGGTATTGAAGGAGGATACTCCCCCCACCAACAATCCCTGCCGGACCTGAGATTCGAACCCACAACCTTCCGCTTACAAGTCCGACTCGCTATCCATTAGGCCACGACTGCCCCATTACCCTCCATAGTATGGAAAAAACATTATGGAAGCCAATGGCTACCATCACCTTTTTGGTTACAGTTGATGGTAGGCATTGCCCTCCATAGTATGGGGGAAAAAAAAAATCTATGTAAGTCAATGGCTACCGTCACCTGTTTGGTTACAGTTGACGGTAGCCATTGACTTTCATAGTATTTTTTTTCTATACTATGGAAAGCAATGGTTACCGTTACCTTTTTGGTTACCAACATTCTTCAAAAGTCTTATTTTGTGTTCATCAGAAGAAAGAAATTGAGGGTGAGTAAATGATGACAGAATTTACATTTTTGTTAAACATGCCTTTTCAAATAACAGAAATAAACTTAAAAATAGAATCTAGTTAATTAGCCAACTTGATTGTCACATATCAACTATCAATGCTGTTATTTACCAAAAACTCATGACTGTAGTCGTTATCGACAGTTCTTATTGTAAACATGGGTTTAAAGATACTAACATACCCATGCAGTGCAGAAAATTAGGTTTATTTTTAACATTAATGGTTTAATGTAGGGGAACAGATGAGTTGAAAAGTAGTTTGGTGACGTCCACTGCATAAACATTGTATTTTACACAGTAGAGGCTCATAATGAAAGAAAAGTAAACACTAAAAATGACATAACATGGCACAAGTAGACACCATATTTAATTTGAAATATTTCCAAAAATGTTCCAGTGGAGAAAACGCAACAAAAATGGTACAACGTGTTGAAAAGACTTATGTCCATCCATCAAAGGCTTGTTTTCATTGGCGACAAATTAAATTTGGCATCTACTTTGACTGAAACATCTCATTATTAATACTGAAAAACAATTGCGAGAAATGAGCGATGACCTTGAGAGTTTTTTTGGCAGGGTTTTAACTGTGATAAATAAAACCTCACTCAACGCACACAGCAGAGATAGCAGCAGAAACCAGACAGACAACGGACGCCTCGTCGTAAAGGATCGGCTATATCTATCGAAAAAAAAATAGCTGTGCTGATAATAACGTCACATCATGGCTTCAGTTTAAACTCCATGAAAATCATCATGGAGGACCAGTCGACGTTCTATTCGCTTTAACGCACACATTCACACACGCACGCAACATGCGGCCTAGCGCTTGCATTCTCTCTGTTGCCGTCCTCCGAGTGTCGTCGCGTCTAAATGGTTAACGTTCACTCATCGTCAAAGTTCTGCTGGAGCAGGAAGTTCGCGGCGAGGTTTTCGTTCTTCTCGCAGGCGAAGTAGGCTTGGATGACGAGTCCCTCTGGAAACCCTAGAGCTTTTAACTAGAAAACAATGCAATTTTATAAAATGTTAAAACATGTTGTGTGAAATGACTGTTCAATCATTTTTAATTAATTAAAATTAAAATGGTTGTTTTTTGTATTGAATTTTATTTTAGTTAAAGTTTATTTTATTTCAAGTAAGAATTTTTGTTAACCCTGACATTTTGTATTAGATAAAATTAGATTGTGTGTGTGTATATGTATGTATATAAAGTTTATTTCATTCATTTTATTCATAAATTACTTAAAAAGCTGAGTAATTATAAATATAAACATTCCATTAAAATATCATAGTTATTTGAATTATAATAAATTAAAATACAAAATAATTAGTAAACAAAATTATTATAATAAATGATTTTCAATTCACAAATTACTACATAACCATTAGAATGCAACAATAAAAACATGAATTATTATAGACAAATTTATGATAAAATAATTTAAATATATTTAAATAATCTTAATGTCTTTAATGATTTTAACAATTTAATTATTTATACACACTCACACATATACACATATATATATATATATATATTATTGATATATTATAATAGTTTGTTAATATTTAGTTTATATAGCATTTTTTACGGGTTTTTTAATGTTTTTTAATATTTTTACTTTTAGGTCAACTTTTAGCAATTAAGTTTTTTTTTAAAATACGTCTATATAGATTCATTATCATTACTTTTTATTTATTTGTTTAATTTATTTATTTTTAATTACTTTGCCATTTCAACGTAAAATAAAAAAAAATAAAAAGTATGTATATGTATAAGTATGTATGTATGTATATATTTGTTTTACTTTGAATTATGTCAAATAAAATGAATAGGAAATGTCATTCCATGCTGACTTTAAGTAAAATGGATAGGTTTATTAGTATTTTATTTTAATTTAAAACACATTTGCAGCTTTAAAAACTAAATAAAAAATTCTTAGTTTTTATTTTTGTGTAATTTCCGTGACACTAGCGTGACCAAATGGCTAGTTAAACTAAATTTCACATTGGTCTGTTCGTTGTCCCTAGTATCACAGAAATTATACTTCGTCTTCAAGCCAAACGTTCGTAGCATTGTTAGCGTACCCTATCGATGGCCTCCTTCTCCTGCGGCGTGACCTGGATGTAGTTGGTCTGTGGTGCGCTGGGAGCTTCAGCGGCTCCGGCCTCGCCTCCGTGCGGCTCATTCAACATCTGCACGAATCGCTCCTGATGCTGCGTGATTTGCTGCAAAGAAAAATAAGCACAGATTCAGCGTTGTGCGTCCAATCGCAGCGGCTCTGCGCTAAGCTCCACCCACCTGCAGGAGCTGCGGGTTGTCTCGACCGAGCTGCTGCAGGAGCGCTGGCAGCAGCGCTGGGTTCTGCTGGATGATCTGACGCATCTGGTGAAACTGTGGCTGGTTCCTCAGGAACTCCAGCGGGTTCGCCGAGGCCTGCGCCGCTCCCGGCTCCGCACCTGTTCACAGGACAGAAAGGGCTGTAGAGAAGTCTGGCCCGGGACGCCGGTGGACCGCCATCGAGGAAAAGCGAAAAGAAAACCATTTTCTTTTTCCTACTGCACTGTATTATGCAACACTGTGTCATTTCTGTGCCTCCAAATGAGAAAGTAAAAATAATGTCAACGTTTTCGAAGTGACTACTTTGTCGTTATCTGTTGACCCTCACAAAATTAGCCAAAAATCTAAATTCTAAATATATTAATTATGCATATATTATTAATGTTAATAATTTAATATTTATTTAAAATTTTAATTAATTAAAAAAAATTAAACAATATGAATAGAATGATATATATATATATATATATATATATATATATACTGTATATATATATATGTTAGTGCTGTCAATCGATTAAAAAAATAAACCAATTAATCGCACATTTTTTCTGAAATTAATCGCAGTTAATCCCACCTAACATTAACGTTTTTAAATATACTTTAATATTGCAATAATTTCACATTCAATCTTCAAATTAATGTACAAACAACATAAAGACAGTATATTTTTATTATTTGTTTAATGGCATCTTTTTTATGACTGAAGGCCAGTATCATTGATACCAATTAATACAGATTTTCCTATAAAAAATTTCCCCCCTAATATAGCCATTCAACATTACATTATAATTAAGATCTATCAATTTTAACATTTATTAGACTTTAAAAATAACTTCTAATTTAAGTGAACTTAAAACAATCTTCACATAAACCCATTATAATAAATGACATATTTAGCTACCTGTGTCCCTCAGCAGAAATATACAGAAACTGAATAAAGGTATCAAACATTAAATTCTTAACTAAATACAGATGAATCAATAAACCTATAAAAGTTATTGATTTACTTTTTTCCTTTCGTTCTTGATGAACAGTCATCACAGCAGCTGGTTATTATGTTGTTTTGGCTCCTATTTCTTTAAAAGCTGCCGCTGCTGAACGTGACGCGGATCTGAGATGCATTGTATTTTCTCTCAACTCTCTTCACCTTTTCTGACCCATTTCAGGTCGGACCCATTTCAGTGTTTACTAATGAGCTGACAAATTGAATCGAGTGTTTAGATGAGGGAGACAGTGCTGGGCTGCTCCAGGACAGTTTGGAAAACCATTTCAGAGACATGTTCTTAAATATGACTCATGCATTCACAGATTTACGGCAGCTTTAATCGCCTTTTTGGTAATTTCATGACTTAACTGACCATGACATTGCATGCTCGTAGTTTCTTTTGCGATTTGATATGAAATGATACAGGCTACAGCGCGCGCCGGCGCCTTTGTGCGTGCAATTGAAGAGCACAGTGTCTTTTCCGTCTGAAACGTGTCCTGTTTGATGTGGTCATAAAGACGTTCTGCGACTGAATAAATGCACTTCTTGTCAAGAAAAAAGAGACAGAAGTAGCTGCTGTGAGTGGGGTGGCCAACCCCAGGCTTCTCCCCTGCGTTAATGTCGTTAAATAATTTTAATGCATTAAACTGAAAAAAATTATTCGCCTGCGTTAACGCGCTAATTTTGACAGCACTAATATATATATATATATAGATATTATAAAAATATAATTACAATTTCTATATTATTAATTTTGGCAGTGTTATTTTAGCATCATTGATATACTATTATGTATTTCTTTCATATTTGAATTAAATTTTACTTTTATATTGTCTATTTTCACTTTTTTAAGTTTTAGTAATTTTGTGTGTTTGTTTTTTAATTTAAAAATGTAATATATATATATATATATATATAGTGCTGTCAAACGATTAATCGCATCCAAAATAAAGGTTTTTGTTCACATAATGTGTGTGTGTACTGTGTATACTTATTATGTATATATAAATACACACACTTGCAGTATATATTTTAAAAATATTTACATGTATATATTTATATTCATATAATTTATATTTTATAGAAATATATTTAATATGTAAACATAACATATTTTTCTTAAATATAATAAATATACACAGTACACTCACATATGCTATGTAAACAAAAACTTTTATTTTGGATGCGATTAATCATTTGACAGCACTAATATTTTTTATGAAAGTAAAAATACAACACCGAGCCAACACCAATGTTTAAGCTGAAGAACTGAAGTTCAGCTGAACTCAAACTAAATGAACTAAAAGTTAAAGGGGTGGTTGACTGTTTTTTTTCTAGGCTTGATTGTGTTTATGGGGTGCAGTCTAGCATGTGTTCATGCTTGTTTTTTTTAAAAACGCATTATTTTTCACATAATTTACCTTTATTCCACACCTCTCTGTCCCTTCTCTGACAAACGCCTCGATTTATTTCCTGGTTTTATGAAGCCCCTCCCTCGATGGGCTGAGATTGGTTAGCTGGCTCAGTGTGTTGTGATTGGCTAAACCGCCTCTACTGCACGTCTGAACGTCCCGCCCCTCTCCTCAGTGGCATGTGCTCCGTTGAATTGTAAACAGTGGCGTTGTCTATAATGCTTATCAATTTGAGCCCGATTGAGACCCAGAGGATATTAGTGAAGAGGATCGTGCAGAACCTGTGCAAGCACGGCTCTTAATGGTATGTTTGGTTGTTGTTGTCTCATACTTTTAAATACGCTGCTATTTGTAAATGCTACTGCTTCTGTTAGCTTTTAATATACGGTTTTATCCTGATTAAAGCTTTAATACAGCACAGCAACCGCACGCGTGTCCATTTATAATGCTTCTCATTGCTGTGTGAAAATAAGTGTATAATTGGAACAGTTTGTTGGAGCTGATCTGACGATCTGAATGAGAGAGAGAGAGAGAGAGAGAGAGAGAGAGAGAGAGATGCAGAGCAGGGCGACAGAGTAACAGTATTAAGAACCGCTGCTTTAATGATTTTGAAACTTGAGAATCCATTAGAATCGTTAGAAGACAGAATCGCGATTCATATGAATAGATTTTTACGTGCATCCCTAGTTTTCTCTTCCTCTTCTCTAAAGCAGCGCAGCATGGCCTCGCCCCCTTTGCTGCATGTTCCCGGGGGCGGGGTTTATCTGGGTCTGTGACGTATCAGACCCGGGAAGTAACTCGTTGTAGTCCCTTACCTGTCGTTTTTGTAGGCATTAAACTGCCAGAATTTTAAAAGACGATATCTCCGTTTGCATTGAACTTTCAGCGCCGCAAGTCTGCAGATATTGTTTATGCTCAAACAGCAACATTACACACTAACTAATGTTAAAAAAGTGAAATCGCAATCAACCACCCCTTTAATAAAACCTTTATTAAGTAATTTTGCTGTCTTTTTTAATTTTAAAAGTAGAATTAAAAGTGGAAAATATAAAGAAAACCTAATTCAAAATATTAACAAAAACTATAATAATATACTATATTAATATATTAATCATAAAAAAAACACTGATTGTAGCTTGTCGAGGACCAAAAAATATTTTTTTTTAGATTCAAAATTCAAGATTTGCAGCAGACACACAAAAAAATTCTGTTTATTTATTTTAATCTATTTTTTTTTTATTTTTTGTTGTCATTTAAATATTAGTCAAAGTTTTAGTAATTTTGTTGTGTTTTTGTTATTTTTTTATTTATGTCATTGTCACATTTTTTTTGTGAAGGTAAAATGGGTTTCTCACTCTTCCTTTCTGTTTTAGTGCAACAACCGACTAATAATTGAGATCCAAAAAACAAACACCCCAAAATATAATTTTACAGAACTTTTGACATTTAAACTCATAATGAAGAAGGTCTTCAATTTTGAGTAAACTTTTTCATGTCTCATATTTTAGTCTTTGACGAGCTACAATAAAGGTTTTCTGTTTTTTTTCTTTCTCTGACTCTTTGCTGTGTTTTTTTTTTTGGCAAAGTGCATAGAAACCGATGAGAGTCAATTTGACCCCAACACCACCAAAATTTGTACAGCCTTTCCAAAACACATCTATGTTTCAAAACTTTGCACACACATTCATAACCCAAAATGAGAAAAAGCCACCAAATTCCAACAAGTAAAGCAGTTAAACCAATGTTTCAAACTGTTTAGAAATCAAATGTGGGTCAAATTGACCCTCAACACATTAAGAAAGTTACGTTAAAAAACATTGTAAACTTTACGCACATCACCTTTAAGTCCAAAGTTCACATTCACAACTCATTAACACTAATTTGGGGGCAGAATTTATTGGGATATTGACTCTTATGCTTCCTTATTTGCCAAATGAACAGAACGTCAGCGATGCCCATGAGCGTAAATAAAGACTCCGCCATCAGCTGTGCTACCGAAATAACGGTTCAGCAAATTAGCAAGAAGGCGGCAGCTGCAGGGCAAATGGGCATCTATTTCCGCACGTCGTGAACAAATGGCCACTCACCGGCTGCAGCGGGCGGCGGCTGAGGTCGCTGTGGTGCTGGAGGGGTGGGGTTGGACACCGGCGTGGGCCGAACTACTTCCTCCGGTGGCTGCTCGGATTCTGTGGGAATACCCTGAGGAACGGACATTAACCGCTCGTTCATTTGTGAATTTGTGCGGTTTAAACAAGGCACTATTCCAGGTCAACATGAAAGCAAGGTTGACCACATTGTCTTTATTAATATTCATTAATTAGGTGCACAATTCATTGGTGATATTCTAACTAAAAAGACAAATAAAATTAAATTAAAGAATTAAAATAAACTTGACAGTGTTATTTTTCATTATTAATTAAAATTTGTAATTAATCATAAATTATAATACAATTAATAAACATGTTTATATTTAATTTTTTTGTATTATTTTGTACATGATCATTAGACAGCATCAATAAAAAATGAAATAAGTGTATTACAGCATTAATATTATTAACTTAATATGTATAAATAATTTATGATTAAAAATACATTTTAGTATTAATGTTAGCATAATTATTGCTATTGTTATTTATACTAGTTTATACTTTTTTATATATTTATGCAACTTTGTTTGGTGATCACAATGGATTTCAATATTTGAAATAATTTAAATAAATTATTTATTTATTTATTATTAATAACTGATATAAAATAATTATTTTTTTTGCAATATGTATTAATATTAATAATTTAATATGTATTATAAATAATTTTACATAATTTAATACTTAATTTAATATTAAAATACATTTTAGTATTAGTATTCATTATATATACAGTATATATGTATACAAAGTTGGTTTGATGATCTAAATCAGTGGTCTCAAACTCAATTCCTGGAGGGCCACAGCTCTGCAGAGTTTAGCTCCAACCAGCTCCAAATCACACCTATTTGGAAGTTTCTAGCAATCCTGAAGACCTTGATTAGCTGGATCAGGTGTTTGATTAGGGTTGGAGCTAAACTGTGCAGAGCTGTGGCCCTCCAGGAATTGAGTTTGAGACCAATGATCTAAATGGTTGCAGTCGGTCTTTTTTGTTTTTTCTTACCTTTTTTTTGGATATGTCTTAAGATTTAAAAAGCGATTTTAAAAGTTGAGAAATTATCCAAACAATATATTAAGTAAGATTACTTTACCAAGCAAATGGACAATATAAAAGGGTTGCAAAGTGCAAATATCAATAAAAGTCCCAGTTTCCTGTTTCACTCAGAAATTTGTCACATTACAAAGTAAAATAGGTTGCAAATGTCATTTCATGTTGACTTTGAACAAAACTAGTTCTATTAGCATTAATCTCAGTTTTTTGGGGGGTTATTGGGAAATAAAACATCTGCAGCTTTACTATAGTAAGTACATTAGTGACTCTCACCATAAGCAGATACTCCACGGCTCTGTCCGGATTGTTAAAACTTGCTCGTAAGGCGGCAATCACTTGTTCTCTCTCATAACCCATTGACATGATTTCTGTCACCAAATTCTCATACGCTTGACCAGTAACTAAAGAAATGAAAGGCGACAGATGTTAAAGTCAAGTTCTTTTCTCTTTACCTGGTTTATAACAAAACCGAAAACCCAAACATACCTAGTATGGACGCAGCTGCTTCTAAAATACCCAATTCATCTGTAATGCTGAACAAAACAGATGACAAATTGAGGAATTTTCATTCTTTGAGCAATAAAAAATAAAAAATAAATTCTGGGTGTGGCCGTACCTGGCCTCTGATTGGGCGATGGCTTGCTCCTCTTGGGCTTCCTTGTTCTCCTCTTCTAAGATCGGAGCGGGAGTTGCGCTAACAGGCTCAGGCTTTTCCACTGCATCCTCCAAGGCAGCAGGGGGCGCTGTGATGGGCAGCGCGGGCGGCTCCGCTGATGTCGCTGGTTCTATGGGAGCGGGAGTGGGGGTCGATACAGGCACTGTGGAGACAGCAGGAGGCGCAGCAGGAGTTGAAGGCGGATGTGCAGGAGTTGAAGGTGGATGTGCAGGGGTTTCGTCGACAGTTGCGTTAATGGTAGCGGCAGCTGCCGGCACGGGAGCAGGAGCTTGTGGAGGTGCTGCAGGTTTGGCCTGTAGAAAAAGAAACACAACTGCACAGAGAACTATAGAAACCTGCTAATGAACTTTAACACTGTTTCTATCCAAAGTTGCAAATAACTTGAAATGAAATTTCACATATGCGGATAAAGAAACGTGCTCAACAAGAGAACAAAAACGTCACTTTCTGGGAAACTGGTAAGTTGCAGCAAACGGTGAAAGCACTTCGGAGCTTTTTCCTACAAAATAAACTTGTGCGCAGATGAAACACAATAACAATCGCAGTCATGTTATCTTGCGTTTGTATGTCTGATATTTGCGAATGCAATCTTGTGACAATGTTCTGGGAATTTATTCAGTAAGGGTACGTTTACACAAAAACGGTTGTACTAAAAACGGAAACTTGTCGTTGCGTTTTTGACAAGTTTTGCGTATAGACGACAACGTTGTTAAAATGATCCTCGTTAACACGGATCCACGAAAATGACTTAATACAAAGTATTCATGTTCCTGTGGCTCAGTGGTAGAGCATTGCGTTAGCAGCGCAAAAGGTCGTGGGTTCAATTCCCAGGGAACACACATACTGATAAAAAAAAAATCAGCCTGAATGCACTGTAAGTCGCTTTGGATAAAAGCGTCTGCTAAATGCATAAATGTAAATGTAAATTATGCATACCAGGTAGGGCTGGACGATATGGCCAAAATTTATATCACGATATATTTTTTAATTTCGGTCGATACGATATAATTCCGATATCGATATGAACACTTAAAAAAAGCCTCACAAAAACTGCCAAGAATGCCCACAACAGATGTCTGTACCTAAAAACTTATGAAAAATGAACTTGCCAAGTCTATGAACTCCTCCCATTAAACTATATAATATTTTAGGGGGGGGGGGGACAACACAAATAAATGAATGTTCACCTTTTATTTGTATTTAGCCTTCATACAAACAAGAAATGCGAAATCACTGTCAAATAAACATCTCAGACTCACCTTATTAATATTAATATCTTTAACTTCAAACTATAGGCTAACATACTCTACCAGTCAATAGTTTTTGAACAGTAAGATTTTTGTTTATTAAAGAATTCTCTTCTGCTCACCAAGCCTGCATTTATTTGATCCAAAGTACAGCAAAAACAGTAACATTTTGAAATATTTAACATTTAAAATAACTGTTTTGTATTTAAAAATATTTTAAAATGCGAGTTATTCCTGTGATTTCAAAGCTGATTTTTTTTAGCATCATTACTCCAGTCACATGATCCTTCAGAAATCATTCTAATATTCTGATTTGCTGCTCAAAAAACATTAATTATTATGTTGAAAACAGCAGAGTAGATTTTTTTTAGGTTTCTTTGATGAATAGAAAGTTCAGAAGAACAGCATCTATCTGAAATATAAATCTTTTGTAACATTCTAAATGTCTTTATCATCACTTTTGATCAATTTAAAGCATCCTTGCTAAATAAAAGTATTAATTTCTATAATCCCCCCCCCCCCCAACAAAAGAAAAAAAAATTATACTGACTCCAAGTGAGTTGCTGCAGAAAACAAACAAGAAAATTGAGCAACAACAAAAACATGTTGCTGGAGACAACTTATTATTGAAAATGCAATCTGATTCTCTGCCAGTAGGAGGCGCTGAGAGAGCGGTAGAACTAGCGGTTTCACCAGTAATGGCTGTACTTTAAGCAGCTCCGCTCATGAACTCTACTTTATCAGATAAAATGAAAATGCCATCAAAACTATTCTGAAGACAGTCAGTTCCCTTCAGAGATACATTCATATAAATCAGATAAACGTGCAGTGCTCATGTTTATTCAACGAAGTCAAACGCCACAAATAAATCAATGTATTAAGGTAATGTATATCGAAATATCGGAAATGTGTTTAAAAATCATATCACCGTTATTGAAAAAAAATTATATCGCGATACATATTGATATTGAATTATTGTCCAGCCCTAATACCAGGCCATAAATTCGTAGTAATTCCTACGAAGGACCACCCTTAACCCCACCCCTAAACCTACCTGTCACAGAAATCGCACCTTTTCACAAATTAGCATTTTCGGTAGTGGTACGAATGAACGGCCAAAAGGCATAAAACGTTGTTTTTGTTTATAGTTGAAAACTGTGTCATGAATACACCCCTAAATGTGATTCCAACATAGTTTATGGAAAGATTTTCTTATCGGATAAAAAAAAAAATAGTCGCCTCAAGATAGGGGTGGGCGATATGACCAAAATCTTATATCACGATATGACTAATTCTATATCACGATAACGATATATATCACGGTATAGTTGTTTTTTTCTTGAATTTTTTTTAATGATATTAAATCTTTGATACCATAGAATTTTCATAATCCTTGACACCAATGTCAATATCAAACTAATAGAAATACAATACAATGTAAAAAATACAATATAAAACAAAAATGATGTTTGATGTGTACGAACATGCCTTTTTGTGTGTGTGTGTGTATTGTATTGTGGAATGTGTATTGATGTGAATTAATGTTAGACAGTAAATGCTATTGGATGTGAAACAATATTTGGAAGAAATCCCAACAATAAAGTGAAATTAAATTGAATTGAATACAAGCCTAAAAAGAGACAAAAAAAATAAATAATTCAAGCTCACTGAAAACAAACAGTCAGTGATGAAATAAGGATAAGAAACTAATTGCAAGCAATAGGACAAAAACCTACATAAATAAGAAACGCGACATACATTGTGTAAATTAATTAGTCTTCACTGTGTTAATTAGATAGATATAATTAACATGTGTATTGTGTATAGATTCTATAGGATATATATAAATATATCATTATTTTTTAATTTATTCTTATTAAAGTTACAAAAGTGATATAGTCAAGAGCATTGAGAGATTTTCTCTCACTGTTGTTTGATTAATGGCAGACAGGACGAATATTGGACAGCTTCCCCTTTAAGACCGAAGTCCGGATCAATATACTGTTACATGTGCGTTGTTTTCAGCTGTTTTCTCTCTTAAGACCTAAATCACTGTGTTTATGAGGATACTTGCAAAGACGGGGATTGTTACGCATATAAGTGTGTTTATGTAATCGTTCAAAGCCAATAAAGCGGAAAAAAAAATGTGCGCTCCTCTCACACAGAAACAGAGACGGCGCATGCATATAGCTCTGTTGTTTGTGTTTCAACGGCTTAAAAACGCTTGTTTTAAAACGGCTGTGCTTAAAACACGTGTCCATGCTATAGATGTAGTCCCTCGTTTAGGAACAAGCTCCTAGTTTTGTCCTGGCTGATCGTGCTCCTACTCAGAGCCACCTGCCTCCGTCTCCCCTTCACGCCCCGTGGTGGCGTGTAAAGATCGCAGTCATACAAATGATGAAAAAGTATTACCATAAACAATGTATTAGCGACACCACGAAATAAACGATAGAGCAAAATATGAAACGATAGACTTTTTATTTCGTCCATCCGATATATATCGTCATATCGCACAGCCCTACCTCAAGAGTGTTTTTAATTGTTTTATGTCCATTGGTTAATTTATGTGCATTTTTAAGATTTTATGCACATCTTGGCATTTCCATCCAGCGCTTTTTTTATGCAACATCCAAAAATTTGAAAGAACGTATGGAAGGAAAATAATTTTTAAACTGAAACTTGCATATATAGATGTAAAAAATGCAATGAGCTTATGAAGAAGGTAATGAAAGAATTGTGAGAGATAAAACAGCTTTACCTTTGTAACCATCACCACGACAAAGTTCTTCTCATCTATCTTATATTCTTTTAGAGGTATATCGTCATTCAAAATTTTGCCTGCATTTTATGGAGAAAAACACAAATGCAATTTCATAAATCTAAGAGCGTCTTATTAAAACAGAGGAAGGATATAGCAAAAAGTTAAATTTGGCAATAATTATAATAAGCTTTGTGATGGCAGAAATAACAAATGTCCAAAGAAACAGACCTGCATAGATTAGTTTTTGACCGACAGCTGGAAAAGCATCTTGCCCCTTTTCTTCCTCTATCTTCTCTTTAAGAGACTTTACCTGTATTTAAAATATACAAGGACAGAATTTTATTAGAAACATCTTCACAATTCAAGATTGTGCTTTCAAGGACAAAATAAGACTCAAGAACTGTATGATTATGAAAGTAGGCAACTAATGGTCATGTACTTCCCAAACTATCTTAAAGAACCAAAGCAATGGATTCATATGGGCATATGCTGAATTATGAAGTCATTTCAGCTCGTTGCTTTGCTCAAACACAGTCAGAATGATACCGCATTATCTGGACACATAAAAAAATTAATTTTCACAGTAAATAAATTCAAATACTCATTACAAAAAAGCATAAAAATAAGCTTTAAACAATAACAGATCATAACATAAATACAATCCATATCAGTAATGCCTTGTCATTCTAGGAAAACAAGAAGCATGGCAAGCTGTTTTAATATTCATTCTTAAAAACAAACTAGCATACACTACTGTGTATTCCAGTTATTAGTAGCATTTTTAACCGATTCTAGTAACATTTATCGAACTATAAAGTACCCATTCATTACTTATAAAAAATTGGCCTTTGAGAAAATAAATTCTACTAGTCACAGTTGGCATACATACACATTTTTAATTTATAAATACTAGTATCTATTGAATACAGATTAGTAAAGCTGGAATAAATAATAGTAACTACTGGTATAAATAAAAGTTACATACATATTTGGCTCTAATAAATAGTAAAACTAGAAGAGGTACAAGCAATAACAAGTTGGTAGTGTATAGTTTACAGACCCCAAAAGAGTTTAGCATTTTTAACTAGTAACAACGCAATAGTTAGTAGAATAGTGACAAGTCCTAGTGTCTAATGAATAAGCATTAGTGACTAACTACTGGGATAACTAGCGTTCTCGAATAAGTAATGAATAGTTATCAGTGAAATAGACAGTATGTACTAATTAATATTGGACTTCTTGCTGGCAATTAAGATAAGTAATAAGTAACATTCACAAGACTAGTTGGTTTAATCGAATAGGTGTTAAAACGGCTTGCCACAAGACGAGAGTGTAAACAGACCGTTTAAGTGAACAACGCGACCGTTATTTTCAAATTAACAGCCGTTAGAATGTGCGGCTCTGTGACGTCACCTGTTATAATGTAATATTGTACAATGACAGCGACTGTTTAACGCGCAGCAGCCGCCGGGAGGCCGCGGCGTTTCCCAGCGCGTCATGCCCGCTCGCTGGCATGTTTACACGGGCACAGACGCGCACACTCACCGTCAGCTCCTCGTCTATCTGCACTTTGAACGTCTGCTGCTGGAGGGTCTTCAGAGTGATCGTCAGCATTGTGTTTGAGCGCGAGACCCCGCGAAATACAGCCTCGGAAGTGTCTTCAATGAGCGCGCGTGGAGATGTGACTCAGCTATCTTCAGAAGGGATGAGGCGCCTGTGTTATGGGAAGACGCCATCTACTTGCTGAATTGGACAAGACACATGGACACATGGACGTACAGTGACCCCTAAGAGTCTGATGAATGACTGGCATTATTTGAGATAATATACCAAAGCAGCACATGTTTCTAGAGCTTTCCTCAGAACTAGCTTCACTGGGTCCGTCAGTGACAAACAAGCATGTCGGAGACCACAAAAAAGACTAATCTATTTTAAAACACTCCTTAGTTCACAGAAATATCATTTATATATACACGTTGGTTTTTGAAAAGCATTTACAGCATTTTCAACAAAAGTCTTGATTTAATTGACTTAAGTAGTGAGGACACATCATTGTTTATTGTAAATCAAGGTAGAATGTGTTTTTGAACATAAATCATGAGTTTTCTTGATGTTTTACCATTTAAAACCTTCAAATAATCTTGTCTTGTCATGAAAAAAAGTCACATTTTCTGATATTGTTAAGAGACTTTTTCAGTCTACAAGGGTCCCGTTTATGGTTTTCTTGTCACTTGACAACAAAATGGCTCCCTGAATATTCTTTATGACACATTTATGACATTATTTAAATGTAAACTATTATATTTTAAAACATTCTTATTATATATTTATTTATAGCCTACATACTATTAATATTTTTAAACTTAAAGGGATACTGCACCCCAAAATGAAAATTTTGTCATTAATCACTTACCCCCATGTCGTTCTAAACCTGTAAAAGCTTCGTTCGTCTTCGGAACACAATTTAAGATATTTTGGATGAAAACCAGGAGGCTTGTGACTGTCCCATTGACTGCATAGTAAATTGCACTGTCAAGGCCCAGAAAAGTATGAAAAGCATGGTCAGAATAGGCCATCTGCCATCAGTGGTTCAATCTGAATTTAGTGAAGCGACGAGAATACTTTTTCTGCGCAAAGAAAAAAACAACAACGACTTTATTCAACAATTCATCTCCTCTGGACTCCATCCAAAATATCTTAAATTGTGTTCAGAAGACGAACGAAGCTTTTACGGGTTTGGAACAACATGGGGTAAGTGATTAATGACAAAATTTACATTTTGGGGTGGAGTATCCCTTTAACTACTTTATTTTAAAGAGGTTATACATTAACCATTTAATGGAACTTTTTCTGTCATTATATCAAATAAATTAATTCATATATATATATATATCATAGTTATTACAGTTAACAAACAAAAACCATAAAAACATTTTTGTTAACTGAAATAACAAATTAAAATTCTTATTTAAACTAATTTCTAATTTTGTGTACTTTATCTTAATGTATTTAAATAACTAAAACTGAAAAAAAAATACTATATAGACATTTAAAACAACAGAAACTATTAAAAATGACAAAAACACAAAATTACTAAAACTAACTAAAATTAAAGGGGAGGGGGGGGGGGTAATATTTGATTATTTCAAGAACTTGCATTTAATAAGCAAACATTTACTTTTAACCAAAAATTAGGACAATTTAACATCCACAAAATATGAGTCAGACAAGCATTTAAAAATAAATCATTTATTTTAAAAAAGTGCAAATCCAACAAATGATACATTAGAATTTTCCCCTTGCGCGACTCGAGACAGAACAGAAACCCAAACAATAATTAATCTAAAGTTTATCAGGTCGTACTATAAATGTGTTGGGGGGCTTCTAGCAGCAAAACCAAAAGAAATCCGAGTTACGGGATGCGACATGTTTCTAGAAAGGGGCAGGGCCAAAAATTCACACCACATATATAAAGAAAAAGACATCAGAAACACATCAGATCTGCTCATTCAGAAGGAAACTCCTCTTCACAACTCGTCTTTAGGGAGCGTATCGTCCTCACCCTCCTCTTCCTCCTCAGGAGGTTCTTCTGTGTGCTCTTCCTCCTCTGGCTCATCCTCATCTTCGTCCTCCTCATCTTCCTCATTATCATCATCCTTCTTGCTCTTTTCCTCCTCTTCACGCTTCTTCCCTTCTTCCTCTTCCTGCTGGTCCTTCATTTTCTTTTCTGGTCCCTGATTCGTAAAAACAACCATGTCATCAGTATTTATGGTTAATTAACAATGTTGCGTAAACGAATGTAAGAACTGATCACTGAAATCAAATAACTTTATAACTTATTTATAACTCAAATAACTTAATTTTAGTTATTAATTCTAATATGTTGTCAACATATTACCTTTGTTGCGCCCCACGTTTCTGTACCAAATTTTTCGGCCTCCTCAACATCATCAGTGATTAGCAAGTTATCAAAGATCGTTCCAGTTTTCACCTGTAAGAAAGGTCAAAAGATCACTAAACAATGATCACTAAACAATCCTGCATAAATTGCCATTTAACAACAAAATGATTGCAAAAAATAAAAACTGCAGTACTACATAAAGTTATTGATACGTTGGTGTGACAATGCATGAATGAGAAAAGAAAAACGCAGAGGTACTTGCGCAACTCTTAATTTCCTTTGTGGTTCTTATTTTTTTTGCAGAACAAAACGTTAAAACAAAAAGTTTTGCCATCCTGCATAATGTGCCATTTAACCACAAAATTACGTTCCTAATCTTAAATTATTAAATTGCAAAAAATAGATCAATGCTGTACCTGTGTGCTCCATTACAATTTCGTTTGTTCTTATTTTTTATACCAAAAATAAAATACCAAAAATAACTACGTTGTGTGGCAGAATTTTGTAAAACACAAAAATAAACATGCTCTCTGCATTTTGTTTATTTTTTTCTGCAATGTACAACTATTGTATATCTAATGTAATGTCACACCTAAAATTGTAAATATGGTATTCCACAAAATTCTGGATTTTTAAAAAAAATCCTGGTGGACTGGTTAATGTCACCAGAGAAAACCAAACCAAATTTGTTTAAAACCTACAAATGAACTTTAATTACGAAGTTGGTTTAACGGTACGGCAATCTAAACCATACCTGCCAAAGATCCAGTCCCAGAATGCCAATGTTGTCAAATTTGTAAATGGAGTCGTCTGGAGTGTATTCAGGGTTGTCAATTTCGGGGTGAATCCAGGTGCCTTTGTAGTTGGGGTTGTCGATCTGTTTTGGTTTCCACTCGCCCTACATAAACACAGCTTTGTTAGCCGGTTGGTAAAACTGGTTCCTGCACAATGAACAATCACTCTGAGAAGATAATTTTGAAAATACAGTAGAAATGGTCCATGTGAAACAACATTGAGTATTAATTTCTATCAAAAACTCCTAAAACGTCCAAACTTATTTGGGACTGAACCCAATCTAAAGTGGTTTTATCTGGTCTCCCAAGGTCTAAATCTAGACCAATCCAACCAGTTTGAAGCACTGTATGGCTTGTTTGGTAGATCTTAAAATATTAGGACCTTCTACATGAGGACATCTATTAATAACATGAAAACAAGTCCAAACCAACTTGGACCATAAATCCAGCTTCTGACAGCCTTCCCTGCATAAAAAAAACACTCTAAAGTGGTTTTAGATGGTTTCCCAAGTGCCCAAAACTGGTCTACAACAATCAACTAGACCAATCACACCATTTTTAAGCACTTTATGGTTTTATGTTTGGTAGATCTTAAAATATTTGGATCTTCTTTGCAAGGATATCTCTGATAACAAGAAGCTAACAGTAATCACTCTCAAAAACTCCTGGAAAGTCCAGTGCCCGGTTGCATGAAAGCCCTTAAGCTAAGAAATCCCTTAGTTGTAAGGTTAAGGGAACCCTTAGAGAAACTTGAGTTGCAAGAAAAATCCTAAGGGTCAACTTAAGGAACCTTAAGGCTGTCATTAAGTATCCCCCTTAATTATCTAAGTGTTCCCTTAAGTGTTGCTACAAAGTCCTTAGTAACTATTTCATCTGGATAAATTTAAGGGACCGAAACAGCTCCCTTAAGTCAACTTGAACTCAGTATTTTTAAGATTTTTAAGCTCAAATGTAAGACATTTTTTTAAGACCTTCACAAATAAAATTATCATATGAGCGTAGTAGGGCAATGACTATGGTAACATATTAAACTGTAAATTTAATGACTTACAGGTTTTCACAAAACAAAACGTTTTATATAATTTAAGAAAATGGATGAGTTGTATCAATTATTATATTAATTTAAACAACTATTATTAATCAATTATTACATTAATTAAATAACAATATAAATGTAATGTATGTCTTAATTGTTTAGATTTTTATAATGCATTATCTTCTTGTCGATCCACCTGTTCACATTTACAACTCTTATGTGTTTGCAGTGTCAAAACATGGGTTCATTTTCACATTTGGTAAATTTTCAGTCATTGGTCAGCAGGAGGTGCTTTCAGTGCAGAAACAAAGTGGTTTCTTCTGTAAAGACTGTACAAAAAGCAGCGCAGAAATGGGCAGCGCTCATTTATTTGCTTGTGTTTTAGTTGGTTAGGTTTGTATTTCGTTATGTTCTGTTTATTGTCATAGATATACATATATACAGGGTGCGATTTGCCGGGGGGGGGGGGGGGGGATTTCCCCCCTCTGGTTTATGCATCCCTGCCTCTGCTGAATTACTTTTGTCCCCGGTGGGGATAAAAACATCCCGCGAAGCCGCTCTGACGTCCCGATCTATATCAAATGATTCGCGATACACGCTTTGAAGTCCCGATCTGAATCAAATGATTTGTGATACATGATCCGATTGGAGCGCTTAGAAACAGTGAATCATTCTGCGACGCAATGGTTTAATTGATTCGGAGTTTCAAAAAGCTCCATTGTGTTTTTTGCTCACTTTCTCTATACAATTTATTCATTGTTTTCTCTATATAATTTATTCATTTCATTTCCACATAAATCATTACAATTAATAGTCCTAACGTAGCCTATGCCTACAATGTTTTTATTAAACTGTGATCACGTTAAAGGGATAGTTCACTTTGAAATTAAAATTTGGTATCTATCAGCTTACCCCAAGGTCATCCAAGATGTAGGTGTCTTTTTTTCTTCAGTAGATCCAATTTTGATGTTTTTAGGTCAAACCGTTCTAGTCTGTCAGTCATATAATGGCAGGTATAGGTCACTGTCTCTATAAGAGGGAAATAGAACATGCACAGAGAAATCCAAATTAAACAATTCCCCATCGTAACTACACATTGATGGCCTAAGACACGAAACGAGCGGTTTGTGTGAGAAAACGAACAGTATTTATATATATTTTTTTACCTCTTGTACACAACCATGTCCAAGTGATCTGAGTGCGCACACACATCCGGTGTGTGACGTGTGTGTGCGCGCGCTCTGGCTCACGCTGCATTCACACGGGGCGTCGGTGTCAACGCTTGACGGAGGGCGTGTCTGAAGCGTGGTGCTGACGCAACTTTTCAAGCACCAACGGAGGCGTCAGCCAATCAGATCGCCTCATGCAAATACCCAATCCCGTTCATGCAACACCAGAGAAGTATGTGATTGGTTGTTGTAACTATGACGGCACGTCAGCACCACGCTTCAGACACGCCCTCCGTCAAGCGTTGACGCCGATGCCCCGTGTGAAAGCAGCGTGAGCCAGAGCGCGCACGCACACACGTCACACACCGGATGTGTGCGCACTCAGATCACTTGGACATGGTTGTGTACAAGAGGTAAAAAACGATATAAATACTGTTCGTTTTCTCACACAAACCGCTCGTTTCGTGTCTTAGGCCATCAATGTGTAGTTACGATGGGGAATTGTTTAATTTGGATTTCTCTGTGCATGTTCTTTTTCCCTCTTATAGAGACAGTGACCTATACCTGCCATTATATGACTGACGGACTAGAACGGTTTGACCTAAAAACATCAAAATTGGATCTACTGAAGAAAAAAAGACACCTACATCTTGGATGCCCTTGGGGTAAGCTGATAGATACCAAATTTTAATTTCAAAGTGAACTATCCCTTTAAATACAGTTTTCGTCGTATTAAAAACATTTTATAAAAAAAAATTCTGGCAGCTTACCGTGCAGAAAAGACAAGTCTAAAGTTGTTTTAAATGGTCTCCCAAGTGCCCAAAACGGACATAATACCTCAAAACTAGACCAATCCAACCAATTTGAAGCACTTTACGACTTTATGTTTTGTAGATCTTAAAATGTTAGGATCTTCTATGTGAAAACATCTCTGATAATGAGATGATAACAGTAATCGCTCTCAAAAACTCCTAGAAAGTCTACTTAGTTTTAAACCTGAAACCCTCTTCTGGCAGTTTAACCTGCAGAATTCATTCATTTATTCACTTTTTAATGCCATGCCAGCATCAAGGCTATTTTCATGGCGATCTCTGAATAAATTCTTAACCTGTAGAAAAGACTACTCTAAAGTGGTCTAACATCCAAAACCATCAAATTAGACCAATCTGACCACTTTGAAGCACTTTATGGCTTTATGTTTGGTAGATCTTACAATATCGGGATCTTCTACATAAGAAAATCTCTGACAGTAAGATGATAACATTAATCCCTCTCAAAAACTCCAGGAAAGTCCAAACCTACTTGGTATTGAACCCAAAACCTTCTGGAAGCCTTCCCTGCAAGAAAAGACTACTCTAAAGTGGTATAAAATCTAAAACCATCAAACTAGACCAATCCGATCACCTCACAGCACCTTACAGCTTCATGTTTGGTAGATCTTGAAATATCAGGATCTTCTATGTTAGGACTGTCGTTTTGTACCTTGTACTCTGGGTTGGGGATCATGGCAGGTTCCCATTCTCCATCCATGTCTTCATCCCAATCGTCTGGTTTCTTGGCATCAGGGTCGGGAATGTTCTCAGGTTTGTCCCAATCCTAAATATAAAGTTAAAGCACCATTGGATTCAAATCTAAGAACAACTTTTTTTAAATATTGCAAAGATTTCTGCACACTACAGCTTAGTCAATTGAAAGCGCACCTCAGATTTTGTGTCTTCAGGATCGTCAATTTTCGCCCGGTCGTCCCAATCCTCTGGCTTCTTGGCCTCGGGATCCTTGATCTTTTTTGGAGGAAGGAAATCCCAGTCTTCCTCAAGAGAACCCGATTCTACTTTCTCGTTGTCGATTTTGACTTCGTACGTCTGGTCTGGCCGCAGGATCAGTGTATACAGGTGCGTGAGTTCATCATCCTGACGGGTGCAAGCAGAAGAACTAAATTACAACAACTGTGATTAAATCTCGAGATATTTTAATTACATTAATAAAACATACTTTGCATTTGATGTCCTTCTTGATTAGGCGGTTCTGCCCTTTGTAGTTGAAAATGACGTGAACTTTCTTGGTGCTGTAGCCACAGATGTCGGGTCCTACAAGGAAGATCAAAGTGAAAATGACACAAAAGTAGTGAAAGTGAAAGTAAATGCTATCAGTTTGGATTTCACATTGAACTTCTTCAATGTTGTTGATGTTTTGCTAGTTTTCTTGGAAGAACGCAACATTTTAAGCCACCAATCATGACTTACCGAACATGATGTAGTACTGCGATTCACCGTGCATACTGGTCTGGTCCATGTCGGCGGGGAAGATTTTCACGTACCCACCACCACAGTCGATCTTCTGCTCATGTTTCACAGTGAACTGGATGACAAGCGGTTTACCCTCATTACTAAACGAGTCAAAGCGACTGGATAGAGCGTAAAACCGAGCGTCTTGACTTGTCTGCAAACCTTGAAGGGGAAAAAAACCATTGCATTATTTTAAGTCATCTCACATCGACTTGTACTTATTTGCATTTTCTTTTCAGATGAAGACATTTGCATAAGCAATCAAGTGCTGGTGAAAGAAGGCGTGACCTCTGACCTTTATCAAGCTCGGCATCACCGTAGAATTTCCCTGAGGTCAGTTTCCACTGGCCGTAGTCGGATTTGTGTTTGGATTCCACCCATCGGCTTTTCCAACCATCTGGAGAGACGAAGCAAAAATATAAGAATGCTTAACATATGGGTTATCAATATTACTATTTTTTTATTTTCATATATCAATTGATATTGAATTTACTTTGTGCAGCTTTTCTGACTATTTTTAAATGATTTTGTTGCTGTCATCCAGCAATAATTTTGTTACAGTAACGAGAGCACTATTTTTTGAGATATCTCTACCTCTGTTGTAAGACTTTTTCACTCATTTTTATCTATAGCAAGTCACAAAATGAAGATGTTAATATTTCATACGGTACATTTTTTTTTTATTTGACACTAACGATTTTAGTTTTTTAATATAATAGTATAATACACACACACAGGCCTACATGCATGTGTGTATATAACAACGTCAAATATAACGTCAATTATAAAATAATTTAAATTATGCAAATAATTGTAAGTTAAAAACAACAGATATGAAACATTTTTTTTATACGACAAGTTTAATAGTCTAAAAAGTGAACTGAAACCAAAACCTAACACTTTGATTCATAAAATATATTTCTCGTTTGTCATAATCCATGAGTAACTTAAGCATTTAGACAAAAATCGTTATCATTTTGATAAATCATGGATTCTTAGCATGACTTGTTAAGTTTAATATGCCATACAGTAAATGAAAGTGACGCTGACGAAAAGATAAAACAGGCTTTGATCGCAGAAATGCATGGAAGTAAACTTGCTCAATACATCACAAAAATACATCAAAGACACATTATTTGGACATTTTCAAGAAACACTTTCATCTCAATGAAAAAGTGACAATGTATCTGATGACACGCACTACCAAAGAAGTGAAATTACCTCCGTCCAGAAATTGCTCTTTAAAATACACCTCTGCATATGCAGCAAATGCCAGTGCAGATATAAAGCACACTGCTGCAGCGATCCGCATCTCTGCACTGTTAAAGGATCAGTATTAGATGAAGATCCCGATATAATAATGAATGGCGCTGGAGCTGATGGTCAGTGAAATATGGCTCGGTTGTGTTCCTGCACAGATGGCTGAGAACCATTGGCCGGACCCGCAGCCAATCAGAGGAGACCACGAGTGAGGAGTCAGCGCCGTGGGCGGGGCTTCTGCGAAGTACGTGACGTGAACGCGAAGGAAGTGTAGAAATAAAAACAAATAAAGTGAGATTGTTGTCGCGATAGTAAACTAGAAAAATTACTTTGTTAATGTGATAACGTGTGTGTTTAGCTTAGATATATGCTGCTTACTACCAATTATATTATTAATTATGATTCAATGATTTTAAAGGTGTTAGAAGGTGTACATGTGGTTTTCTAAAAAAAACAAAAAAACTTGTAGAAGTACAAAAATAAATATTTAAAAAAATGTTTTATCTGTATAAAAATAAGGATGGACTTACAATAATGTTTTAATAATGTAAAGCTATGTGCGCATTGCTGAACTCAAAATGCAAGCTCTACATAACAAATGTAATAAAACAGACTGAGACTCGAACCTCAGAGTGAGAAAACTTTATTGATAATAGACAGATGCAAAAACTAGCCTAGCCTAATGGATAGCGGTAGTAGTCATCAAGTTAAGGAAATATCAGTAATATCAAATTTCTGAGGGAAATATTTTCAAGTCTTTCAAACTGTATTTAAAAAAACAATGTGTGCTAAAAATGCAAAGACTAACTTTAGAGGAGCTTTAGTATTAGGAGAGATGTCTGATCTGTTCAATAAACACTATCTATTTTGCAATGCGAAAGCAAGCTAATTTCGGTGAATGCAGAAGACTAACTATTCTTTCGCCGCTGGTAGCCTATAACAATGTTCAGTAAACGACAGAACTATTTGTGCTACAAACCAGTGTGTTTATATTTACGACAATACATTAAAATAGCAGAAGAAATACCAGTTTAGAGCAGCATAACAAGCTGTTTTGTACCGCTAATTATAACTGGAAGCTAATGACACATTCAAGTTACAAATGGTCACACCCGCTCTTACGTTAAAATAAGGTGAATATGACAGCCAGGTATATGTTTTTAAGTCCTTTAAATCCCCCAGTCAAAATATGAATGATCATATTAAGAAAAAATAAAGATGAATAATGATAAAATAAATTGAAAAGCATGTTCTACTAAATCTAATGTGAGCAAAGAAATTTTTAGCAGCATCAATACCAGCAGATGACTATATTAAGCCTTGAAAAATGAATGATGATTAATAAATGATAAAAAAAGATAAATGACATTAGTCGTCTGATGTGTGAATATGTGCTTGATGTTGTTCAGCTCTTCTGGATCTGATGTCATAAACCAGGGCCAAGTTCAGCCCCGACAAAACGGTGCAAAACGTTTATTAAACAGAAACGGTGGTGCGTTGAACACTCTGTTCTGATGACGCAAGAGTTGCAACTACGGCAGCTGAGAAGACCATTCTTTGTGTTCTTTTTGAAGAATTTTCAGAGCCTGATGAAATCGGTATAAATACGTGTTTAATACTGCAAAATATGCTCGATGTTACAGTCACTGCCCTTGTGTCCAGAATAAAAGAGAACATCCCAATCGAGTGAAGGGATTTGTGGAAACTGTGGTTCCTGATTATTGTGATCCAATATTTGCCTCACATTTCAGGATGAAAAGATAAACATTTCAGATGAAGGATAATCCACTTCTTACCTCCGAGACTGTGTTATGATCTATTTGACCTTATTATATTTCTTGTGAGTATTAGACTTATTATTGCTGATCACTGTTGTTGTGCTATGATATTGTAATATTTGCCATTATATAATCAGAGGAGCATAGAAAAGTTTATGAAAGTGTCACTCCACAATACAATAGCAAAATATATAAATATGTATAGTATTTTTATGTTACATTAATCAGTGTCTAGCACACCTTCCTTAGGAAAGGATATGGACCAGAAGACATTGCAATCACTACATGATATTTAGACAGACTTAAAGAAGTTCCAGATCTATACTTGTGCTCTTATTATTTCAGTTATTTTGCCTTTAATGTAAATAAACATGTGCAAACAATACACTTGCTCTTGTGAATTTATTTTTATGTTAATTACATTTACTTACAAATTCATCATCATCATGCTGATATGCTATGTTACTATAAAACTCTCATAACAAACATGTCTTCTAATATCTTCAATTGTTGCGTATACCGAGCTGCAGCGGACACAAATTAAATGACTTCACTTCGACCCATTGTGCGAGCTGTCTCTTTAATACAGCGTGGTTTATACACATGTTGCTGCTGATTGGGCTGACATTTTTGACACACCCACCAAACAAGAGAAAACGTATCTCAAACCCCGTTGCACACCGTTTCCAGGAAACATGTCGTTCAACCCTGAAACCGTAGCAAAACGCTGTGCACTGGTGTGAGCCTGAACGTGCCCCAGAAGAATGACAGCATCCACGCCCACCAGAGCAGAGAGAACCAATCGGATCACAGCTTCAGTAGAAACACAACAGTGGACAGAGTCTGAGGAATAAAAACATCAAACTGAGATCAGCTCAGTCAAGAAACGTTAATATCATCAACTAATATCAGCTCTGCTGTACCTGAACATGTGTGACAGAGTTGACTGATGTCCAGATGTTGAGTCTGGTTGCTGATGGGATTGTTGAGCACACAGCTGTAGGTGTTTTTATCCTGATATTCCACCTCCAGAGGTAGAGAGAGACTGATGCTGAGATCAGACACACTGATGCTGGACAATAAACTGTTTCCTTTGTACCAGGAGAGAGTCACATGACCCACATTCACCACTGAACACACCAATGAACAATTCTGCTGTATGATGATGATGATGATGAAGAAGAACAGTCAAAACAACAAGTCGAACACACCTAACATCTATGGTTGTACCTGCATGAATGGTCACGTGAAATGCGTTTTCGGTTGTGTAGTGTGGACGGAGATCGTTTCTGAAATGCAGTGAAAACGCCAGTGTAGGTGAGGATGGTTTTCAATTTAAAACGAAAATGCACAAGTGTAAACAGGGCCAATTGCTGCGTCCCAATGTGCCTTCGTATACTACGCCCTTAAAGTATGTACTCTTTTGGTGAAGAAAAAGTACACACTTTTGAGTGTGTAGTATAAGAGTAGGCAAGTTTGGGCCATACTATAACGTCACACAACGACCGCTCTGTCGCATCTGTTACAGGCACCCTGTCACTGTAAACCTGTCAATCATCTTGACACAGTTAACATCCTCCACATTTCATTTCATTTAACTTCCTACTGTATTAGCGAGAAAAGAAGTAGCTCGTTGATCTGCCAGTGGCAGGTCTTTCATGGCGAGAACTCTGCTCATATTTTCTGCATAATGATGCATTTAAAAGTTAACGACCAAATGGATGTTTATAAAAGTTCACATTGCTGTTGCAGATGAAGTTCTGTGTTTGATGGCGCTGAGCAAAGATACAGGCACGTTTTTACAGCACTGCGCATTATAACCAATCACACACGATTCTGTTGAGCTTATGAACGCAATGACCAATCAGAGGCGTTCAGATGAGTCATCACTAAAATGCCGGTATTTTCTTCACTCTCTCGCTGACTGAATACATCTTTCTGGCGAATTCTTTCATCAGAAACAGCAAAGTGCAAATGTGTGTATGAATCTGTGAGTAAGATATTCATTTCATAGTGTAAACAGCTTCAGTGATTTTAATGGGAGTTTTTGAGAGTGCTTGAACTAGACTGTCAGTGAAAATGTTCTTTGACAATGTAAATGTTCTTTGATCTCTTTCTGTACAATGAAAGTGTTATGATTAGTAGCCTAACATACAATGTTTTTATTCACATTAACTTTCAATGTTAAATTCACATTAAATATAAAGTCAGTCATATTAAAAATATGTTATGGCATGACACCCATATCTGTTAATTAAGGAAACAGACAGGTTTTTATGCATAGTTAATAGATTACATTATTAGGTTACTTTGACCATCACCCACTATAGATAAACTAACATAATCTATAAAGGTGAGAATCAAGATATTTCATGATAGCCTATAGTTCATGCGTTTGGGAATGTTTCAAATAAAAAGGGAAAAATAAATAAAACATAGGCTAAGTGCTGTTGTGGCTGCTGTGTGTCACATGACGAACCCCCCCCCCCCCCAACTCACCCTCAAAAATAATGTGATCGCCCCTGTCATCTCAAACCGTCGATCGCGAAATGTTTGTAGTTTTTCAATTTTATTCGTGTTTGTAGCACCGAATCCTTCACCAAGAATATTCATGTGAGTGTGCCGGATCCACACTCATAATAGTAGACTCCGGGGACTTAATCAAATTCATAAACCTACTATTTAGGATGGATAGTATGAACATTGGGACGCAGGGTTAGTTTTGGTTCAGTGATCCACCAAACAAAATCAATTCAGAAATGTGCCCTCACTTCTCTAAACCTCTCTTCCTCTTCTCTTCCAGTCACGAGCTATGGCGTGAGGGCGTGGCTATCTGGGTCTCTCTCCCCGCCTCTCCAGAAACCTATCACTGAGAAGATCGCAGCAATTAGCAATTAGCAATTGGCAATATGGTGGTTAGGTGTGCTCCTCCTCAAGTCCTCTTCCCTATCCCTAAACAACCCAGTCTGCATGCCCGCTGGCTCAAATCCTTGCATTTCGAAGAAGGAGGAATAATGGTAAATTCACGTCTGTGTGCGAAGCATTTTATGGAAGAATGTTTGAAGAATTTGAGATGATATGAAATAGGTTTAGTCCACGTCCTACATTTGACAGAAACGGCTGTCCCATCTGTGTCCACAGTAGGAAAAGTACCGGTATATATTATATTTCAAACGGTACGATATCATAATTTTGCTCAATTCGGTATTTCATACGCTGCAGTTGCGAAATGCACCTGTAGGTGGCAGTGCTTCCCAAATTGCTGTGCAACCGGTAAAATGTGACAACAGAACAAACACAATGGATCAAAGAGATTAAACTCTATCAACGCACCCAAAATTAATAAACAAAGAGAACAGTAGAAGTGAAATATGGCATTACTGTGCATACAAAACAGATGACAAAGGTGAACGAACTGACCTTACTGCACTTGTATGCAAGCGTTGCTATAGGCCTACATCATGTTGCCACAGGAACACATAAATATTTTTAAGCATTTGTCGCTTGATCATCCTGATCTTTTCAGAGAATTAAGAGATCGACAGGTGAGTCATTCATCATTCATAAATTCATATTTAATTTGAACTTTTATTTACAACTGATAACACATACAGATGTGATGCAGTAGCTCAAATGTGCTTGTGTGACACGCTAGAACCAATGAAGTTTTGGTCACGTGATATATGCACTTGCATTTCATACAATCGAATATTAATTGGATTTGAATTGAGCAAGAGTTTTGCTACATTCATTTTAGTATCAATGATGTGAAGGGAATGTTTCTGCCGCGCTGCCGACCGCTAATATGAAGCAGCCGAGAGAGTGAGATTTATATTTAATGCTTTAATTTTCGAGGTATTACATTCTGGTATCGTACCGAAGCCAAAATTATGGTATCGAGCCATCCCTAGTCCACAGTTGGAACATCAACGAATGTGAACGTTAGTAAAATGAATTCACTTGCTAACTAGAAAAAAATATTGTTTATAGATGCTTCTGAAATGTCGGTTTGTGCATTTCATTCGTCTGATAGCCACTTACACGAGATGTTGGAATCCAGTGTCCTGCCAAAACTGTGACCAGCATTGGCATGCAAGCCACGTTCTCTACTACAAAGCCGAAACGACAGAGTAAAGGCAAAGAAGTTATATTGTACTTGTGTATTTTTGATATGAGTAGGCTACATAGTTGTCTACATGTATATCATTTATTTTTTCTTTGTGTTGAAATTTCAGTGGTCCAGGTAAAACCTTTGTGCCCCTCTGTGGCCTGCTCTACTGAGGATCTTGGTGCCAACTTCCATCCTCTTTTCATTACGTCTACACCAATCAAAAGGCCACGGATGGAAAATAACAGAAATATGATCAACGACACATCTTCGGGTACCATAAAGGAGTCTACAACGTTGGATTCCACATACAATAAGGAAAAAAAGGACAATCTCAACTTCCGTTTCATGCCGACTTTAATGACTGTTTTGCACCCATTATCTGTAGTTTATAACGATCAGCATCTTCAGTTCTGGTGTCTGTGATGGTCAGAGATCCAGTTTGATTGTCCAGCTTCAGTCTGTCTCTGAATATCCCATCAAGAACATCATCATATACAGTGAATCTGTCAGCCTGTTTATTGATTTCAGCTATTGTGGTTATAGGTCCAAACTTCCACTGAATCTGATCATCATCCATTATTTCAGTAAGATCAGAGTTTAGAGTGACTGAATCTCCCTCTGTCACTGATATTTCATCTGTATCATCAAACACACAGAGAACAAACAGAAACAGGGTTTGTCACAGATTTACATGATCATTTGATGGTTTTCAAAAGTAATAAATAGTTTGAATCTGTTGGCCAGAGGTGTATAGAGTACCTGAAAACCATACTTGAGTAAAAGTACAGATACCTTACAGTGAAAATTACTCCACTGCAAGTTAAAAGTCACCATTTCCAAAACAACTTGAGTAAAAGTCTTAGAGTATCTGATTTTAACAGTAGTATTTTACTTATACTAAATATAGGCTCAAAGATGCACTAGTTAAAGAGGCATGCCCGTCAAAAACTGTAACGTTGTGGAGAAGCTGGGGAAAACAGGCAGAGGTAAGGATCTATCTATGTGCAGGCATTTCATGGAAAAACAAGAACAAACAATAAACCAAAACCAAAGGGAACAAAGAGCAGAATGACAGACAAACAGACAACCATTACATTCAACAACTCACAAAGAACTAAAGAAACACTAGGGATATATATATATATATATATATATATATATATATACACTGCCCTCCACTAATATTGGCACCCTTGATAAATATGAGCAAAGGCGGCTGTGAAAATAAATCTGCATTGTTTATCCTTTTGATCTTTCACTCAAAAAAATCACAAAATTCCAACCTATCATTGAAGTAAAACAATTGAGAGTGGGGAGAAAATCTCATGATGAAATAAATGTTTTTCTCCAATGAATGTTGGCCACAATTATTGGCACCCCTAGAAATTCTTATGAGTAAAATATCTCTGAAGTATATTCCCATTCATATTTAATTTTTTAGCACACCAGGGTGACTAGGAGCATGAAATTGTCCAGCCATGACTTTCTGTTCCACAGGATTATAAATATGAGGAACACAAAGGTCAAATTCCCTTAATCATCCATCACAATGAGAAAAAACAAAAAATATATTTCTGATGTGAAGAACAAGATTGTTGAGCATCACAAAATAGAAAGTGGCTGTAAGAAAAGAGTTAAAACATTGAAAATCCCCATTTCCACCATCAGGGTAATAATTAAGAGGTTCCAATCAACTAAAGATGTTAAAAATCTGCCTGAAAGAGGACGTGTGTCTATATCGTCCTAATGCACGCTGAGGAGGAGAGTTTGAGTGGCCAAAGACTCTCCAAGGATCACAGCTGGAGAATTGTAGAGATTAGTTGAGTCTTGGGGTCAGGAACCTAAAAAAAAAAAAATCAAACATCCCCTATATCACCACATGTTGTTCGGGAGGGTTTCAAGAAAAATTGTCCTCACTCATCCAAAAACAAACTCCAGCAAATTCAGTTATCAGACACGACTGGAACTTCAAATGACACTGGCTTCTATGGTCAGATGAAACTGAAAAAAAAGCTTTTTGGCAGCAACCCCACCAGATGAGTTTAGTACAAACAGGGATAAAAAAGTACCCCATGTCCACGGTTAAATATACTGCTGGATCTTTAATGTTGTGGGCCTGTTTTTCTGCCAGAGGTCCTGAACATCTTGTTCAGATGCATGACATCATGGATTCTATCAAATACCAACAGATAAAAAATCAAAATCTGACTGCCTCTGTTAGAAATCTTATAATGGGCCGTGTGTGGATCTTCCACCAGGACAACAATCCAAAACAAACATCAAAATAAACACAAAAATGGGTCACTGAGCACAAAATGAATCTTTTACCATTGCTGTCTCTGTCCTCTGACCTGAACCCTACAGAAAATGAGTGAGGTGAACTGAAGAGAAGCAGCACCGTCATGGAGCTGTGAATCTGAAGGATCTGGAGAGATTCTGTATGAAGAAATGGTCTCTGATCTCTTATCAGGTGTTCTCCAAACTCTTCAGGCATTATAGGAGAAAACTCAGAGCTGTTGTGCTGGGAAAAGGACGTTGCAATAATTGGGTGCCAATAATTGTGGCCAACATGAAATAGTGAAAGCATTTATTTCACAATGAGATTTTCCCCCCACTTTCAATTGTTTTACTTCAATGATAGGTTGGAATTTTGTGAATTTTTTGAATGAAAGATAAAAAGGATAAACAATGCAGATTTATTTTCACAGCCGCCTTTGCTCATATTTACCAAGGGTGCCAATATTAGTGGAGGACACTGTATATACAGGAGGCTAACAAGCTGAACAAGATAAGATACAAACTGATTACAAACACCACGGGAGACAGGAAGTGACATAAAAGTCCAAGACAAGTCATAGAGAACATTCTTGCACTGGATGTGCTGGTTTCAGCCTCATTGCCAGCTGCAGTCATGTCCTTATATTTAAAACACCTGTGATTCACAACTACTTGCTGAGGAACTTGCATTCATATAAAGTAACCTTGTTGACAAGTTTGAGTGAGTAAGAGCAAAACGCACAAGATATAGTACTTTCAGTGCCCTGTAGTTGGCGATATCACATCTTTTGTAGCAGAAATAAACTGCTGCAGAAAAGCTAGGTACCATGCAAAATGTAATGTGTAACTGCAACACTCATTTCAAATATAGAGGAGTAAAGAGTACAGATACTCATTTAAAATTAAAAATGTAGTGAAGTAGAGAGTAAAAGGTGTTAATATCTTTGATACTCAGTACAACTACAAAGTAGTATAGTAGTAGAGTCTGGTTGCTGATGGGATTGTTGAGCACACAGCTGTAGGTGTTTTTATCCTGATATTCCACCTCCAGAGGTAGAGAGAGACTGATGCTGAGATCAGACACACTGATGCTGGACAATAAACTGTTTCCTTTGTACCAGGAGAGAGTCACATGACTCACATTCACCACTGAACACAACAATGAACAATATGATGATGATGAAGAACATTGTGAAGAATTTTTGCTAATTACAGGAACAGGCAGACGAGCTGAAAACATAAAGAATAAATTAACAGTAAGATTTATAATAGATTCACATTTAACAAGATTACAATGTCAGAGAGGGAAATAATGTCATAAAAATGAAAACAGTTTGAGCTTCAGTGTTTGTGAATAGGATTGGGGAAAATAATGTGTTAATTTCTGTAATTATTAACATTCGTTGCTGAAAATGTTAAAAATGATTAATAAAGCTGCATTATGTATAACTTTTGGCCCTGTAGCAGTTAGAAATAAACCTGTATGCGTAACTATAACTTTTTAAAAGCACTACAATTACTAAATTGTTAAAATCTGTTATAAGGACTATTGAACAGACATTTAGAAGTTTATTTTAAAATGCAAAGTATTGAAAAGCAAAATAAAGCTCTGTAAAGACTTGCATTTTTACAAGTCTACCATCAGGTAATGAAAAGTTTTACACACATTTGTCGTCTTCACACTCACTTGAACACGTAGGCCAAATACAGGAAACGCATCATGTAAGTATAAGTGGTCAAGTACAAAGACCGTAAGTGTGGGTATTTGGACAGACCCTCTGTTTTGGTTGCACTTTGGCTCTGCTTCTCTGTGCAGATGAATGTGATTCGAGGCGCCGGCACAGATACAGGACAACTCATAAGAGCAGATGGACACAGAAAGAATTAGCTTTCTCTGTTTTCACATCTGGTGATTCCCCAGGGTTTGCTGGTTTGAATGATGCATGGTTGATTTCTCCCATTTGTTATTTCATTATTATTATCAGAAAAAGTTACTGTAGCTTTCAACTAACGCTCCCCTTTTTTTTTTTTACACACTGTCACGTGTTAAAGCTGTTTGCACGTTGTTCACCGAGACTCTACAAGTGACATATATAGAGCGAGCATGAAGGATGTGTAATAAATTTAAATACTTAATTTGTCACAGATAATGATGTGATATCAGAGACTTTTGTCTTTGCACTGACCACTTTTGTCATTTTTATGGCCTTTCATCTTAATTCATCTGTCAAGATTTATAGCAGATTCAAATTTATCAAGATTACACTGGCAGAGAGGAGAATAATGTCATAGAAATGGAAACACTTTGACTTCAGATGAGAATCATATCACAACTGAAACTAAAGCTGCTGCTGTTTGAGCTTCAGTGATTTTATTAAGAAAATAATGTGTTAACTGTTGTGTTAATGTGTTAATAATCTGACACTGACCACATTTGACATTTTTATAACTTCTTAATAAATGTTTTTAAAGATAATTTTCAAACAAATTACATTATGAGCTTTTGTGCAGTTTTGACTTTGATTAAAATAATAGTTACAATTATTTTTATGAATCTGAAAATACAAATGATACTGTAATTGTGACTCACCATAGACAGTAACACTAAATCTGTATGTTTTCTCTTTCCCGCCGTCGATGTTTATTTGATAAAGTCCAGAATCTGTGGTTCTGGTGTTTGTGATGGTTAGAGATCCAGTCTGATGATCCAGCTTCAGTCTGTCTCTGAATCTCTCATCAAGAACATCAGATGTGTTGAAGTGTCCACTGTCTAGCCTCTTTATTGATTTCAGCTATACGAGTCTCTGGATGTCCAAATGTCCATGTTATCAGATGATGTGTCTGTATTTCAGTAAGATCAGAGTTTAGAGTGACTGAATCTCCCTCCATCACTGACACTGACTTCAACACCAAATACACCTGGAGAACATAAAGAAAAAAAGATTTTTAAATAACATAACATCATACACAGAAAACACTTACTTCAGATGAGAATCACGTCATGAGTGAAACTAAAGCTGCTGCTGTTTGAGCTTCAGTGTTTTATATAAAGGACATTTAGAAAAAATAAATACTGAATCTGAAGAAAGAGCTGAAATCATAAAAACATATTTCAAACTCACCAACCAGACGCCACAAACACAAACAGAACCAAAATCTGTCAAACCATGGCCTCAACTTCCTGTAGATCAGTTGTGTCTTTTTCATCAGAAGTAAACAGATCCATAACATGATCAGTGACTAGTTTTATCTTCTCATGAGATCCTGAGAGTGTTTGTCTCTGCTCTCTCCTGTAACTGTCTTCTGCTTGTTTTTGTTCATTTCTTATCAAATGTCTCAATTGTTTCTCCTCTCAGACTGATTTCAGAGTTTCTCTGATAACTTTATGGAGCAGGAACAGATCACTTGCTAGAGCTGTGTGTAGAAAAGTCTTCTCTGATATGTAAATATGATTAATATTCAACTGCTACAGATTACAACACAAAAAGGGAAATTCTGTGTTCACAATATAAAAGTAATATCTTGTTTGTGAAGAAATGTCCAGATGCTTTATCTGAAATTATAGTAATTTATTTGTTTAAAATGCAAATTGCTGCAGTCTATTTATAAAATATATTCAAGTTGAATAAATCAATCCCCATAAATCAAGTTGAACATAATGGCGTCATTTGTTTCATTTCTGAATGAACCGAGGCTTTTTTTTTTTTTCAACTTATCTCTTTTTTAAGTCACTTGCGCCACCTGCTGGCGCTACGTTGTAATTGATACAATCTTTATTTGAAGCGTGAAGTCACTTTCAAAAAGGTGATTTACTCTATTCTGATCGCTGCTGTAGACAACGGTATTTATACACGAACCATAAACTTTTATCCCAGTACTTCTGTGATTATTTGAATGATTGTAACACAGAAATAACAATAGAAAAGACTTTGTAAAGATGTTTCATATATAGGATTAACTGCTGTCTCTGGGTCATTTGTCAAAGGTTTAATAGAATGAATCGTTGTCATTTATAAGATCACGAGGGTGATTGAATCTGTTCGCGACCTGGCTATTTAAATATCCAAAACATAAAACGAGGGCTTCAATGTTTAGTGGAATGAACACGGTAAGCGGTAATCTACCACAGCCAGCAGTGAAGAGTCAGACTGCTTTTCATGGACAGATGGATCTCTAATACTTGGGAGCAGGGACGGTTCTAGGATTTTTAATGGGGTGGCACAGTGGGGGCCAAGATCCAGTCAGGGGGGGCCCATGGGAAAAGTCATGTGCCCCAACACAAGTGGGATGACATAAAAAGGGCACTGCACAAGTGCCTGGACAACTCATCTCTCTTTTTATAAATAAAAACCACTGAACAGACAATAGTTGTTCTCAACTTCTTTCATTGTCATCTCATCGATGACTTTGAAGTGGTGTTTGTTTGACAAAACAGAGCAAACGGAAAGAGAAAGCGCAATCTATATTAGCTCCCTTTATAAAGCATACGGACAGAAAGACAAACGTTGTGCGGAAAGATACACAATCTTTCAGCCTAGGATAAAGTCATGAACATCAACAATAACTTGGGACAAATATAATGTGAGTGGCACTCTGTAGTGCAGCAGAATTTTGAGACAGAGACATGTGCCGTGTCCCAAAGCTGAGTGCGCGCCCTTCCAAGACCGGATTTGAAGTGTGATTGCGTCACACCGACACTACGAAGACTGTCCCAATGTGAAGTGTGTGGACTCCGAAGTCCGTATTTGAAGTGCGATTGCATCACAGCATCACGACGTAAGCTGTCCCAATTCAGGATGCGCACTCCAAAGACCGCATTCCAAGGCCGATTGCGTCACCGCGGCGAGACAAAGGCTGCCGTAATTCGAAAGCGACTTCAAATGCACCCTCCGTTTCCCTGGAAAACGAAGTGTACATCTGATGGACACTTCGCACCCTACCATATCCCATAATTCAAAGCACACGGATGACGATGAAATTTATATTCAAAGAACACGGCGGATGAGAGTTCTGTGGGGAATTCACATTGAAATGTAAGTATTGTGTTTTCATTTACTCAAATACCTAGCGAAAGTGTTAAAAGCTAGGTTTTTTTTTTAAACACAAAGCCCACAAACAATAAGACAACCACTATACAGGTGCATCTCAATAAATTAGAATGTTGTGAAAAAGCTCATTTTTTCTTGTAACTTATTTAAAAAAGTGAAACTTTCATATATTTTAGATTCATTACATGTAAAGTAAAACATTTCAAAAGTTTTTTTCTGTTTTAATTTGGATGATTAGTGCTTACAGCTCATGAAAGTCAAAAATCAGTATCTCAAAATATTAGAATATTTACATTTGAGTTTCAATAAATGACCATCCATACAGTATAAATTCTGGGTATCTCTTGTTCTTTGAAACCACAATAATGGAGAAGACTCCTGACTTGGCAATGATCCAGAAGACGAACATTGACACCCTCCACAAAGAGGGTAAGTCACAGAAGGTCATTACTGAAAGGTGTGGCTGTTTACAGAGTGCTGTATCAAAGCATATTAAATGCAAAGTTGACTGGAAGGAAGAATTTGGGTAGGAAAAGGTGCACAAGCAACAGGGATGACCGCGAGCTTGAGAATACAGTCAAGCAAAGCTGATTCAAACACTTGTGAGAGCTTCACAAGGAGTGGACTGAAGCTGGAGTCAGTGCATCAAGAGTCACCACGCTCAGACGTCTTCAGGAAAAGGGCTACCAAGCCACTTCTGAACCAGAGACAACGTCAGAAGCATCTTACCTGGGCTGTGGAGAAAAAGAACTGGACTGTTGCTCAGTGGTCCAAAGTCCTCTTTTCAGATGAAAGTAAATTTTGCATTTCATTTGGAAATCAAGGTCCCAGAGTCTGGAGGAAGAGTGGAGAGGCACAAAATCCATGTTGCTTGAAGTCCAGTGTGAAGTTTCCACAGTCAGTGATGATTTGGGCTGCCATGTCATCTGCTGGTGTTGGTCCACTGTGTTTTCTGAAGTCCACAGTCAACGCAGCCATCTACCAGGAAATTTTAGAGCACTTCATGCTTCCTTCTGCTGACAAGCTTTATGGAGATGCTGATTTCATTTTCCAGCAGGATTTGGCACCTGCCCACACTGCCAAAGGTACCAAAAGCTGGTTCAATGACCATGGTGTTACTGTGCTTGATTGGCCAGCAAACTCGCCTGACGAGTCCTCTGGTCACGAGCCCTCATGCCCGCCGATCGCGGGAGATATCCGCCGCCGGCGGTGGCTCTCCCAAGCCCGCTGGCGGGTTGCCTAGTTCCCGGGTTGCTGCTCCCCCAGGCGCGCCGCGCCGTTCGCAGGAGATCACGCCACCGGCCCGCCTCTGACTCAAATCCCGCCGGATCGCCGCTGACTCATGCCCGCCGGATCACCTTGTCGGGTCCACGGAGACTTGTCTGGGGCAGGCGGCTCCTCTTGTTGTGGCCGCGGAGGCCATTCTAGCCGCCTGCCCCCTTGTCGTGGAGGTGGAAGCGGTTGCTGAGGGACCTTGTGAGGGCCCCTGATGTCATGCCCAGAGGAAGCCTCAGATTCCAAGCCAGCCCAGGAGGGCTTCTGGTTCCTGTGGGCTGTCCTGTCCTGTCTGTCTGGCCCTGGAGGGCGTTCCTGTCTTGTTTTGTACTGTCTTGTCTGTTTAGCCCCGGAGGGCTCCTGATACCCCCTCACTTCCCCAGGGAAATTTTGGGGGGGGGTAGTAAGAGTTCCGGCTGTAGGGGCCGGGCTGAGGGGACCGAGGCCAAGGCCCCCGAAGACCATCTGCCATGGCCTCCAGAGCTCCCTACACCGCCATGGCCTCCAGAGCTCCCAGCTCCGCCATGGCCTCCAGAGCTCCCAGCTCCACCATGGCCTCCAGAGCTCCCAGCTCCACCATGGCCTCCTGAGCTCCCTGCACCGCCATGGTCCCTGTCTGTCTGTTCCGCTCTGGAGGTCCCCGTCCTGTGTTCCTGTCCGTGTTTGTCCTGAGGGGCCTCCAGAGCGCCCACCCCCCCTCCCCGGTGGAACTGTTACGGCGTGGGACACGCCTTCCGGGAGGGGGGAGTTATGTCAGGGTTCTGTTGTGTGTGTCATCTGTTCCTGCCTCTTGTGTCCATATTTGGTTTGTTTCCTGTCCTTGTTTCATGTCATTATGAGTTAACTCTTGTCCAGCTGTGCTTGTCTCGTTATCTGTAATTAACCTGTGTATATTAGTTCATGCCTGTTCAGTTAGATTTGGTCTGGTCTACTTGTGACTTCCCGGTGTATCCTGTCTCTCTGCCTTGTCTTGTCCTGCCTTGATGTTATTAAAGACTATTATTTGAGTTTATGTCCTCGTCTGCGTGTCCTTGTTCCTCCCTCGTGTGTGCACCGTGACAGCTGCTGTGTCATATTTTCTAATGTTGCACCAATTTTTACATATGTTTAAATATGTTGTACATATTTTCAAAGACTGCACCACTGTCTAAATATTTTTCATAAGTGTTTCCATTTTCTCTTGTTTTACGACTATTCTGGAGAAGATGAGTGTGCCGGGGAAGGACTTAAAAATACAAAGTAAGCAAGTTAATAGACAGATTTTTGCTGAAATTCATTGTTCTGTTGTTATTAACAGGCATGGCTTATTTGCTCTGCATTAGGATTGCAGGTGTCCTGGGACAGGTGAGGGAGCAAGTGGAAGGAGGACATCAAACTCCAGAGAGAGAGAGAGAGACAGAGGAGAGAAGAGCACAGGAGAACAGGGAGAGAATGGAGAGACAATAAATTATTTATTAACCCTTCTCTCAAGAAGAGAAAACCGTGGAATTTTTTTTTTTCACATTGTCAATTTCTGCAGTTTATTTTTATGATGTAAGTTAAAAACGAAATGGTAAGTTGTATACGTTATTCATTTTTGTAATGTAATTTATTTATAAATGAGCCTGAGTACTTTCTGTACATTTTGTATTTCTGTTATGCATATTCACGTGTAAATAAAAGGGAAGTAATTATGTACATTGTTCTTTTTTTTTAATGCAGCTTACAAAATATTCTTCTATACGTATATTTTTTTTGTCCTGTAAAAACATTTTTTACATGCAAAACAAATTGTTCTATACATTACTGAAATATTTTTTTTTACAACTATTTACAGCTTAGGTTTAACATCAGAAAAACAACATCAATTTTAAGCCCAACCCTGCTTCCAGGTCTTCTGGGGTCTTCGGGAGGAGAATCTCTTGGTGGTAAATGGCCAGCACCTCCTCAGCGACTCAGAGGACAATGCAGTGGACAGTGGAACGAGGCATGTCAAACACTCTGGAGACCACTCTGTATGATGTACCACTGGCCAGACAGAAGAGAAACACCAGGGTCTGGATTGTAGCACTTCTCAGAAGATCCAGCAGCACTGTCAGGGCCTCCCTGCTCAGCCCAAAACCATTAAAAACCTGTCTAGCACTGGCACATTCAGCTTTATCCTGCAGTACAGGGTCTGGTCTGATTTAGGGAAAGGAAAAGAGAAATTGTTTAGAGCTATGTCAAAGTAATTAGTAGAAGAAATATTGAGGTACTTTAATAAACTACTTGTAGTAATACCACATTGAGGAAAACCCAGTCATATTTAAAACCTTAGTTGAAGGGATAGTGAAAATGAAAATTCCAAACCTGGAACAACTTGAGAGTGAGTAAATGATTGCAGAATTATCATCTAATTAAAAGTATTATCTTACATACTCTATAGACTTAAGGTATTGAGAGTAAAAGTAAAGGTATTGTTCTGAAAAATAATCCGTCAGGATGGTTTTGCATTAATATTACTGCTGCACTACTGTGTATGTTGCATTTTACTTCTGAATATATTCAAGGTTATTCAATTTAAAGTTGCCTACTTCATACTGTTGGGTAGTTTAATTTACAACAATGCATCATGTTGTAAAAGACCATATTTTTATAGTGTTGCTGTCCTGTGAGGAAAAAAAAGAAGAAAACTTGGTATTTCACATTTGTACGAGAATACTTAATGAATGTACTTCCTTACAGTCCACCACTGATTATTTTGAAAATGAAAGTAACGTCTATTGTCAGAATATTAACAAATTGTTGCTAACTATATCAGAGGCTGCATCTGAAGGACTCAGACCGGTCATACAGGGCACTGTTCAGCTGTGACAGCTGCACTGAACATTGAGCTGTACACTGCCCTAGTGTTTTTTTTTATTTTTATTTTTTTTATTATTCACACTTTTATTTTTATGCTTAACTGCCTAAAATGTCCGGGTTGCAAACCTGTCTACATATGATCACCATGGTCAAGACAATAAACTTTCTAAAATCGCACCTTTGTAAGTTATCTGTCAGCATTTGAACTGCTGTGTGTGTTTGTGTGTGTGTTTTGTAGTTTTTCATATCATTATTATTCAAATAAACTCAAAGCCAATACCAGCACTTAAAGTTGTAATCCAGCAATTAAGGACGCAGCAAACCAGTGTAACTTACCTGGCCTCGGTCTTGGCTAATCACCGTCTCCTCCATCATGACATAAAAACCAAAAAAGAGCAATTCTGGCTCCACCTATCCTGTCAGGATGGCAGCTCTCATCTCGCACCGCTGCTATGCGACAGGAGCGGCAATCTGGGACACCTGGTGGCGCAATTAGGAAATCCTGTGAAGGCGGAGCGTCTCATGAGGGTCCTTCGTGCACTTCGGAGGCGTGGTCTTCCAAGTCCGTGGACTTCGAAGTGCGTACCCTAAACTTTGGGACACGGCTGTGGTCTGCAGCCTGCGAAATCGCGCTTCTCCATTTTGAGCTGTGAAATTGACAGCACTCTAATCCAATGGCATCGTATTCGGGAACTGATTGGCAGCGAACCAGACAGTGAGTGGGTGTTCTACTTCAAGCAGCGCTATACGCTGCCGATTAATGTATGACATCAGCGGCAGCGCGTGACAATTTAAATGCACCCAGACTGCTCCCTCACCGCAGAACACTCTGATCAGTCTGCGCTGTTGGGGGGGGGCTTGGCCCCCCCAATCATATTTTGAGGGGGGCCGGTGCCACCCCGTGCCCCCCCTCTAGACACGCCCCTGACTTGGAGAACAAATTCAAATGTATTAAACTTATTTTGTTAAGGCAACCCTGTTGTAGAACAGATGCTTTCCGTTTAGAATTGTAGCGTATACGTTTCCAACTGAACTAAAACTGAACGGCAGCTCGCGTAAGTGTTGTAATACTTTTTCGCAGTTCTGTTGTTTAAATTATTTACTTGCTGCTAGGAAGGAATACTTCATTTCCTACCTATTTCTATTGTGCATTTTCGTTGAGGTTTATATGTTTGATTGCACTTACTGGTAATTAGAATAATTTGCGCCTCAGCTAAGAACGAGCCTGTGTGATTGTGCAAAGTGTTTAGTTTCATATCCAGCAATTAGCAGTCATTTAATGTTATTGGCTGTGCTGAGCAGAAGCCGGCCTCAGCGACTGTTAAAGTATTTAAACTGCTTGGTGGCTGTTATAAGTTGGGATAGCCGATTAGTCACCAGAAGAGAAGGACGGCAGCTCGCGTAAGTGTTGTAATACTTTTTCGCAGTTCTGTTGTTTAAATTATTTACTTGCTGCTAGGAAGGAATACTTCGTTTCCTACCTATTTCTATTGTGCATTTTCATTGAGGTTTATATGTTTGATTGCACTTACTGGTAATTAGAATAATTTGTGCCTCAGCTAAGAACGAGCCTGTGTGATTGTGCAAAGTGTTTAGTTTCGTATCGAGCAATTAGCAGTCCTTTAAGGTTATTGGCTGTGCTGAGCAGAAGCCGGCCTCAGCTGTTTTCACTCTAGTCTCCTAGACTGTATTTATTTGATGTCAGAGCGCTGACGCAGAAGCGTCTGCGGAAGCGTTCAGCCGTCGTGCTCAGCCTCCTCATGTGAAGACCAACGAGTGTAAAGACGGACGACATTTCCTGCGCGACTTTAACCGAGCAACGACACCGAGCACACACTTAAGTATCATTTCTATCTTCCCTCACACACTCTCCTTCCCTACCCTCTATCCCTCCACCTCTATCATGTGTTTCCAAACCATTCCGGTTCTCTCTCAACCACGCTCTAAAAACACACGCAGACGGCAACGTAATCCTGCTAACCTGCGCCCTATCGCTACATCTTCTACTACACCTCTTTCTTTCTCTGTGGGTCTTTGGAATTGCCAGTCAGCTGTCAACAAAGCTGACTTCATTTCTGCTTTTTTCTTACAATCCACACTCAGCATCTTGGGCTTGACTGAGACCTGGATTCGTCCAGAAGACTCAGCTACCCCGGCTGCTCTCTCTCTCAATTTCTCTTTCTCTCACACCCCAAGGCAAGTTGGCCGGGGTGGGGGCACTGGTCTGCTCATTTCAAACAATTGGAAATACTCAACCCACTCTCCCCTAGGCAATCACAACTCATTTGAATCTCATGCGATTACTGTAACAGCTCCTATAAAACTCCAGATAGTAGTAATCTACCGTCCCCCTGGCCAAATTCTAGCCACCTTCCTAGAGGAGCTGGACGGCCTGCTGTCCTCTTTCATGGAGGATGGCACTCCACTCTTAGTCTTTGGAGATTTCAACATTCCCCTAGACAGGCCTTATGCTACAGACTTCCATTCACTCCTAGCTTCATTTGATCTCAAATGCTTTACCACTACTAGCACGCACAAATCAGGCAACCAACTTGATTTAATTTACACACGCAACTGTACTACAGATAACATTCTGGTACAACCACTACATATCTCTGACCATTTCTTCATTACATTTACCTTACATTTTACTACCCGGGTGCCACCATCTCCCTTACCGGTTACTTTCAGACGTAACCTACGCTCCCTTTCCCCCTCCCTTCTTTCCTCTGTAGTATCCTCCTGTCTTCCCTTACCTACCCATTTCTCATCTCTGGATGTGAATGCAGCTACTGACACTTTATGCTCTACCTTAACCTCTTGTCTAGACGACATTTGTCCTCTCTCCTCCAGGCCAGCACGGGCTGCCCCTTCTAACCCCTGGTTATCCGATGTTCTTCGTGAGCATCGAACCAAACTCAGAGCGGCAGAGAGAAAATGGCGCAAATCAAACGATCCGTCGGACCTGACTAGGTATCAGTCTTTGCTTTCATCTTTCTCTACTGAAGTCCACACTGCCAAATCCTCACATTTCCACAACAAGATCAACAGCGCTCCAGACATGCGTAATCTCTTCAGAACATTTAATTCTCTCCTCTGTCCCCCTCCACCGCCGCCCACCACTTCTATAACAGCTGACGACTTTGCCACTTTTTTCACAGACAAAACTAGAACAATCAGTAACCAGTTCTCACCTCCACACACACAGGACCTCCAACCAACCACATCCACTGCTCAAACTCCCATCTTCTCCTTCTGTCCCCTCACCGAGGTGGAAGTATCCAAACTTCTCCTCTCCAGCCATCCTACAACATGTCCTCTTGACCCAATCCCCTCTCACCTTCTCCAAGCAATCTCTCCCACACTCTTACCGGCACTCACACACATTATCAACACATCTCTCCGCACTGGCATCTTCCCCACAGCGTTCAAGCAGGCTCGGGTAACCCCACTGCTCAAAAAACCTACATTAAACACTTCTCTTTTAGAAAACTATAGACCTGTCTCTCTCCTTCCATTCGTAGCGAAAACACTCGAACGAGTTGTCTTCAACCAGCTCTCACTGTTTCTTTCACAGTACAACAAACTGGATGCTAAACAGTCAGGTTTCAGGAGTGGCCATTCAACAGAGACTGCGCTACTCTCAGTCACTGAAGCCCTGCGAATTGCAAAGGCCGATTCCAAATCATCAGTCCTCATTCTGCTGGATCTTTCTGCTGCTTTTGACGCTGTCAATCATCAGATCCTCCTGTCCACCCTCTCATCGCTGGGCATCACTGGGATTCCACTTCGCTGGTTTGAATCCTATCTCACCGGTAGGTCTTTCAGGGTGGCCTGGGGAGGGGAGGTATCCAAAGCACATCAACTGGACACTGGGGTTCCTCAGGGATCGGTTCTTGGACCCCTCCTCTTCTCCACATACACTACATCACTGGGACCCATCATACAGGCACATGGCTTCTCCTACCATTGCTACGCCGATGACACACAGCTCTATCTCTCTTTTCAACCAGATGATCCAATGGTAGCTGCACGGATCTCAGGCTGCCTGGCGGACATCTCGGCATGGATGAAAGAGCATCACCTACAGCTCAACCTGGCAAAGACTGAGCTTCTTGTCGTCCCTGCCACTCCGACTCTACAGCATGACTTCTCGATTCAGTTAGGCACATCAATAATTACCCCATCAACTTCGGTCAGAAATCTTGGTGTAATCTTTGATGACCAGCTGACCTTCAAAGAGCACATTGCAAAGACTGCTCGATCTTGCAGGTTTGCGCTACACAACATCAGAAAAATCAGGCCCTTTCTGACAGAGCATGCTGCACAACTTCTTGTCCAGGCCCTTGTCGTTTCTAGGCTGGACTACTGCAATGCTCTTCTGGCTGGACTTCCATCAAACACAATCAAACCTCTACAAATGATTCAGAATGCAGCGGCACGACTGGTCTTCAACGAGCCCAAAATAACCCATGTTAAACCTCTCTTCATCTCATTGCACTGGCTACCAGTGGCAGCTCGCATCAAGTTCAAGACACTGATGCTTGCATACAGAACGACCACAGGCTCAGCACCCTCCTACTTCCACTCACTATTACGAATCTACATCCCCTCCAGAAGTCTGAGATCTGCTAGTGAGTGACGCCTTGTGGTACCATCACAGAGAGGCTCAAAATCACTCTCCAGAACATTCTCATTCACCATTCCTGGATGGTGGAATAATATTCCCACCCCTATCCGGAATGCTGGATCCCTGTCAATCTTCAAGCAACAACTGAAAACTCATCTCTTTCGGCACTACTTGACTTCATCCTAAACTTGTTCTAAAAAAAAAACAAAAAAAACCTTTCCCTTTATCTTTCTCTCCTTCCCTTGCTAGCTTGTACTTATTTGAACAATGACTGAGACTTGGTGTTACGAGCACTTCCTCTGTCTGATTGCCTCTTCAAGATGAATCGCTTTATGTATTTCCCAATTGTAAGTTGCTTTGGATAAAAGCATCTGCCAAATGACTAAATGTAAATTATTTTTATATTTATAAAAATATACCCCCCCCCCTTAACTTAAAGATGTAGACCTTTGCAAATAATGTTTTAATAATGTAAAGCTTTATATGTGGTGCAATGCAGAAACATATGTTTCATATGGAGAGACTCTTGAACCTCAGAGTTACAAAAATTGATAAAAGCAAGCAAATACAGATGACAAAAGGACAGCAGTAAAGTGAGATCTGTCTTTTTATTCATTTGATTTATGTATCAATAAAAACGGCAATAAATAAAACACTGAATAAGTCTGACACTGAAAGAGAGCACAAGCTCAAATAATCATCAGTATTTTTTTTATGACAAAAACACCAGAAAAACAAAAAGCACACTTGAAGAACCTTTAAAGTTCACCATTCTGCTTTAGATTTCAATACTTTCTGAAAAAATGAACATATAAAAGGCATAAATTAATAAATCTCACAAATATATATGAAAACAATATGCAAGAAATGACATTATCAATCATATGTGTGAATATGTGCTTGATCTTGTTGAGCTCTAGTGGATCTGATGTCATAAACCAGAAGAATGACAGTAGCCACGCCCACCAGAGCAGAGAGGACCAATCGGATCACAGCTTCAGTAGAACCACAACAGTGGACAGAGTCTGAGGAATAAAAACATCAAACTGAGATCAGCTCAATAAATGTTAATATCAGCGCCGACATCAACTAATATCAGCGCTGCTGTACCTGAACATGTGTGACAGAGTTCACTGATGTCCAGATGTTGAGTCTGGTTGCTGATGGGATTGTTGAGCACACAGCTGTAGGTGTTTTTATCCTGATATTCCACCTCCAGAGGTAGAGAGAGACTGATGCTGAGATCAGACACACTGATGCTGGACAATAAACTGTTTCCTTTGTACCAGGAGAGAGTCACATGACTCACATTCACCACTGAACACAACAATGAACAATATGATGATGATAATGATGATGATGAACAGTTTGATGAGTTACTGCTGATGACAGGAACTGGCAGATGAGCTGGAAAACAAGAGAATAAAGATAATTTAAGATGAATGAATATATTCAAGCTTGAGGAAAAAACATTGAGAGGAACCAAGACTGGTCAAAAGTAGAGCATTTAATAATCTGATAGAGAAAGCAAAACAGATTTTTAACTCACTGTAGACACTAAGACTGAATTTCTGGCATTTGGCCTCTCTGTAGATCTGTAGTTCATAGAGTCCAGAGTGTTGAGTTGTGATGTTTGTGATGGTCAGAGATCCAGTTTGTTTGTCCAGATTCAGTCTGTCTCTGAATCTCCCATCATCATAATCAAATACAGTGATGCGGTCAACCTTTAAATTTATATGAGCTATTAAAGAGTTTACAAACACCCACTGAATGAAATCACCATGTATTTTAGTAAGATTAGAGTTCAGAGTGACTGAATCTCCCTCCAGCACTGACACTGACTTCACTTCATCTGTGACACCTGGAGAACAAACAAAAACAAAGTTTGTCACAGATTAATACGTCTAAATAACTTTATAATGAAAATTTATAATGAAATGAATAATAATCTTATATAATCTTAATAATATTTGTGGTGATTAAAAAAAATGAAGCAGATGAAACCAAAATATTAAACTCACCATAGACAGAGAGAATGAATCTCTTTCTCACACAGTTGCTCTGTAGTTTATAATTTCCAGCATGTTTCTTACTGGTGTTTGTGATGGTCAGAGATCCAGTTTGTTTGTCCAGCTTCAGTCTGTCTCTGAATCTCCCATCAAGAACATCATCATATACAGCGATGCTGTTGTCCTGTTTATTGATTTCAGCTATTAAAGTGTTTTCATTTCCAAAACTCAACTGAATCAGATCATCATCCATTATTTCAGTAAGATCAGAGTTTAGAGTGACTGAATCTCCCTCCATCACTGACAGAAACTTCACTCCAAATGCACCCCCTGCCGAACAAACAGAAAAAACAACAACTTTGAAATACAGTATATGGTGATTTATTAAAATATTTAGAAATTTTCAGAATGGACACAACAGATTAAGAAATGATGTGTGGACACCTGATCGTCAGAGCACTGATTATGAGGATATCGAATGCGACTATTAATTGTATTTTTGTGGTGTGTTATATTTTGAGAAATGCAGAAACCAGGGCGGTAGTCCTACTTCAAGTTTGTACATATCAATGTACATATATCATAGATATAACTGATTATGATCGCTATGATTGGTTCATGTGATAAATCCCGCCTCTTGTGTTTGTTGGTGTTTGACATTTGTGTATCAGACTTAATTAATATAATTCTGGCAAGCCGTTTTGACTTTTATTCATTCTCAGAATATGAATTCTTGATATCAACAATTCAGTTTTTACTAGTTAAAATGTTAATTCTTGATATCAGGAATTAGATTTCTACTAGTAACAATGGCTATTTTTGATATCAGCAATTACATTTCCACTAGTAACAATGTTAATTCTTGAAATCAACAATGACGTTATCACTCACAGAAATTTAATTCTTGATATCAGCAATTAAATTTCTACTAGTAAAAAATATTATTCTTGATATCAAGAATTTATATCATGGTAATGGCAATAGGCAAGCGGTTTTGACTTTTATTAATTCACAGGATATGAATTCTTGATATCAACAATTCAATTTTCACTAGTTAAAATGTTAATTCTTGATATCAGGAATTAGAGTTCTACTAGTAACAATTGTAATTTTTGATATCAACAATTAAATTTCAACTAGTAAAAATTATAATTCTTGATATCTGTAATTGTATTTTCACTACTTAAATGTCACCATAAGCTGCCATTCAAAATCAATTGTTGATATCTAGAATTTATTTCTTACTAGTTGAAATTCCAATATCACATATCAGAAAACAATTCTTACTAGTAAAAACCTTTATTTTTGATATCAGTAATCACATGGTTACTAGTACAGACGTCTATTCTTGATATCAACAATTTAATTCTTGATATCAACAATTAAATTGTCACTAGTGACAATGATCATTTCTGATATCATGAATGTGATTGTTACTAGTAAGAAAGCCATTTTAGATATCAGAAATTATATTGATATCAGAAATGCATTTTCAGATATCAGAAATAACAAATGTAACATGTTGAAATACATTTACTGATATCAAGATTTAACATTTCAACTAGTAACAACTGAATTCTTGATATCAAGAATTCACATTTTTACTAGTAACAAAATAATTATTGATATCAACAAAGGCAGTTGATATCTGAAATTGCCCTTGCAACTAGTGAAAATAGAATTACTGATATCTTAAATAACATTTTAACTAGTAAAAATACTTTTACAGATATCTAAATGCCATTTTTACTACAACCCCAAATCAGAAAAAGTTGGGACAGTATGGAAAACGCAAATAAAAAAAGAAAGTAGTGATTTCTAAATTTACTTTGACTTGTATTTCATTGCAGACAATATGAACACAAAATATTTCATGTTTTGTCTGCTCAACTTCATGTCATTTGTAAATATACATCCTTTCCTGTCATTCAGACCTGCAACACATTCCAAAAAAAGTTGGGACAGTAAAGCATTTACCACTTTGTAATGTTGCCATTCCTTTTCACAACACTTAAAAGACGTTTAGGGACTGAAGACACCAAGTGATGAAGTGTTTCAGGTGTAATTTTGTCCCATTCTTCCTGCAAACAAGTCTTAAGGTGGCCAACAGTACGGGGTCTTCGTTGTCGCATTTTGCGCTTCAAAATGCGCCACACATTCTCTATTGGAGACAGGTCGGGACTGCAGGCAGGCCAGTCAAGTACCCGTACCCTCTTCCTCCGCAGCCAGGACTTTGTAATGTGTGCAGAATGTGGTTTTGCATTGTCTTGTTGAAATATGCATGGACGTCCCTGGAAAAGATGTCTTCTTGAAGGCAGCATATTGTGCTCCAAAATCTCTATGTACTTTTCAGCATTAATGGTGCCATCACAGAAGTGCAAGTTACCTTTGCCAAGGGCACTGACACAACCCCATACCATGACAGACCCTGGCTTTTGGACTTGTTGCTGGTAACAGTCTGGATGATCCTTTTCTTCTTTGGTCCGGAGCACACGGCGTCCATTCCTCCCAAAAAATACCTTAAATACTGATTCATCTGACCACAGTACACGTTTCCACTGTGTGATGGTCCATCCCAGATGCCTCCGAGCCCAGAGAAGTCGACAGCGCTTCTGGACACTGTTAACATAGGGCTTCCTTTTGGCACAGTACAGTGTGGTACTTGACAAAGGTTTGCCAAAGTAGTCCTGAGCCCATGTGGTGATATCGCTTATAGATGAATGACGATTCTTGATGCAGTGCCGCCTGAGGGATCGGAGATCACGGTTGTTCAGCTTAGGCTTGCGCCCTTGTCCTTTACGCACTGAAATTCCTCCAGATTCCTTGAATCTTTTAATTATGTTATGCACTGTTGAAGGTGAAATATCCAAATCTCTTCCTATCTTTCTTTGAGGAACATTTTTTTTTAAACATTTCAATAATTTTCTCACGTATTTGTTGGCAAACTGGCGATCCTCGGCCCATCTTTGCTCCTAAAGGACTAGACCTTTCTTGGATGCTGCTTTTGTACCAAATCATAATTACAATCACCTGTTGACATCAACTGTTTCAAATCACATCATTATTTAACCAATTTACCTCATTACTAGTCCTAAATTGCTCCTGTCCCAACTTTTTCTGGAATGTGTTGCAGGTCTGAATGACAGGAAAGGATGTATATTTACAAATGACATGAAGTTGACCAGACAAAACATGAAATATTTTGTGTTCATATTGTCTGCAATGAAATACAAGTCAAAGTAAATTTAGAAATCACTACTTTCTTTTTTTATTTGCGTTTTCCATACTGTCACAACTTTTTCTGATTTGGGGTTGTAGTAAGAATAGCTATGGTAATGAGTTCATTAATATTAATGAGGTCTGGCTTTCCCATAATCCTCTTTGTAGCTTCAGTATAGGCCAAAGATGGCGGAAGAACATCCATACGTTGAAACGGCTCCTCTTTTATTTATTCGTTTTGTCAATGAAACATAAAAATTATATTATGGCTGGATTTTTATTTTTATTATTTTTTAATTTATTTAATTTTTTGTTAATTGTTTAAAAAAAAGTAGTTTCATCCTGTTTCTTTTTATAGGCCACCAAGTCCTTCTGATAATTAAAGGAAAAATGAACAAGCATTCATTTAGCTATAACATAAAAAATAACTTCATGTCGTTTTTTCATATGTTCATTTTTGGTTTCATTACACTTTCTTCTAATATATCAAATAAAAAATACAACCAAAATGAAAAATAAAACATAATAATGCGTCAAACTAATTTTGAACGTTTTGCTGGACTTTTTTTTTTTTTTTAAACTATCATTGTATTTACATGAATGAGTCGTCATATAGACTTGGTCATCATTGCTGGGAACGCCCACAAAAACGACAAAGCCGTCGATGCCTGTCAGTCCTCTGTAGTGTGTGTCTTGTGTTCCCACCTCATGTTTCCATATATGGTTTGTTTCCTGTCCTCGTCTGATGTGATTATTGGTTAATTCTTGTCCAGCCGTGTTTGTCTAATTGTCTATGATTATCCCTTGTATATTAGTCCTGTCTGTTCTGTTTGATTTCGTCTGGTCTACTCGTTACTCCCCGGTGTTTCTGTGAGTCTGCCTTGCCTTGTCCTGCCCTGATGTCATCATTAAAGACTATTATTTGAGTTTACTCCTCGTCTCCGTGTTCCTTGTTCCTCCCTGCTGTGTGCAGCGTGACAGAAGACCAGACCCTACAGTAAGCGGCGCCCCTTCACACCATTTCGTTTTTCCGTTTTTTTTTAAAGTCTTTGGTTGTAGTTCCTGTCTGTTTGTTGGTCCCGCGGCATGGAAGTCGCCACTCGTCCTTCCGCCCTAGCCCGCGTCAAGTCGGTGTGGGAGTTCTGTGGGAACCCTCCAGCCCGCCGATCGTGGGAGAAGTCCGCCGCTATCCGCGGCTCCTTCAAGCCCGCCGTTCACGGGAGATATCCGCCGCCGCCCACGGCTATCCCATGCCAGCCGCTCACCCAAGCCCGACGTTCGCGGGAGATCACGCCGCCGTCCGTGGCTCACCCAGGCCCGCCGTTCGCGGGAGATCACGCCGCCGGCCCGCCGCTGGCTCAAGCCCCATGGATCCAGTCCACATGTTCCAGCCAGGAGTGCCGTGTGTATGTCTTGTTGTGCCCACAGGAACATTTTCATATATCTTGTCGGTCTTGTCCACGGAGACTCGTCTGGGGCAGGCGGCTCCTCTTGTTGTGGCCGCGGAGGCCATTCCAGCCGCCTGCCTCCCTGTCGCAGAAGTGGAAGCGGTAGCTGAGGGAACCTTGTGAGGGCCCCTGATGTTTTGTCATGCCCAGAAGAAGCCTTAGCTTCCTAGCTCGCCCAGGAGGGCTTCTGGTTCCTGTGGGCTGTCTTGTCCTGTCTGTCTGGCCCCGGAGGGTTTTCCTGTCCTGTCATGTACTGTCCTGTCTGTCCAGCCCCGGAGGGCTCCTGATACCCCCTGACTACCCCAGGGAATTTTTTTTGGGGGGTACAAAGGGTTCCGGCTGTAGGGGCCGGGCCGAGGGGACCAAGGCCAAGGCCACCTGCCATGGCCTTCTGAGCTCCCAGCTCCGCCATGGTCCCTGTCTGTCTGTTCTGCTCTGGAGGTCCCCGTCCTGTGTTCCTGTCCGTGTCTGTCCTGAGAGGTCTCCAGAGCGCCCACCCCCCCCCTCCCCGGTAGAACTGTTAAGGCTCGGGACGAGCCGTTCGGGAGGGGGGAGTTATGTCAGTCCTCTGTCGTGTGTGTCTTGTGTTCCCGCCTCATGTTTCCATATATGGTTTGTTTCCTGTCCTCGTCTGATGTGATTATTGGTTAATTCTTGTCCAGCCGTGTTTGTCTAATTGTCTATGATTATCCCTTGTATATTAGTCCTGTCTATTCTGTTTGATTTTGTCTGGTCTACTCGTTACTCCCCGGTGTTTCTGTGAGTCTGCCTTGCCTTGTCCTGCCCTGATGTCATCATTAAAGACTATTATTTGAGTTTACTCCTCGTCTCCGTGTTCCTTGTTCCTCCCTGCTGTGTGCACCGTAACAATGCCGTGGGGGAAAACAAACCATTCGAATTAATGCGCGGAGACCTTGTTAGGCATTTGATCTTTACTTTTTGTTATGATTTCGATTGATTTTTGCTTGGTGCAATGCAGAAAAGTTGCTGTGTGGCGTTCTGTACCTCTAATATGTAAAAAAAAAAAACCCTGATCTGAAGATATATAGGCCTACTGCCGAATAAACAGACGGAGGTAGCACAATCTGAGCGGGTAGTACACAACATCAGAACTCCGACAGCAGTTATTATGGATATACAACGTATGAAACATATCAATCTTATTATTCATATTTATATGCACTCCAGATAGGCTACACTACTACCCTTCAGTGACCTGTAATTAGTCCCGTCCCGCCTGCACCGCAACCCAGTTCTGATGGGGCTTTACAGTAAGACTCCTTCACATCAAATAAATGTCACTCCCTGATATTTTGTGATGTAAATGTCATAATCTATTAAAACATTTATTTCATATTATTATACACAATCCCTTACGAAAATTAACAATGGTATTATTATAGTAATAGAAGGCTTAGGTAGGCTAACCGTGTTTTTTTTGGGCGTTTTTATTACCAGTTGTAGCCTATAACCACAGTTTTACTACAAATACCATGGTTAAACTATGGTTAGGTGTAAAAAAAACATGTTTAATTTGTTTTTTGTTTTATTTCTTTTTACCATGGTTTACCAATAGTAACCATATTTTTGGTTGTAACCACAGTTAATTTTCGTAAGGGATATTTTCGTGTTATTTTATATCTTTTTATTTTACGGCGTGTATTTGTAAAAATTATTAGGCTATACGTTTAGCACACACCACATAATGCTGTGCATTTCAAGGCACTTCAGTAGATCATTTATGTTAGGCTACCTATGTTTTGTCAATGTTAAAATTATTTTTAATATATCAATAAAAAATGATGACAGGCTTTTACTCTATTCTTTATCACTTTATTAATATTAAGCAAAACAAAACGACAAATGTTTACTTTCCCAAGCCGTCACGTATAGGCTGGTAGTAAACGGTCTCTTGCCTGGAGACTCAATCGGGTAACAAAAAGTGTCGGGTAACACTTGTTTTCCTCCACGCTGACTCTGCCCACACAGCTATGACGCGACACCGACCAAGTCTATTGCGTGCCCAAATTTGTGCCGGCGTTTCTCTTTGTTTAAAGGCGGGTGCGTTATTTTTTTTATTTTTTACTGTACATTTTGATGTATTATTACACAGACACGTTTGAAGAGCCGACATATTTGCACTCTCTGCCCAATTCGGCTCAGATTTTCTTGACCATTGGGAGCAAACGTGATGCACATGAATGTCCTAATACGTGCATTATTTTTATATAACATGTTGTCCAGTTCTTGAAGTATCGGTGGATAAGATTAATGATAAAGTCTATTGAACCTCTTTCTCATGTCTGTCTCAAGCCATTTCAATGTTACATTAAATACGATACTGTTCTGATACACTCTTCTGAAAGTTAAGGCATGAATATGCAGCAGTCTCTCAATTGTAGTGGGTTCGGAGTGGAATGGAAAGCGATTTAATAAGAATTATAATCTTGCCCATCTTTCATTGCTTATTATTATTATTATTAGGCTATTTTATATTAGGCTATGTTGTTGTTGTTGTTGTTGTTGTTTTAACTATAAATGTGTTTACTTAAGACCTAACAACAATTGTATCATAAAATAATTAATAAATATATATTTTTTCTGTTTTGGAAATGTGTGTCTCTACTATTCCCTGTTTTGGCAAAACAACACAAAATAAAACGGAATAGAGACTATTTGGTATCTCCAAATAGATAAATAAAATGGTGTCTTCATAGTACAGCACTATTTAATCATGTCTGGAAATTTGGCAAGTTTTATTGGGGTAAATGTTTTTTTGTTGTTGTTGTTGTTTAACAAAATGTTTTACTTAAGACCTAACCAATTGTATCATAAAATAATTATAAATATATATTTTTTCTGTTTTGGAAATGTGTGTCCCCCCCCCCCCCCCCCCCCCCCCCCCCCCCCCCCCCCCCTATAATTATGTTATAATGATCGCTACACTATGGTTATACACATTTATAGCATTTATTTTCAATAAAACGGGAAAAAAAGACCAGGCTTAGAAGATTCCTTTTCCTGTGGCTCCCTCTAGTGGATAAAAATAATATCACAGCCTTTATCTTCCGGTTGAAATGGCTGAGAGTTTAGAATTTGATTTTGACAGCGGCTATTGGAATTTAGTGAATACAATGAATTCTATTTACACTAAGTGAAAATAGCATATTTTCATAGCAATAGATTCTGTTTACACTATTTAATAATAGGAGTATTTTCTTGCAGTAATAGTAGGCTAGTTTGATGCTGTTTATACTACTTATTGCAAATAGTGGCCGATATCTGCACCTCAGTAGTGTAGTAGGCTATGTCAAGGCCGTAACCATGTCTTGAACATTGGGGGGGACCAATTTTGATATTTATATATACTGTATATATATATGCTCGCGCTGCTTTAATTGACTCACGCACACACATTACTCGTACACACAAACTTGTCAACACTACCCCGCGACTTTTATTGTAAGAAAATAGTTTCCATACTGAATCACTACATTATATTTCTCATCAACAACGTATTTTTGAAGTAGGACTAAATTCAGTTTCATTGTTTGTAGGGACAGACAAACAGATGCAGATAATTAACACATGCACATTTGTGACCCTGGACCACAAAACCAGTCTTAAGTCGCTGGGGTATATGTGTAGCAATAGCCAAAAATACATTGTATGGGTCAAAATTATCGATTTTTCTTTTATGCCAAAAATCATTATGATATTAAGTAAAGATCATGTTCCATGAAGATATTTTGTAAATTTCTTACCATAAATGTATCAAAACTTCATTTTTGATTAGTAATATGCATTGCTAAGAACTTCATTCGGTCAACTTTAAAGGCGATTTTCTCAGTATTTAGATTTTTTTGCACCCTCAGATTCCAGATTTTCAAATAGTTGTATCTCGGCCAAATATTGTCCTATCATAACAAACCACACATCAATGGAAAGCTTATTTATTCAGCTTTCAGATGATGTATAAATCTCAATTTTGAAAAATTGACACTTAAGACTGGTTTTGCGGTCCAGGGTCACATTTAATCTCTCTCTCTCTCTCTCTCTCTCTCTCTCAAAATGGGCATATTTGAGAAAAAAAAAGTCGAGTAGTTGCTTCACTGAATATAACTGACGCTCATTTAACATTTCTATCATAAAATAGTTGACTAACATTAAATGATTAGCAGCTTCCATCTTACCTTGTTCTCTTTCATTAATCTGACGCTTCGCGGCGCGCTCAGCATCTGTGAACGCTAAACCACGCCTACTTTGATTTGATTGGCCAGTTCGATTATTTTGACTTTGATGAGCGCTGTTAGCCCGCTGAGGCAGAGCAGACTGAAAATGTTACTTTTAAAGCGTTTTTGTCATCCTAACAAGAGCGCTGCTTAATGGAGGACAGCAGATCAGTGCAAGAATTTCAAATATTGGGGGGGACATTTGGCCATTTCTTATTATTAGGGGGGACTTGTCCCCCTCAATGTCTATGGTGGTTATGGCCCTAGGCTATGTTATAAAACAGTATAATAACGTATTGAGTGTAAATTATAATTTTTATAAAAATGATTAAATGGATGCCGCCCCTACAACTAAGGCTAACCTTAACCAATAATCACACGTTATTTTCCACTTTTCGATTATTTCCTTCATTTTGAATGAATATAAATGCCTTTCTGATGTGATACGGGATGTGAAAAGTGAGTAGAGCGAGGTCAGCAGACGGCGGAATCGGACCCGGGTCGATTGCGTCAAAAGGTAATAACTTTATGCTTTACTCCCTGCGCCACTGAAGCTGATAGTAATTAGACGTTTTTTTTAGTATTGTCTAACGCTACCACACGTTAGTAGGTGGAGTTAGTGTAGGTAGCCTCTGCCTAAATGAAAACAAGATAATTATTAAAAATAGCCTACAGGAGTGTTTTATTTTCATGAAAGGGCAATCGAATGTGCTGTTCTCCTTTGGGCTCTGTACCTTGTCGTCTATCCACCATAGTCTGGTATTTAAACATTTATAAAGGGCGGCACTCGTCATTAAATTATGCACATATACAAAAAGGAATTCATTACTATGCACATATCCAAAAAGGAATTCATGATATCAATAATAGCAATTTTTACTAGTGAAAATTTTAACATGTAAGAATTAATTGCAGATATCAAGAATTAATTCATGATATCAACAATTAATCTGTCCAGTGTAAATCACAGTTTTTAAGTAGGCTAACAGTCTCAGTTGCGCACAGCTTGCAGAGTACTTCCGTTTTGAGTGAAAATAGGGCAGAAAAGCTGGTAGGTTTTAAAAGAGGGCTAAGGGAATTATATATGAATGAATTTATTATATGAATGTAGGCTAACTCTGAAGGTTCTGACTGTCTTTAGAAACGATTCGATGGCATTTTGTTTTCATCTTCACTCCATGTAATACCTACTTAATCGCAATACTGAACATCTCCAGCACATTTTAACAATACTGTGATAATACCGATACCGTGATAATTTTGGTCACTATAATCGTGATAAGACATTTTCATACTGTTACATCCCTAGATTGGAGCTCTTTGAAACATGATTTTGCGATGCAATGGTTTAACTGATTCAGAATTTAGAAAAGCTCACCCATCACTATAGCCTACTTGCTTTTTTAAAATCATTACAAGTGATATTGAAATAAAAAAATTAATGGCTCTTTTGAACTGTTTTTTGCTAGTGAATCGTTTGAACTAAATGATCGGAGTCACAAGCTTGAATCAACCAGAGTGCATTATGATCGAGTTTGTAGCTTAATTCACTATATTTTAAATAGTTTGACCATTGCAGTCATTTGGTGACAGTTCAATAGGAAATCATATGAAAGCATCCGTCATCTCATACATCGAAATGTATTGTCTCATACATCAGTATATTGTAATAAATTATAGTGATAGTCAATGTAAAAAGAGCAAATGGGAGAAGAAGATGATCACGATGATCTAGCCTAGCGTATTTACTTTAACTTCTCAGGTAATATCAGTGGTATGCCCTATTTCAGATGTTCAGATTACTGTTGCTCCCTCGGACAAACAAATGGAGTTGCTCACTACAATGACAGCTGCAGTGTGAAAACTTTGTCCCACGATGTTTTTGCACAGTTTTGGGCACAGAAGGCCACCAAATGGGAATTAAATATTCCATGGAGGGATTTATAAAATATTAAAAAATAACTACGGGCTAAACTAACTAAGGGGGGCGGGGCTTACCGATAGGTCAATTGTACTATTTACTTGTTTGGTCAAAATTATTGCTAGGGACAATTTAGTAGGTGAAACAAATATTGAACTCACCATTGACACTGAGAATTAAAGTCTTGTTCACACTGTTGCTCTGTAGTTTATAACGTCCAGCATGTTCAGTTCTGGTGTTTGTGATGGTCAGAGATCCAGTTTGATTGTCCAGCTTCAGTCTGTCTCTGAATCTCCCATCAAGAACATCATCATATACAGTCATGCTGTTGTCCTGTTTATTGATTTCAGCTATTAAAGTGATTTCAATCCCAAACCTCCAATGAATCGCATCATCATTCATCATTTCATTAATATCAGAGTTTAGAGTGACTGAATCTCCCTCCTTCACTGACACTGACGTCACTTCATCTGTATCACCAGACACACCTGAAAAACAAACAGAAACAGAAAGAGTTTAATACTTTTAAATAATGGTTTACTAAAATAACTATTTGAAATATATATTTGAAAGGAATAATATCATAAAACAACAGAACAGACACCAAAGAAGCAAAATGTTGCATTGATCAATTATTGTATCTTTGTGAAGATTAATAAATAAAATTAATATTTAATATATAAAAAAATAATAAATATTCAACTCACCATAGACAGTGAAAAAGAAAATTTTCCAAATACAGTTGATTTTTATGAAATAAAATCCACTGAGTTCAGTCGTGGTGTTTGTGACGGTCAGAGATCCAGTTTGATTGTCCAGCTTCAGTCTGTTTCTGAATCTCCCATCAAGAACATCATCATATACAGTCATGCTGTCGACCCGTTTATTGATTTCAGCTATTAAAGTGCTTTCAGATAGAGTCAACCACAGAATCAGATCATCATCCATTATTTCAGTAAGTCCAGAGTTTAGAGTGACTGAATCTCCCTCCTTCACTGACACATAATGCCGAACATCACCAAATCCACCTGAAGAACAGAGTTTTTCACAGATTAAAGCTTTAAAATCACCTGATGCTGGTTTAACTAGGCCTCCACTAAACTATTTTTAACCATTTAAATGTGAAGTGAAAAATATTATGAAACAGCACATAAAAAAAAGATAATACATTAAAGAGAAATAGACATAGGTCTGATATAGACCAATAAATAAAATAGTAAGACTTTTCCTAAAACTAATGCTGTTTGGTATTTGAGCTTAATGTTTATTTAATTTTACTGAACACATCTCTAATACAGGCCCGGCATTGCCCCCTCAGAAAGAATTTGTGCCCCCTCAGTTTTCTTAACAAACTTATTTAAACCGTTAATGGATAATTAATTGGAGGAGCATGGTCAGATTTGAGCAGATATCAGCGTCTGACTTGAAGCAGTGTAGCTAGCCTATCAAAGTAGGCTACCACAAGAGTGATTCGCGAGCAGATGCGGGTTTGTGGGCCGTGCCCCCTCCCCTTTCCATCCTCTCCCTTCCTTGTTGAACGTGTTCGAAAGTGAAAGTAAAATCGGAACAATAACGCTCATAGGAAATCTCGATCAGCCCCCCCCACCCCCGCTCGACATGCTTTCTTTTGTGCCCCCCTAGAAATGTAAATGCCTCCCCAACTGTGGTGCCCTGGTGCCGGCCCTGCTCTAATACCTGAGAGTAGACCTGAATTCAAGCTTGTTCTCACAGTAAAATCACAGTTCTATTATTTCTATATGAGAATAACAGTGATCGTTAAATTAGATCAGTGACTAATTTAACCAGTAATTTGTTACATGGTACCAGAACAGAAACAACTGAAGCCATAAAACACATTTCAAACTCACCAAACAGACACCTGAAACACAAACAGAACAAAACTAATTTGAGAAACATTTTCTTCATCGGTTCACCAACAAGTCCAAGATAGTAACCATTAAAACCCTTAAAAAACTCAGATTGATCTGAAGCACGGCTGTTCCTCCCTCAACCACTGTCACAGTTTCCATTCACACCCCTTTAACGTCATGAAAATCAAGCTATTTCTAATAGTACATTTTCAAAGGAATTTTAGCCCTGTGTGAAAATAGCACAAGAGAGGCTGGATTACACAATAACAATGTGTAATCTGCCAAAAGCGTATCTGCATGTTAAGCGATTAGAAAATAAAGCTGAAAAGTTCATTATAAACTAGCACTACGACCCCAGTGTTTCCCTTATTGACAGTCCAAAATTAAGAGCTCCTCAACCCATTTTCAGTGTCTAAATCAAACATGACTTGGACCTGGATTTAAAGGGGACTTTAGAACAGAAGAACTTAAAGGAGTCATATGGGGGGGGGGGGGGGGGGGTCATCGAAAATCTTCGAACACCCGCAGAGACGTGTAGCCTAATCGGATGCGGGGATCAGAAACAGAGACACGATGGAGCAACTTATGAAATCCGGAACATCTTTATTAAACTTACAACTGTACAGAGATACGAAGAACACTTTCAGAATTGTTCTGCTCTTCAATGGTCAGACTTGATGTCTGTTTGTTTTAACAATTTCTCTCTCTCTCTCTCTCTCTCTATTGTTTTATGGTGCTAAATTTCCTACACTTTCTACCTTATTTTATTTATTCTCAGGTTAGGTAAAGAAAGTCAAATCTGTCTTCAAAATGTCAAATCATATTTACAAAACAGGTCACAGAAGACTTGACTCCGCGGCTCTCTCAAGCCCGCCGTCCGCGGGGAAATCAACGCCGCTGGCCGCTGCTGACTCCAGCCCAGAGCACGCTCCAGTACCAGCCCCTCGAAAGCGCTTTGCTGTGCCTGCGCCTCCAGAGCGCCCTCCAGAGCCCGCTCCTCGACAGCGCCCTCCAGAGCCCGCTCCTCGACAGCGCCCTCCAGAGCCCGTTCCTCCTGAGCGCCCTCCAGTGCCCACTCCTTCCCCCAAGGAATTTTTTTTGGGGGGGTAGTAGGGCTCCAAACGTAGATGCCGGGGGGGGGGTCTGGCTGGGGCCTCCCGAGTCTCCAGATCCACCATGGCGCCCCGAGTCCCCTGACCCGCCATGGCCTCCCGAGTCCCCGAATCCGCCATGACATCCCGAGCTCCCTGATCCTGTTCCCCGTATCACAGTCCTGCACCAGCCTCCAGGGCGCCCACCCCCCTCCCCGGTCTGGGAGGGGGAGGTAATGTCAGGGAGTCTCTGTCACCAGCCAGTCACGACACTCACCTGTTCACGATCTCCTCATTGATCACCTGCACCTGTCAGCACTCATCAGCTCGTTACACTCCCTTTATTTCTGGACTCCTCTCACTATCAGATCGTCCGATCTACCGTTCACTACCCCGAACTGTACCTGACGCTCTTGTGCTACTAACCTGTTTATACTTACCTTCCAGTTTCCTGACGATTCTCCAGTGTTACTCCAGCAGATCTCCCACGTTGCTCCCTCCCGTTCTCAGACTCCTAAGCTCCAGCTTTCCTGCAAAGAAATAGACTGTCAGTAATCTGCAAGGCATTCTAAGGACTGGTTTCAATATTTTCACTCACCTGCCATTGCTCTTCACGATCATCCATCTCCCGTTGTTCAATAAACCTGCTTGTGATTCACTTACCTGTTTGTGTCTGGCCCATTTGTGACACTTTTTTAATAAACTATTCTCAATAAAACAAATACAATATCATGTGTGGTGTATTTCTTAATAAACTACTTTTTCAATAAAACAGTTACAACAAAGTGTGGTCTTTGTTAATAAACCACTTTCTTATTACAATGAATACAATAACATGTAGCAGTTACATAATTGCCCATATGAGGCTTTTCCAGGAAATAAACAAAATAATACACTATAAGACTAAATACACTATTAACTAAATACATAAAACAATGAGGCAGGGTAATTGTATTCTTATGCATTTTACACAACAATATATATATATATATATATATATATATATATACAGTATATAACAGTAATAAGGGTTCGAAAAAATACACTCAACACTTTCAACATTTTGGAGCATGGACATCTCCAACAAGACAGGTGTCAAACTCAATTTCTGGAGGGCTGGAGCCCTGCAGAGTTTAGATTCAACCCTAATTAAACACACCTGATCCAGCCCAGCAGGCACCAGACGTCTATGTAACGTCAGGTTGACGCTGGACATGATGTCGGACAGACGTTGCATTTTGGTTGAAAATGAAAATCGGGTTGACGTCAATATTTGACGTCAGTTTGACGTTGACTTAACATTGGATTTTTGTTATACAACCTAAAAACAACAAAATCTCAACGTCAGTTGACGTCGGTATTGGATATCAATTTAACATTGACATTAGATGTTGGATTTACATTGAATTTTGGTCACCTGACGTCGCAACCGAAATGTAACCAAATATCTATGTCTTATGACGTTGTGTGCCTGCTGGGAGCTAATCAAGTCCTTCAGGCTTATTTGAAAACTACATGGTTTGTTTGTTGGAGCAAAGTTGGAACTAACCTCTGCAGGGCTGTGGCCCTCCAGGAACCGAGTTTGACACCCCTGCAATAAGACAAAACAAGTCTCTGAAGCACCGAACGCCCCTGGCAGGATGAACCGTCGAGAGGAGAAACATTTACAGACTGTGATGAACATGTCTTGAAAATGCTATCGTGGATTGTGATTTAAAAAAAAAAAGTGCTTGCTCTATCTCCCGTTCACCACTGTGGAAGTTTACTACTCTATAGCCCGATTCGGATGGTAATTGTTTCTCATATGGACGTCTGTAAAAATAAAATGTACATATCACCTCAGTGATAAAACTCATGGATTCAGATGGCGATTTATTCACAGTGGAGGAGTGAGTTCTGTGATCCTACGAACCCGGGAACGCGCTGCTCACGTGGCCAGTCACATGATTGTTCAAGTTCAAGTTCATTTTATTTGTATAGCACATTTACAACAGCCACCAGGCTGACCAAAGTGCTTTACAGAAGAGCAAGATTAAACTACATATACAGAAAACAGACCAGACAAACATTTAATACAACCTGTTTAAAAATGAAAAATGGCTATATTACAGTAGTCAATACACTAAGGAAAACAAATACGTTTTTAGCAGGGACTTAAAAACAGACAGAGAAGGGGCCATTCTAATCTCTAGAGGCAGGGTATTCCAAAGTCGAGGCCCTGCCACTGCAAATGCACGCTCACCTCTACGCTTAAGCCTAACGCGAGGGACAACCAACAAAGCCTGGTCACAGGATCGAAGGCTTCTGGACGGAGTGTAGAGATGAAGAAGTTCAGAGAGATAGACAGGGGCTAGGTTGTGTAGGGATTTATAAACAAAGAGGAGAATTTTAAAGTCTATTCTCTGACAGACCGGCAACCAGTGTAAGGATTTAAGAACTGGAGTGATGTGTTCATATTTACGACACTTTAAAAGAAGTCTGGCTGCAGCATTTTGAACAAGCTGAAGACGCGCAATTTGACACTTAGATATACCGCAATATAAAGAATTGCAGTAATCTAGACGAGACGTAATAAAAGCATGAACAGCCATTTCTAGAGTTTTAGGAGTGAGAAAATATTTAATTTTGGACAGTAAGCGAAGCTGATAAAAACTGGATCCGATAACCGAAGAGATATGTTTATCAAATTTTAAATGCTGGTCGACAAGAACTCCTAGGTTCCGTACCTGTGAGGATCTAAAAACGGATAAACTTTCTAACTCAGGGCTTATACACTGAGATTGTCTGCTGTAAATAAAATTAATTTGATTTACAAATTTATTCTTATTATTGTGTAAAATGTATTTAAAAATACTTATGTAAAATGTGTTCTTAATATTCCAAGCATATTTTATAATAATCCTATTTATTATTTGATTATTTAAATCTCCTGTTTAAAAATAGGAAAATAGACACGCTATAGTTTTATATAATTATACGCGACATAACGGTATATCTTTTTATAATACACATTTTAAAATTGTATTGCATACCTGCTTCTGACATAATAAAGACCTATTTCGAATGTTTACGTGCTTTTCTTCTCTTTCTGCTCCCAGTCGCTGTGGTGGAGCAGTTATTTTAAATAATTTCCAGCATTTCAGAAATAAATATGTATGCAAATCATACTGAAGTACAACGTTACGTTACGGTGTTCGGGAGTGCTCAAAAAGGGATTAAACTGAATTTTGATTCAATTTTTTCTCGTAAACTCAGAGATGTGGATTCGGCCGGCAATTAAATTACCACACAACCTTGGTGTTTGTCAAAAAAACAGTAGGTAATTCGGCCGGGGATTTTTACGGGGGTAGTGAGAGAAAAACACCGACAACAATAAAAAAAAGAATGCAAGCTCGAATATTCATCATTAAACTAATGACAGTAGCCACGCCCACAAGAGCAGAGAGGACCAATCGGATCACAGCTTCAGTAGAACCACAACAGTGGAGAGAGTCTGAGGAATAAAAACATCAACCTGAGATCAGCTCAGTCAATAAACACTAATATCAGCTCCGACATCAACTAATATCAGCCCTGATATTAACGTTTATTGACTGAGCTGATCTCAGTTTGATGTTTTTATTCCTCGTTATAAATATAAATGAACCCAATATTAAACTCACCGTCAGTGGCGTGCACAGGCCTCCGGAGGGGCAGGGGCGAAATGGCATTACAAGGGCACAATCGCGGACCCGGGGGGGAATCACGATTCACGATTTTATCACGATTTTTTGTCATGTTTTTTTTTTTTTTTTGCAAGCTGTTTGAGCATTACAGCCAAATTAATTTCCCTATTATAAAGACAAAGCCTTTCAAGGTAACAAAATATAAAAAAGTATGGCAGATATTTAGGCCAAAGTGGGTGAAGATAAAAATCTTTGTCATTATTTTATCTTTGTTATTAAAAAATGAGAACAAAGATACACATTACAAATACACATAATATACAAATAAAATAAACAGTGTTTTATTTTCAGGTACAATAGGTGTATTTAGCAGGAGCATTCAAGAAACTGAATGAACAAATATAAAAATAAAACACTATTTAGACTGATTCCTATTAAATAAACTGTATTAAAGTTTTTCAGTCAAGAGTAGTGAGTGATTTTTCTCTTTGTGTTTGGTGTTTTATTAACATTAAAGGAATAATTCACCCAATAATTAAAATAGGCTAGTGTTTTATTTTTATACCTTAATTTACTCACTCAAAAAGAGTTTCCTTCTTCTGCTAAACATAAACGCTATTTTGAAGAAGGTGGAAAACCAACCAGTTGCTGGTTCACAGTGACTTCCATAGTATTTTTTCCCCTACTGTCAAAGTCAATGTGGACCAGCAACTGTTTGGTTACCCACATTCTTCAAAATATCTTCTTACTGATGTGAATGTATGTGGTGCTGTACAGTATATTGATACGGCGGCGCCAGAACTGCAGCTGATAGAATATGTGCTGTAGCAAGATGCAACAATATTTCTTCAAAAGCAGATCGTGGAGACATTTTTATCAGGGCCGTTGCTGGCCAAATGGGTGCCCTAAGCAGGATTTTATTGTTGTGCCCCCTCCCTCAAATATTATGGAAGTAAAAAAAAACACCTAGGGGTCAAAATAGAACTTTAATAAAATATAAAAGTAAATAAATTGTAATTAAATTGTATTATTTACAAATTACAGCTGTTGCTCTAGACAGTTACCTATGGCAGTAATACAGTTGTCTGATTGATTTTACGGTCTCAAGCATTCAGAAATCATTCAGAAATCACACAAAAGAAAATTAAGCAGTTTTACTATGAAAACCATGGTTAATTTTTGTATGTGTGATGTCCACATGTTTTTTGTTGAAGAAATTATAGAGGCTGTGTCATCTATAGCAAAAAGGTGGCCAAAAAATAAAGATTAAGTGGATATTTGAATGAAATGTTTGGTCAATAGCCTATTAAACAAGGATATGATCGTCCTGTAAGTGTAACAGCAGCAATTACCAGGCCTTTGGCTCCCTTTACAGGCATTTATAGCATGTAATGTTGAAAAAAAAAACAATAGACACCATCACAAAATGTGTAATGGTTTTACTGGTTATAATGGGACTTGTATTGGTTTTAATGGAAACTGTAATGGACCCTGTTGGTCTCTACTGGTAATTGGTCACCTTCTATTGGTGGCTTGTTAAAACCAATAAATCCTAATGGAATATGTCCCAAAACACACTACAGAAAACCATTTTTTAATGGTTTTAATGGTTAAAAGTTGATGGTTTGTAATGGCATTTGTGATTAATTTGTGATGGTGTTATAATTTTCTGTGATGGTTCTATTGTGTTTTTTCAGCAGGGTTGCCTCATTGTTTTTATATAATTCATTTTAACTCATTTTAAAGGCTGTTGTTGGCTTAGGTCTGTTTTTATAACCACAAACATATATATATATATATATATATATTGTCTTAATACTTCTTTGATTATGAATATAGCCTACCTGAAAGTGACGTGCGGGATTCGTTTTCATCTTCTTTTTTTTTCTCGGCGCCGGACTGCTGATGTCTTTTCACGGGCATAGTTGTTCATCATTTATGATCATCTGCATTCAGCCGCAAGTGTGGCTGCATCCGAAACCGCCTACTTCTCTACTATATAGTAGGGGAAAAGCAGTAGGCGAGCGAATAAGTATGTCCGAATCCTTAGTATTCATAAAAGAGTACTAGTCGAGAATTACCTGGGTGACATACTAATTCTCGCGAGATTCGGACGTGCGTCTACTTAAAGTGCGTCCGAATATACTATATAGTAGGGGAAAAGCAGTAGGCGAGCGAATAAGTATGTCCGAAACCTCAGTATACTTCAAAGAGTAGTCGAGAAGTTCCCGGATGTCCTATTGCTTCAGCCCAGATTCTGAAGTGTTCATCCGATGGATACTTTTCAATCCCAGGAGGCCACGGGAGATCAATACGTCATCATCGAACGTGATGGAGAACAGCGATGAGGCTGTTTACAAATGTGAGTATTATAACGGTTACATGTGTTAAAATCGCATTTGTTGAGCTACTGTAGGCTATAGTAAACTGTTGATTTGTTAAAGGCGCTAGACAGTAACGTTACAATATATTTATGATTTTGCTGTAAAAACATGTTTTATTATGTATAGCGAACAGGGGAGCTCCAGTAAACACACGCACGACTCCAAAGTGAATTTACATAAACCATACATCTTAAAGACGATTACTAAATGTCTATTTAATATGAGACAGGAACATATTCTAAAATAATTACAGATTAGCACATTCACAACATGAACAGACATCTGAGTGAGTGATGTAACGTTATGTAGTTCAGTATCTGTTCACTGTTGTCAACACTGCTTTACATGAATGTAAGTAATGTGAATAAATCTACATGGAGTAACTAAACATAAGTTATTAATTTCATTTGTCCATTAGTATTGTTGATAAATTGAGGAACATTTGTGTTGGATAAAAAGTGAATTAACACATCAGCAGCTACCTCAACATGTAAATAAATCTAGTATTGAGCAGATAAATCACAGTGATAGAGGTGACTGACTCTTGTCTGGATGTTACAGGACAGATGAGACACACGTGTGTTTATCCAGTGCAGAGTGACTGATGAAGGAATGCTGCTATCAAAGGCTCTCAGTGAGTATACTAATGAAATGAATAAAACTTTTAAATCTTAAATTGTAGTTTATTTTAATTATTGTAATTTCAAACGTAGCTATTACAGTGCTTTTCTGATTCTTGATTGCTGTACATTTGATGCAGAGCTTTTGTGGTGGAGCAGGTGACAGCGGCATTTGTGGGGAAAACAAAAATATAAAGTAAGAAATAATTTTGTTACTTCTAATACAGAAATCAAATGACATTGTGCTGTTAAAATGACTGCTTTTCTATTGTGTTTGTGCATCTTTGTAGGATCTGAAATGTTTGCAGACTGGTAAGGATGGAGAAGTCCACAGCAGCATCTTGGAAATGATCCAGTGCCATAGATGAGATGCTCCATTACTCCACCTTACCTTACTGCCTCAACTGGGCTGGATGTTACTGTGGTCTCTTCATCCTCAGTGAGCCCAGAGCCAGCGAGAGCATCTAGAGAAAGACCAAAAGAAATGTGATTTTGGTCAAGTTTGTCCTGCTGGTTTCTGTTCATACAACATCAGTCATTGAAGCCTGAGTTTCAGAAGCTTCAAAAGCATCATCATATAATGTCATGAAGCTTCTGAAAGTCAGGCTCTATTGACTGATATAGTATGAACATAAACCAGCAGGACAAGCTTGAAAATCACCTTTTGCGTTTGGAAAAAAAACACACACACACACACAAGGATTGAACAGCGTGGATGCGAGTAAATAATGACTGAATTTATATGTTTGGGTGAACTAACCCTTTAATGCTCCAAATAGAAATTGTATGAAATATATGTAAACATTTATATTATAGTAGTACCTTGAAGAAATAAACTTTAATAAACAAGCAGCTTTTATTGAGCTGCAAAAAAACATTTACATATTTATTTATTTTAATTTACAGTTATGCATTTGGCAGACACTTTTATCCCAAATGACTTACAGTGCTCTTATTACAGGGACCCTAATCCCCTTGGAGCAACCTGGAGTAAAGAGCCCTGCTGAAGGACACACTGATGGTGACGACTGCAGAGATCGATCCAGCAACCTTCTGCTTACCAGTTCATTACACCACAAAAGTAATGAAGCTATATCAAAAATTAACATGTAATTGTAAACATATTAAATTAAATTTGGCAAGAAATGGAATGCTGACAACATGAGATGTAATTTTTTTTACTCTGTGTAATTGTTTTACAGGTAGTTGTCCTCATAGAGAGCAGGCACACAGATGTTTGGAGCAGACACAGCAGGAGCCAGATTGTCCCACACGTTCTCCTGCTCATGCTCCTGCTCCTGTTCATCATGGTCTTCCTTATCCTCTCTGTGTACTCGGGCAATGATAGCCTCGATGTCCGTTTCCCATCCATGATCAGATTCAGTCTGACTGCAGCAGTGAGGGACGTGATGGACGGCAGAGACAGGTGAAGGTGGACACGGTGGTCAGCTGCAGAACTGGCACAGCTGTGTTGAGATGGCAGTAGGATGTGGTTTCACTGCATGTAAATACATGATTGTTAGAACAATATGTTTGAATAAAGCTTTGTTTCATGTGTTGTTGACTTGTTTATTTATTTTCATGATTACTTTTATTTACATTTTACTCATTTGTTCATGTTTCCTGTTGTTGGCAGTAAATAAAATATAATTGTTTAATTAACATATGCATTAATACATTACTTGACTGAAAATTGAGATGTATTCACCTTGGCTGCAATTGTCTAGTAGTGTGTAGTCATGCATAGCTATGGCATATGAAAAAGCAAATTACATTTTGTTTGTTTTACTAAAAAGTAGACTTAATTATTGGTCAGCATTTATCATTATTGTTCATAAGTGTTGGCCTACCAATGCATTCTGAGGAAAACTTAATTTGTAAGTAATACTTAAATTTTTCGAGTGTAAAATCAACAGTCTTCTCCAAAGGTAAGATGTTTGAGCAGCTCATCGACACCTCCTTTGTGCAGATATTATAAACATTGCAAACATGGAAGAAAACTGTACTAGGTAGGGTTGTGGGTTTATTGATGCTATGAGGTGTTTGTGCACCTGTCGCTCTTATTTTCTTTTTAATACTATTTACTATTATTACTGCAGAACATACAAGCTCAGGGAAAGATGGTAGTATCCTTAACAATGAACAATCATAATGACAAAAAAAACAACAACAGAAAACAACTATAATGGGTTTGCATACATCATAGTATGAGATTATACACACGGGAAAAAAGATTAAATATCTTTGAATAATCATAAAATTCATATAAACATAATGCATTAAAATTGCATTTGTTTTTGTTATTTATAAGCCTCGGATGAAACGAGAGAGACATTCAACAAGAAAAAGAGGAAAACAACGGAGATTTAAGCCAGTTTTGCGTGTGGATGAACAATTTTGCACATACAATTAAGAAAATAACATTCAAGAGATAACTATTTTAGTTTTTCGTAATAAAAAATAATATATTTAAGGATTAAACTGTGGGTTATATTAGTAGAGTTAAAAATATAAAAACTTAAATCAACCCAAAATGTATTGGTTATACTACAATCATAAGGGCAGCTGTTTCTTCAACAAGACCACAAAATGAGCAAATTTCATCAACATCAAAATATTTACAGATAGATGAATTAAGCCTGTCGCTCAAATCTTTCAAGTTTGTTTTTGCGCTTGTTATAACGTCATACATCACATGATAACGTAAACATGGCGGATCGCATTCATACTCAACGAGATTTGGCTGTAGAGTACGTACTTTTTTTAGCGCTCGTTAAGTAAGTACTTATTGAAATAAGATATTATTATATCTTATTATATCTTATTAACACAAATATCATGTGAGTGGGTTTACTTTATTGCGGTCGGGAGTGGGCGGGTAAAAACTTACAGCGCAGGTCTTGCTGTCCCACGATTTGGTGAATAACAAGAATAATAGAATTACATAAGTGTAGCACATGTGTCAAATTATATGCACTTGCTGCTAATATTAACCTTAGGCCAGAAGGTTCGACTATGGAGATGTAATTAAAACACATAAAAGACATAAAATAAATCTTTGTATTGTCACATGTATTTGTCACAATTTTTGTTTAATATCAAATCACAATTACATGAATTTTCAACTCCATTGATCATTTCCAATTTCACCTGAGTCTCTGGTTGTTTGTTTGGTCAGTAGGGTGCACCATTCTAGGATATGCAAATTTCACGATTTTCACAATGTTCATAATTAATTATTTTGACTCAATTACATTCAAAAATAATTATTTGGTGTCAGGGGCGGTTCTAGGGGGGGGCCGGGGGGGCCAGTGCCCCCCTGTCAACAAGCTTGGCCCCCCTTTTGCCCCCCTAAATTTGGAATCAGTTTGTCCTGTAACAGCAAACAATTTTGGGTGAAATGCAGTTTGTCCTGTAAACTATATGTATATAAAAAGAAAAACAGAGCCAGAGACACGCACATCACTGCGCATTAAATTCAAGACAGAGCCAGAGACACGCACATTTTTAAAGCACTGCGCATATAACCAATCACATTCGATTCTGTTTAGCTTAGAATGCAAGGACCAATCAGAGGCGTTCAGATGAGTCATCGCTGAAACACGCTGTTTCATCACCCCGCACGCTGGCTGACTGAATTCTCTAATTCGCTCATCAGAAACAATGAATGTAAGATATTAATGTACTTATGAATGTAAGTAAGATATTAATTTCACAGTGTAAACAGCTTTAGAGATTATTAGGACTCCCTGGACTGAAGTGAAAATGTTCTTTGATATTGTAAACGTTATTTGCTCTCTTTTTGTTCAATGAAAGTGTTATAGGCTAATTAGTAACTTACAATGTTTTATTAAACTCACATTAAATACAAAGTCAGTCGTATTAAAAGTATTTTATGGCATGATGACACCCATATCTGGTACTTAAGAAAAAGATGGGCTTTTATGCGTAGTTAATAGATTACAGTATCTATTAACTTTGCCTATCGCCCATAGACCAAATAACATAATCTACAAAGGTGCAAAACATTTTAGGGATATATCGAATAAAAAAATAAAATAAAATAAAAAAAACACCTGCTGAAAAAAACAATAGACACCATTACAAAATTAGTAATGGTTTTACTGGTCATAATGGGACTTGTATTGGTTTTAATGTAAACTGTAATGGACCCTGTTGGTCTCTACTGGTAATTGGTCACCTTCTATTGGTGGCTTGTTAAAACCAATAAATCCTAATGGAATATGTCTCAAAACACACTACAGAAAACCATTTTTGAATGGTTAAATGTTGATGGTTTGTAATGTTTGTAATGGTATTTGTAGTGGAAACCATACAAATTTTCTGTGATGGTTTTATTTTTTTCAGTAGGACATAAGCCTGTATCAGTTATACAGTGGTATTGTGGCTGCTGTGTGTCACATGACAAGCATGAGAGCCCCCCCCCTTACTCTTGTCCCCTCAAAAATAATGAGTGCATAATGCCCCTGGCACTACAATACAAAATTATTTGTTAAATAAATGAAACATGATGAAATATTTAATTTAGTTGAAATTGTTATAGATTACTTCCAGAGATTGCAGTGATACATGACATGGTAAAAAATGACTGTATGAATAATACTTAAAGTGAGTTAAGATGAATTTTAAAATTGTGCCCCCTAAAAGCACAAGTGCCCCGGTCTGGCCCCCCAGTTACTGTGGGCTAGAACCGCCCCTGTTTGGTGTTGAACACAAGGCAAATAGCAGTTCAAAACTCAATTAAAAAGATTCATTAGTAAGGTTCTATTCAAAATGTTCAGTTTAGGAAGTTCATTTAAAAGGTTCAGTTCAAAAAATTTTGACTCAAATAATTTCATATATATATATATATATATATATATATATATATATATATATTAGGGATGTGTGGTATACCGGTACTGGAAAAATACCGGTATATATTATATTTCAAATGGTACAATATCATAATTTTGCTCAATTCGGTATTTCATACGCTGCTGTTGTGAAGTGCACCTGTAGGTGCATTTGTTGATAAAGTTTAAATTGTTTTTAATAAAGTAAGCCTTATATGTGGCACATTATATTCACCTTCGGGACACAAAAAATATCTTAATTTGTGTTTCAAAAATGAACAAAGGTTGTACGGGTTTGGAACGTCAGGAGGGTGAGTAATTAATGACATAATTTTTATTTTTGGGTGAACTAACCCTTTTGTTTTATGTATCTGATGGAAATATAAACAATAAAGCCTTTTAAAATCAGATTTTTTAAAATCTGACACTGAAAAAGAGAGTGCAGGCTCAAATAATCCTCAGTATTTATTATGACAAAGAAGAACAAAAACACACAGGAACCTTTAAAGCTCAGCGTACCGTTTTAGAAAGCAATACTTTCTGAAAAGGATGAACATATAAATTAATAAATCTCACAAATATTTATATATGGAAAAACCGTTTCTGATGAATGAAATCTTCAATCATGTTCCTGATGTGTGAATCTGTGCTTGATCTTGTTCAGCTCTTCTGGATCTGATGTCATAAACCAGAAGAATGACAGTAGCCACGCCCACCAGAGCAGAGAGGACCAATCGGATCACAGCTTCAGTAGAACCACAACAGTGGACAGAGTCTGAGGAATAAAAACATCAAACTGAGATCAGCTCAGTCAATAAACACTAATATCAAGAATATTTGAAGGGCAGGACAAATGATCTCTACTCACCATAGACAGAAACACTGAACACTTTTAATGACAGATTTGCTCCCATTATCAGTAGTAAATAACGCCCAGAATATTCAGTTGTGGTGTTTGTGACGGTCAGAGATCCAGTTTGTTTGTTCAGCTTCAGTCTGTCTCTGAATCTCCCATCAAGAACATCATCATATACAGTCATGCTGTCATTAATTACATTCATTTCAGCTATTAAAGTGTTTTCACTTCTAAACCACCACCAAATCTGATCACCATCTATCATTTCAGTAAGATCAGAGTTTAGAGTGACCGAATCTCCCTCCTTCACTGACACTGACGTCACTTCATCTGTATCACCAGACACAAGGAGAACAAACAGAAACATGGTTTGTCAGAGTTTAAGACTTTTAAATAACTTTATGATTGTTTACGAAAATAAACAGATTGAAATTTACATTTCAAATGTATATTAAAACAACAGAACAGACACAAAAGAAGCAAAACAGTGTGTGGATTAATATTGCATCTGTGATAAGAAATAAAACAGTTGAAACAAATATTTAACTAACCATAGACAATGAGAATAAAAGTTATGCTCATGTTGAGGTTCTCTAGTTTATAAAATCCACCGTGTTTCATTCTGATGTTTGTGACGGTCAGAGATCCAGTTTGATTGTTCAGCTTCAGTCTGTCTCTGAATCTCCCATCAAGAACATCATCATATACAGTCATGCTGTCATCTGTTACATTGATTTCAGCTATTAAATATTTCTCAAATCTCCACTGAATCAGATCATCATCCATTATTTCAGTAAGATCAGAGTTTAGAGTGACTGAATCTCCCTCCATCACGAACACTGACTTCTCTTCATCATCACTAAACACACCTAAAGAACAGAGGTTTTGGAGATTAAAGCTTGATTTTGGTTTGATGAATCTTTCATTAAAATACTTTTAATTATTTGAATGTAAAGTGAGTAATATTCTTCAGCAGCACAAACACTAAATATGCTGAATAAAAGGATAAATAGATTTTTATATGGAACAATATCTAAGTAAAAAAAGACACTTTAATGTTACAATAATGTCACATAAAAAAAATAATTCTGTTGGGTATTTGAGTTTCATATTTATTTAATCAATACATCCCTAATAACTGAGAATAGACCTGAATTGAAACTTGATTACACAGTAAAATCAAAGTTCAGTTATTTCTATAAGAAACTGAAACCATAAAAACAGATTTCAAACTCACCAACCAGATGCCACAAACAGAACCAAAATCTGTGAAACATCTTCAACGTTTGCAGACCACAAATATGAAAAGACAAACTCTTCAATCTGGTTCAGTAATAAAATGACTGATGAAGTGATGTGAGACTGATCTGTAGTAAAGTGATGTGAAACTGTCAGAATAACCGAGTGAGACCATCCACCTCTTTTCTTTCTGATTAATTCACACTATGAACACTGTTGCTTCAAGCTCCAGTATGTGTCAACTTCCTGTAGAACAGTTATCAGAGAAGTTTAAAGTGTCTTAAAGCAGCGTTTGATCTGCTCATGAGATCCTGAGAGTGTTTGGCTCTGCTCTCTCCTGTAACTGTCTTCAGCTCGTTTGTTCTTCATTTCTTATCAAATGTCTCAATTGTTTCTCCTCTCAGACTGATTTCAGAGTTTAATGGCTTTATGGAGCAGGAACAGATCAGTGTTGAGACTCAAAATAGCAACCTTCAGTCTCAGTTCAAACTGACTCCATTCATCACTGATGAAGCTTCAGATTTCAGTCTTTGAGGAAGAGGAATATAGAAAGATATGTTGTGTCTGAGTCCACAAACACTGCTTAACTGTAGATATAGTTCTAAAACTCTATGATATATTTCTATGTGTAAAACATTGCACTATGTGCATGTATGTAAAATAGAGCTGTCAGTTATATTCTATAAAGATTAAGGAAACCTTATGCAACTCAAGTTAGTACAAAATTGCAGCAACATTCAATGTAGAAACACAAAAGAAAGAAATGCTTGTCTCCACAACACTGCTTGTGTGGTCAAACAGTTTCACAAGAAAAACCACACTGGTCAACTAGATTCACCAGCCCAGTTTTGCTTGAGAACAGCATGTCAAACAGTCTGGACCAACATTTTCCTGCAGGGAGGTTTCATTTTGACCCACAAACACAGCCACACTACATTCATACATACAAAGCTGTGAATCTTAATGAGAACAGTGGCCTGGAAAGTTAATAAGATGTGGCTTTTTGATTGGAGAAAATCTATTTGAAACACATGTGAGTTTACATTGGTCTTTTCTTCTGAAGAAACTGAGAAGTGTAGAGACCTGTATCAGTGTTTCCTGAAATTCAAGTTATGAAGCACTTACACAAAATCCTCATAATCTCACTATAACAGTAATGAGTGCCAGAAAATAATACACTCAAGAAATTAAATATCATTTTTAGACAAAAAAGCCTCTGAAGCGCCTCCTGCTGGATGAACCGTCGAGACGAGAAACATTCTCAGACTGTGATGATGTGTTTCCACAGTTATTAACATCATAATCTATTAAAATAATGTAATTAAAACCAGTGTATAAAAGTCTGCAATGGTGCACTGTTCTCTACAGCCTAGTAATTCATTGTATTTTTCTAGAGCATTTGTGTTTTGTTTATATACTGTATATATATATATATATATATATATATATATATAAACTGTTTTTAACTCACCATAGACAATGAAAATAATGCTCATGTTGTGGTTTGTTTTAACTGTTTTTTGCTTCCAAAACTCTTCAAAAAAATGTTTTTTCTATCTTTTTTTTTACACATTCTTTAAGTGTAAGATGGATGCATTTTTCTCAGTCCTGTTACCAAAACTCTAATGTCTTTCAAAAAGCATGTTTAAAAATATGTCAACAAATTTGTTCATTTCCCCCTCAGGCAGGTGTTTATTTTTAAAGAAATTGTTGGATTCATGGTCAAAAAAATATTCTTTTTATCATTAAAAAAAATCACTATTTATCTACACAAGGTGTATTTTTCTAAAGTACACAAACACATTTTTTTTTTCATTTTAAAGGCGACTCAAACCTCAAGCTTATCAATTTTCTATGATGCAATTTATTAAACAATGGAATAAATTATGGAACAAACTTCATTTAAAAAATAGTGGTCTAACTTTATTTTTTAAGGAAAAAACTATTTAGTATCAGGAATGAAACTGGTAACAGGAAGGAGTATCCATTATATTAGTATACAGGTTTGACTACACGTGAGGTGTTAATGCACTGAAATAATGAAAGTGTTGAACATTGACTAGTGAGATGACCTCACAAAAAGGCCAAATCATGTTTCTATTTAAATCTAGTGGTCTGCAGAGGTTTTTGTTAGGGTTATGTTTAGTGGTAGAGGATGGGTTATAAGATAAGATATACATATATTTTATATAAAATATAAAATTGATATTGAAAATAATAAACTTAACAAATAATATATTTTCAGTTTTTCTGTGGATATTGTTTTCTTATAGCGCACCTCACACTCAAATGCCATTCTATATATGAGTCTAATACATAATTGCCACAGGACAGAAATCATACATTTTCTGTCATACTTGCAGGAATGTAATATATATATATATATATATATATATATAAAAATGCAGGAACAACCATACATTTTCTCTGGGCAAAAGCATTGTCAGTGTGGATAGAAGGCCAAAATGTTGAGAAAAATGTTTTGTCTAGATTAATATGGATGTAGCCTAATATTTACCTTAATAAATCTGATGACAATACTCACTCCTGTTACTTTTACTCAGTTATTATATATAAGTATAGGATATATGAGTATATGAGTAACAGGACTGAGATTTTAGGATAAAATTAGCAAATAAATATAATCTAGCCACATGGAGTACATGCTAATATTATGAGAATACTCAGCAAATTATAGTGATTCACCAAAGATTTGTATTTTTAAAATAAACAAGTAACATCTAAGAAATAATTTTGGTAACAGGACAGTATATTTATAATAACGCACCCAGCCACCGTTACAATATCATCAAATATACAGAAAAGAAAATAAGACCACATGCTTTCGATCATTTCATTGCCTTCAGAAGATCCAGATGTTGCAATATTATGTTGAAAATGTGTCTTGTGGAATTTTCACAGCTTTTTAGAGGGAGAATGTGTTAGGGTAACAGGACTGAGTGAAAACCTGGGGACACGACTAAAATGTGTATTTTATCCAAAATAGTATAAATTTATTTTGAAATAAATGTATTTAAAGCACAGATGGGATATGGAGGTACACAAAAATGCAAAATAAAAATGATTTCCGAAGAATTTTAAAAATTATATTTCATGTTAAAAAGTAGCGTTAGACACATGGGGACATGTTATATTTTCAGTGTTTTAGGTCGTTTTTAATAATTTTTTAAATTATATATTTTAAATGTGCAGTTAGATTAATGTGCAGGACACTTTGCTTAATAATAAAATGTATTTTATAGTTAATTTGTATGTATGTTTGTACCTATAATGTCCTGGGGACAGAGATGGAATCGATTCGGTGGAATGTCCCTTGTACTGTACAATAATGTATGAGACGAATCTACTTCATATGCTGTTGATGGTAACTGTTTTAATTTACTCCCTTAATATTTCTGGTGGTCATATGGCGTATGTCTGCGAATACGGGACAAACTGCATTATAGCTTTCATACGAGACGCTTCTTTGTTGCTTTAAATATGGGGATCCATATTTCAACCCCAGTGGCATGACAAGACCGGCCCACCGGAAATCCTCCCAGTGCTCCCGAATCCCGATTAGCCAATCCGGGCCTGCTCATAAACGTTACTAGGCAACCAGAAGTGAGAACGCCTACTGGCGACCGACCTCTCTGGACACTAAAGACATGCCTCGTCAAAAGTCGGGACATTTTCAGACATTTACAGCATTATTAGTGTCTGACAAACGGACAGGGAATATGGTTAACGTTTCTGTTTTGTTATGTTTGTGGTTGTGTCGTCTGCTTGGTAAGTTATGAATGTGTTTTATGACTTAACGCATTGTTTTACTGCTGTTCCGAAATGTAACCATGGTTTTATTATAGTAAAACGATGTTTTTTGGCGTGTTACTTACCATTAGTGTAACCACAATAATAATAATAATAAACTAAAAAAACATATATATAATATATATATGGTTTTGGTTACAAAACCATGGCTAATTTGTGATTGAAATAACTACAATAACCATGTTTTTTGTTTTATTTGTAATAAAACCATGGTTCATTTTCGTAAAGGGTTTTCAAGTGTTTATTTATTAGTTTAGGAGTGTGGTGTGTAATTTTGCTGAAGGGATTCAACTAGAAATATACCAAAACAAATCTTATCTTGTTGTAAAACACTGAAAATTCACAACTTCAAAATAAATTGATGTCAGTGTTATAATATAAGCATATTTTCAACAGGCATGTAGCTAATTTAAGGTGCTTTATAACATTTCATTTTCTCAGTATACAAATAATTTAGTCTATCTAGTCAGTAACTATAACTTGTCAACTGAATAACTATAAATCAGCTGATCTACAGATGCTGTTTCACTTCTGTTAGCTCGCAAAAAAATGAACGCTGAAGAAATTGCACAAGAAGAATTGCTCGGGCGCATTAATGAGGAACAAATCATTTCAGAACCACACAAAACATTTTGACTGTCCGTGTATGAGATCTGCAGTCTTGCAAATGCTCTTCAACAGCATAGACCTTGTATATGGGTGTATTATAGATTGGAGCCCAAACACAGGGGCCCTTATGGGCTATGTTGTCCAGGAATTAATTTAATGGGCTATGTGTGCCTCAGAGCATCAATATTTTATTAAAGTTATCGATAAAAGTTTTGTTTCATTTATACTGAAGAGCTTTAATGTGTAGTAGCAATGTAGTTATCATTATGGTTATATTTATAGTTATTATTCTTGGTGTGAGTGGACTTTTAGTCTGTGACAAAATATATTTCTGTTTGTTTTCCAGATGTGACAGATGCAGTGAAGACAATATCAGTTATGGAGGGAGATTCAGTCACTCTAAAGCCTGATGTTACTGAAGTACAGAAATATTTGTTGATACAGTGGATGTTTGAAAGTACAAGAATAGCTGAATTTAACAGGCTCACGCAAACCAGCTCAACCTATGATAGTGCTGATGGGAGATTCACAGACAGACTGAAGCTGGATCAGACTGGATCTCTGAACATCACAAACACCAGAACCACAGACTCTGGACTTTATAAACTTACACTTGTCAGCGAAGAGACCAAATACAAGATATTTAATGTTACGGTCTATGGTGAGTAGGCCATTGTGGCACAATTTGCACTAACCTTCATTTGAATTCTTTTCATTATTCCTTACATCCACATTTTATGATATTGGCTGCTTTAATTACATTTAAATACATTTCTGTAAATAAAGATCTGTCATTACCAGATTCTCCACGGAATACATCATCACCGGAAAGATCGTTAAACTCAAATTTTGAGACGTTTGTGGTGAACAATTCAGCCATCAATCAAACTGAGAATAACAACAATACTGAACTTCATCAGCAAAGTTCAGGTACGTCGCTGATGATATTAGCATTTATTTACTAAGCAGAACTCTTGTTAGATGAGTTCAGATAAATCTGTGTTATATAGTAAAAGCTCATGGAGAGAACCACATAATCACATTTCTAGGAGTGAATAAAAAATGTTTAGAATTGCCCATGTTCTACAATCCTATTGTCAGGATACACAGGGGAGCCAGGAACAAGGAGGCGAGGAGCTTCTTCCAAACTTTGAATAATTATTAGACCAACAGGAGACACATACCTCTGGACATTAATACCAGACACCAAAGCAGGGAAACACAGGGCTTGTAAAGGGGAGACTAAACTATATAATTAACAACACAGGGCTGGGGACTAATCAACTAATGACACAGGGCTGGGAACTAATAACTACAAATGAGGACAGGAACAGGAACTAACCAAATATGGGCACGAGAGGAGGGGAAACACAAGACACGGAGAGACAAAGTCTGACACCTATGTTATCTGGCTAATTTAAAGAAAATGTGCAGACACACTCAAATGTGCACACATTGCCTTTCCAGTGGACACTTGAACTCCTAATAATAACCCACAAAACTGGCACCTATATTCATAAGAGACTTAAATTATTCTGATTCAGCATTTTTCTTTATTTCAGACAAAATCCACTGTTGTGGTTATACTGAAGCTGTGATCCGATTGGCTCTCTCTGCTTTGGCGTGCGTGGTTACTGTTGCTGTGCTGGTTTATGATATCAGATCTACAAAAAGTGAGCTGAATAGAACAGAAGAGACTAAAGATTACCTCCAGACTCTTGTGAAATCAGACCAGCAGTGTGAATTGAGCAGAAGGATGAGTTCCATATATGTTGATATGTCAAGTCAAGTCAAGTCACCTTTATTTATATAGCGCTTTTAACAATACAGATTGTGTCAAAGCACTTAACAGTATCAAAGTGGAGGATAGAGTGTCAGTAATGTATAAAAATAAGATTAAACACTCAATTCTCAGTTAAGGCATTTCATTATTGAATTCAGAGATGTCATTGTCTAGCTCAGTTTAGTTTAAATAGTATCTGTGAAATCAAATTGACGATAATCACTAGAAATTAAGTGTCCCCAACTGAGCAAGCCAGAGGCGACAGCGGCAAGGAACCAAAACTCCCTCTGTAACAGAATGGAGAAACCAGGCTCAGTCGGGGGGCCAGGTCTCCTCTGGCCAATATGTAAAGCAAACCATACATCAATGCTTTGCACCTTTCATGCTCCTTGCACAGCTTGGCCTATTTATTAACAGATTATATTTGCATTCATTGGCTGATCTATTCAATTTCTTATATTACTCTAAACATAATTGCTCCAAACAAAATAATAATTAGCAAGACAAATGAGATCGTAAAAGCATTTCATAGGCTAAGCTTTCAGTTCTGCTGTATCCTTGAAATTAATCTCACAGAGGCAGCTGGTGCACATTTTTAATAAAGATTTGGTTTTACAATAGTGTGGAGCTCATTTTGTTATATCGGTTCTACTGTACGTTTACAATGTTCAAATAGCAGTTGTGGCTATGTGATTCACTGATTTCACATGATACACTTGCAGGTAAGTTTGCGAAGTGAAAGAAGTGAGACTAGCTGTGGCCTCGGTTGGTTACATCTGTACAGAAGATGTAACATATATGTGACCCTGGAGCACAAAACCAGTCTTAAGTCGCTGGGTATATTTGTAGCAATAGCCAAAATTACATTGGATGGGTCAAAATGATCAATTTTTCTTTTATGCCAAAAATCATTAGGATATTAAGTGAAGATCATGTTCCATGAAGATATTTAGTAAATTTCCTACTGCATATATATAAAAACTTAATTTTAGATTAGTGACATGCATTGCTAAGAACTTCATTTGGACAACTTTAAAGGCGATTTTCTCAATATTTAGATTTTTTTGCACCCTCAGATTCCAGATTTTCAAATAGTTGCATCTCAGCCAAATATTGTCCGATCCTAACAAACCATACATCAATGGAAGTATTATTTACTCAAATTTTGACACTTTAGACTGGTTTTGTGGTCCAGGGTCACATATGTTATAAGCTGAGCCAAGGGGGCAGTCACAGGCCATTGCTCATCACATCTATATGATATGGGGTGGGCAGAACTACGTCATTCTGACAGGGCCCTCAGAACAGCCTGATTTGAGAAAGGGGATTTTAAAATAGGGATTTAAAAAAAAAAAACACTGGGTGGATTTTTATCATTATAGGATGGATGTGTACACACACTTCCAACACACATTCATGTTCAAACAACTTGTAAAGTGAATTTTGCATCCGATGACCCCTTTAATGAAATAAGTGGGATGTGCATCCAGTTTCTAAGCTAATAATGAAAGAGTTTCATACACGTTTCCCAGTTCATCTTAAAAAAAAGTTTTACATCTTGGTGAGTTTAGACGCTCAACAACACACATTATTCCCTTTCGTAAAATCAGAAATATGTTGTTGCGCTGAAATGCTGATGATGTCACAGTGATTGACATTGGTGGGCGTGGCTTATCAATCATTCACTCATACCTCATTTCAACAGCGGCATCCCTACAGTCAATGAATCATTAGGTTGTTCTCCTGTGGATCCTGAATGAAAATACAGAGAGAATCACAGAAAATGAAAAAAAGAGAAAGAAACAATATACATGTACATCTACACACCAAGGTAAAGGTAAAAATAAATGCATAATATAAGACAATGAAAGTGTTTTTTGACCATGCATGCATGTCAGCCTGTTGTTGTGGACTCCCAAAACCAAAATTTTAACCTTTCATAACCCATAATAGGGGCACTTTAAGACTTAAGGACTATTGAATTATAATGCTTCTATGGTGTTTTTTTGTCTTTTTATTGATTGACAACCTAAAAGTGAACTGTTCCTTTTGAGTTAATTGTGTTATAATGCTCTAGTGCGAAATTTCATGGAACCTTTTTACCCTATAAAGAACCTTTTGACCAATGGAAATGTTCCATGGATGTTAAAGCTTCTTCAGAGAATTATCAATGCCAATAAAGAACTTTAAGAGTGTATTGTGAAAAAAAAAAATGAAGAGTTCTAAATCCGTCTGAGGTTTTTCTTAAAAATTAACATTTTTATCAGGCTCCATGTATAGGTACTTCTGAATGGGCTGAGGCTGGGATTTAGCAGGTTTGAAGTTAAAGTGTTTGAGTGGAGAGCATAAACTCAGTACCATTATCTCATTTTTGACAGAGGTGGCTTTTAGAGGCTTTCGCATGGGAAGTCTTCACATTTAGTTGTTAGAATAAATGTTGTTCTACTCACATGTGACAGTCACATTGAATCTTCTGAATGTGGTATGTTTGCTGTTGATGATCTGTAGTTTAAAATGTCCACTGTCTGTGGTTTCAATGTTTCTGATGGTGAGAGATCCATTCGACGTGTTCAGCTCCACTCTGCCTGTGAATTTCTGACCAATACTAGTCTTTCCTGAATCAGTTTTAACAACGAGACGGTTTTCAGGTCCAAATGTCCACAGTATCTCATCATCACTCTGTATGTCAGTATCAGTCTCTAGAGCGATAGAGTCTCCCTTCTTCACTGGCACTGTCCTCACTTCATGTTACAGCAACACACAGAAATACAGGGGAGAATCAGAATGTGAATTAAGTTAGCATTTTCAACATCACATACATTTAGATAACATTTTAACCTAGTTTGCATGTTGCTTGTTTTAGTTGTATACAATTTTGGCTTGGACACCTAATAAAAACAAAAACAAAAAGTAATTCAAATTTTATTGCACTTTATAATCTAATAAAATGATCTAATCTAATCTAATCTGTTCACACAGTGCGGTATCATTGATCTACTCACTTTTGACAGTAAGAATGAATCGCTTGTTGATTTTCTTCTTGGTGCTGTTGTTGCTGATTTGTAGTATATAGAGTCCAGAGTGAATAATCATGGTGTTATTGATGGTGAGAGATCCAGTCTTATCATTCAGCACCAGTTTGCTTCTGAATCGTTCATCAAAACCACCATGTGTCTGTTTGGTCTCTCCATTGATTTCAGCGATGAGATCGTGGTCATCGTGATACCACCAGTGTACCTTATCATCTCCCTGTAGGTTAGTTTCAGTCTCCAGAGTGACAGAATCTCCGTCTGCCACTGACAGTTTCTTCTCTTCAAAGAGAAATGTGAAATGTGTTCATGAGATCAAGCTAAACTTTACAACGAGATTATACTGTACATCATTTTCACTTTGTGACAAAAGGTGCATTTACACTCTTCAACTGTTGTCCTTAAAAATGCGTGTATCACATGATAAAGTAGGCTTGAAAGCTAAGCAGGCAGCATGCATTTATACAAAAATTGCAATTGCAGAAGAAAAATTATGAATATATTTAAAGGGAAAGTATAACTGAAAATTATCCAATCACGAATCACGAATCACGACAAACACGATTGGAGTTCTATTAAAAATGTCTTTGCTCTTCCAAGATTTATAATGGTAGTTAATGGGAAAGGGAAAGGGGAAAGGGAAGTGGTGTGTGGCCACCATGGTGACCCATACTCGGAATTTGTGCTCTGCATTTAACCCATCCAAGTGCACACACACAGTAGTGAACATATACCATACGCAATTTGAGGGCTTGATATTATGAAGGCTTGATATTATGGGGCTTGATATTATGAAGCTCAAAAAGTGCATACTTATCTGTATTAAAAAATGTATTTAGTTACTACTTTTAGTACACTTGAGTGTACTAGTGTATAAAAGATGGGTTCAAGTGTACTACAAGTGGTAACTAAATAATTTTTTTAAATACAGGTATAGTATGTTAAAAATCACATTTTAGTTCATATTCATAGTGTCTCAAAATAGCACAGTTGAGTACACTTAGATTATCTGAAGTTTAGCTTAAGAAGTACTAAAGAATAATTTTTAGTACATTAAGTACAACATCAGTGAAAATAGAGCACTTTAAGTACATTATGGAAGTGCACTTTTTTTCACCTGGGTCCATCCATCATAAAAGTAATCCATATGATTCTAGAGGGTTAATAAAGGCCTTCTGAAGCGAACAGATGGGGTTTTGCGAAACAGCAGTAGACAAGTCGAGTTCCGGCAGAAGAGTGACCTCTGACCTAACACATAATAGAGGACGTAGGAGTAGCGTGAGCTTAGGTGAGAATAGACGCCTCTCACGGTTCAAACAAATAAAGCTGGGCAGCAAACTCAAGCTCCTACTCTCTTAAACCAAAATCCTCCAACATTTCTCTTTAAAAACTCAGTTTAGACTTCTAATTTGTGACTGGTGTTTTGTTTTGATCTATGCTTTGCGCTTTCCGAATTTGTCAATTCGTCATATGACAACTCAACTTGTGTATGACTGTTTGCCTGAAGCAGGTTATTAGTTTATAAAGTTTTAAATATGGATATGTTTCTAACAAAAACCCATTGCTTCACTTCATTAACCCTTTGTAGCTGTGTGGATCACTTTTATGATGGATGGATGCGCTATTTTGGGCTTCAAAATCTCAAGCTCCGTCTACTACAATTATAAATGTTGGAAGAGCCAGGATATGTTTTAATATAACTCTGATTGTGCTCGTCTGAAAGAAGAATTCATATACATCTTGAATGGGGTAAATCATGGGGTAATTTAAAATTTTGGGTGAACTATCCCTTTAAATATGAAGTGTTCAATTACACGCAGTGAGACAATGTGGGAAATCTACCATTATTTGTATGGCAAATAAATCTATTCACTCAGAATCAGGATGGTACAATAAAACAAAACAAAAAATCTAGAACCAAATGAAAACATTAATATGCAAAAATCATATAGCTCATAGTTTTCGTCCTGTTCTATCAGCTGTAATACTCACCCATTTTTTTTTCTAGTTCAGAGATCTTGCGGCGATAGTGAACCACAACAGAGGATACAACTGCAGCCAAAAGCAGAGCAGCAACAACAATTCCTGCTATAAGACCTGGAGACGGATCTGAATCTGGAACAGCTAAAGACATACAAAATACAAAAACAATTTGACAATACAAAAACATAGTTGTCAATAAAGCTCTTTCTGATTCTGAGACCGTGAATGTGATGATCTGAAAACAATGAAATGAACATAAATAAATAAGCGTCAAAAAGTAAGTCCTTCGGACACTACAGTGAAAGCTTTTATTTTTATATTTGCAATTTTAATTTTAGTCTTTAGTAACTTTGTTATGTGTTTTTGCAATTATTTTAGCTTTAAATTCTTTTAGTTTCAGATAAGTCATTTTAAGACTAAGACAAGGTTAGTTCACCCAAAAATGAAAATTACTAACCCTCAAGCCATCCTTGGTGTATATGACTTTCTTCTTTCAGACGAACACAATCTGAGTTATAATACAATTAATCCTGGCTCTTCCAAGCTTTATAATGAGATTTTGAATTTCAAAAAATTCCATCATTCGACCATAAAATTGCTCCACATGGCTATGGGGGAACTTTTTTGAGCTTCAAAATCTCATCTCCCATTCACTGCCATTATAAAGCTTGGAAGAGCCATGATAAATTTTACTATAACTTTGATTGTGTTCATCTGAAAGAAAGTCATATACACTTAGGATGGCTTGAGGGTGAGTAAATCATGGAGTAATTTTCATTCAAACTATCCCTTTAAGCTTAAACTTATTTCAGCTACACTGTTGTAAAAGTTGTAAATAAAACAAAGATTAATGAAGTAGTTTTTACTTTTTTACTATGTGATACCATTTTTGTAAGTGTTTGTGAAATTTACTAGCAATTTCTTAGTGAAAATTGTTTCAACAACATTTTTAAAAAATAAATATATATAATTTATTTTATTTTAGTTTTATTTCAACTACAAAAAACATTTTTAATAATTTTAGGTTTATTTAACAATGACAAAACTGAAATGGACTGTCGACATTTGTGCAATTTACTATGTAATACTAAAGTCTCCTTTGAAAAAAACATCATATCATATCACCCTGCCCAACTGTCAATTGTTTAAAAATGTATCTGTAGCCATGTAAATGTTGAATCAGTTAATCAAACACCAAGTATTCCTAATTGGTGCAAGTATCAATTCCAAGTGCTCACCTGAGTCTGACACTACATTGAAAGACTTGCTTTATGAAGACTCACCACTCACAGAAACCAGGAATTGCTGTGAGCTCTCACGGCCTCTGATCTGTAGTTCATAAAGTCCAGAGTCTGTAGTTCTGGTCTTCTTGATGGTTAGAGATCCATTCGGATCCAGCTGCAGTCTGTCTCTGAATCTCTCATCAGCGTTGTTTAATGATGTGTCATTAGTTTCCACATCAATTTTAGCCAGGAGGATGCCTTTATCTCCAAACCTCCACACTATTAGATCATCTCTCTGTACTTCAGAAACATCATTCTGTAGAATAACAGACTCTCCCTCCATCACTGACAATGACTTCACTCCATCCGTCTCACTAACCACACCTGAATAAAAATCAGGTCAGAGCTGGAGTATTTTAATACTGCTTATACAGTGTGCAGTGTTGCGAGATACTCACCAATAACAATAACTTCAAATATCTTGGTCATAGTCTTTTCTCGAGAGATGCTGAGTTTATATTGTCCCAAGTGTCTGATTCTGGTGTTTCTGATGGTGAGCGATCCAGTCTTTTGATCCACCTGCAATCTGTCTCTGAATCTCCCATCATCAGTGACAAAAAATGAAGTCAGGTCATGCTTTCTCGTTATTTGAGATATGATAGAGTCTTTAGGTCCAAACAGCCACAGTATGGTATCATCGTTCTGTATTTCAGTGAGATTTGTGTATAGAGTAACAGAATCTCCCTCAATCACTGTCATTGTCTCAACTCTTTCTGCTCCAAACACACCTGCAGAACATAAATTAAAAAATTATAGCTATTGCTGAATACAATAACATACTAGTAACCTTATTTTCAAATGAAAACACTGTGTGAGACAGATACAAAATTTCTTTTTCAAAGCTTGTGTTAAGTAAATTGTAATGGTAAAAAGACTTCATAACAGAAATAAGCAGCTCTGGCCACTCATGGACACATCGTGATCCAGGATCCCATTGTCCTCTAGTCTCTAAATTTTTAATCCAGATCTTAAAACAAGTAATATTGCTGCATTATAAGCCAAAAAAGCTAAATTACATGTATAGCATTTAATTTTCTTAATGCACATTTTATCAATTGAATGACATAGTATATCTGACTGTCCCACATTAGTCAAAACATGCTGTCACACTTTTGAAACATCCTTTTCCAAAGTGGGACGGCAAAGATTTCTTTAAATAGAAAATATGCATAACCCATTTTAACAATATTATTGCAAAATTTGATGTACAAATACATCACAAATATAATTTGATAACAGTTTAGAACATTGTTTTATTTATAACAGATTTATATCCTTAACATTCATTTTGTCTAAATCCTATGTCACTGTCATTTCAGTAAACTTTACTAGAGGTACTTCCTGCACTGTTAGACATTTCTGTAATTTCTGCAGTTATTTACTGTATATCACCCAGTATAATACTGCAAATTCCCTTTACAGTAAATAACTGTAATATCCTTTGCATCATGGGAATTTTCTCTGACGTCAAACCACACATACAGAGACTTACTGTATTTTTTTAAAATGGCTGTATACTACTGTATTTGCTGTAAACACTCTCATGCAGTGTATGTTTCATTTATACTCGAAGCCGGATGGCGCTCTCGCGCAGAATGTCCGACACGGCCTCATAGAAGTAGCTACTAACTTAGGAGTCACGACGTGCAAGAACCCAGCTATCGCTGTAGCCAAAGCTATGTAGAAGCTGAATAAAAAAAACGTGAAGACAGTAAACACATGATTGCTACATCATATGGTTTATGGGTGTTTTTTCAAGTCATCTCCAGGTAATAAAAAAGCATCTGATTCTGAATAATGCAGAGCTAATTGACATAGCATTTATTACACTTGGCAATAGATACTAGGCTATATATCTTCTGCCTTATTCTGTGATAAAAATGGAAAAAAATGTAGTATATATACAAATCATAAAATTGTCATTAGGAAAATACAGGAAAAATATTATAAATTATTGGTTATTGCCAAGCAGTGTATTTGATTTCTCAGCCAATTAAAAGCAAGAGGTAATAATAAATAAATAATAATAATAGTCACAAAACCTGTCAATTAGACAAAGTTATTATATTTGACATTTCTGTCCCCCTCACTTCTGAAATGATTGAGAATCACATTTTTTTGTTTGTTTCAAGTAGAGATCACAATTCTCACACAATTCTGAACAGACAACTAAACAAAATAGCATGCAATTTACTAGAGGTTCTGACAAAATGTCAGTTGCTGCAGTCTGTTTATGTATTTATTTTAATTATTTATTGCAAAATCTGCACCTCTTCTGTGGATAATATTATTTTTCTAAAGATCCTTACTCAAGCAGCAGAAGTTAAGTGACAGTGTGCAAATATTACTGTGCAAATAAATATTACAAAAAATATTAAATTATTCCAGTTTAACCTAACGTTAGTAACAATTACCCGTCAACATGGCGTTAACAAATTTTACTATGGTAAACTGCGCTGTCGTTTCAAACGATAGCTTATTGAATTTTGTCAGCTCATTGAATTAAGTTACCGAATTAAAATTATTTTTAACAATCTTATATTATCATTATATAATGATTACAGCTTATCTTATATTAACATTAGGTTAACTAATTTGAAATTTTGTTCAAGTGTTAGTAGTTATGTTGGCCAGTAGCCTATTGAGAAAATAAAATCGTATGTTAGCTAAGTTAAACAAGTTTTATGGCTAGCTGCCTTTCCAGTTTTAGAATTAGTTTGTTATAGTTTTTAATGGAATTTAAGATTTACTGCATTTTTTTGTATTTGTGTTACAACTGCAGGCAACTGCAATGAAGCATCTCTAAAGACATGAGCATGCCAGCAACCCTGAGAGTGATAATTCATATAAGAGAATAACTATGGTTATTCAAAAAACTATGGTTTTGAGAGGTTTGTGTATTTTATATGGGGTTTACTTTTTAAAAGTGTGCCATTTCTACTTCTTGTTTTTCAGAGAAGACATTTCTGTCACTAACAAAGTGGATGGTGAGCAAAGGTGGTGGCCACGTTTCGGAGCAGCACCTGGGTTTTGCAGATGGCTATGCATTCTTTGGCTGCTTGTCTTTTTCCCCATTATGTTTCTGTTGCCTAAAGATTCGTTGTGATGATAAATCCAGAGGATACAACATAATGCACTGCAAAACGTCCTAAGACAGGAGAAATGGTGAAGATGCACTGTTCCAGTGTTGGAAGACTGTATTTTTAAGTGTTATACATGCAATGTTTTAAATAAAGCATTTTACATTTTGTAATTATTGTGTCTGTTTTAATTGAATGCCAGTAGTACCTTTGTAGAGTAAATAAAATGAATTCTGTATAAAAATAATCAAATGTAATGAAATCCATATTAAAATGAATGAATTACAGTAGTATACCGATGATTGGATTTTTTGTACAGTAATTTACTGTAAAATAGTACAATAGTTTACTGTAAATCTTAATTACAGTAACTTACTGGCAACAGTGTTGCCAGTAAGTTACTGTAAAAACCATTTGAAATGTCTAACAGTGTGTTTGATGATTTTCATGGTAACATTTCTGACATAATTTCCAGAAAGTGATTTCAATAACTTGACACCCCTGCTTGAATTCAACACCAATCATGTTAACTTTAATGTTGTAAAAGAAGAGATAAATGCACTGAAGCTTAGGTGTCCCTTATTAGTCAATGTCCCACATTACACTAATCCACCCTGTAACAAAACATCATTTTTTCTTTAAAACGGTTACACGTTGTTTGTTATATACTTTTTTTTAAATTAAAATGGAAATCATTTTACTAGATAATTTAAACCTGACTGACTGCTTCACTTCCACTTTAATTTGGAAATCTCTTATTTCACTTATCTGACCAACGGTCGCTTAATAGAGCAAAATATTATGTTAACTTAAAGAGTTACATTGTTAATTGTTTTTGGCTTTATTCGTAGTAGAAAAGTATTTTTTTGTAATTGCTTTGCTTTTGTGGTAATCCGTGGTCTAATGTTCGATGGTTGAATGCCATCTAGTCGTACCCAGCTTTTAAAAAAAAAAAAAAAAAAAAAAAAAACGTATTTCATAAGTTACACCCATAATTTGTGCAAAGGTTAATATGGTGGATAAGAATTTTATTTTATTTTATTTTATGTTTTAGAATGTTTTATTGTAATTGTACACAAGACACAACGGAATTCCAGAGCTTCTGCATAAGGTGCTTGGTAGACAGAAATAGACTAAAAAGAAATATGCATAGGCTAATACAAAGAGATGTACAATTAAAAAAAAATATTAAAACTAAGACAAAATAATAAAGAGAATGAAATAGAAAAAAATGCTTATATATAAAAATGTATCTATTGATATATTGCTTACAAAAAAGAAAGAATTGAGGTACACCAGACACGTCCCGTTTATGGCTGAAGTCCAAAACAATGAATATTATCGAATCATTATCGCCGCTGCACTTCAAGCTTCTTTGAACAAACTGTGAAATGAAATGTCAATCAACAGCAAATTAAATTTTCTTGTGCTTCTTGGATGGTCAATCAAATGTTAGGATCTCCACTGTTTTTTTGTTTTTTTTTGACAGCACAATTGCATCCGGACTGTATATAGATTTAATTCAAACCGTGTTATACATTTTCCCCTTGCATGTTGCTGCAGTAAACACGGGCTGAGGGTGAAGATTACAGAATTTAGAATTTATTACAGAAATTTCCGGCACATGATTCAATGATTCAAGCGGGATTGGAATGCATAATGGCGCACGCATTTGTTGCGCAGCTGATGTCTAAAATGAAACCAAACCTCCAAGACCGAAATTCACTTACCGTCCAAAAGCAATAAGGTAAGAAACAGCAGTAACATCCTAGAGCTGTAGCGCCGTGTAGATTCCGAATGTAGCTAATCGATTAATTTCCACTGTGCTCCTCATTCATAAACCGCACCCAAGTGGCTAAAACTTCAAAAATACACTGAAGTTGAACACAGAGACGTTACAACAAATAAGATGCATGGCTTTTCTCACATGTGAGTGATCTAATACATTTATCCGTATAGCCCCGCCCTTTAGACCGTGGTAGACTATTGTTAGGCGGACAGAAACTAATTACTTTTATTTTACTTTACTTTTAGTCATTTAGCAGACGCTTTTATCCAAAGCGACTTACAAATAAGAAAAAGTAACTAAAACTATAAGTTAAAACTCTCTATATACACACATTTAAGAAAATAAAGAAATTAACTAAAAATGACAAATGCATACAACAACATTTCAAGACTAAACATTTAGATGAAAACAAAAAATAAAGCTAAAAACAGGTATGAGGTATGAGTATAATAATGATTCTAACATAACACTAAGCCAAACACCAAACAATATAGCCAAATAATATATATATATATTATTTCATTTCCATGTAGTTGTCAGGGTTCTGTCACTTCAGTCTAGTGTTATTCATGGTTTTGTGACAGAGCCCTGACGCTCCCTTCATGTTCTGTGTTTATGTGAGTGCGCGGCTTCGAGTGTGCTCGAGCCGCGCGCTCTCTTGTCTGCGTGCCTTGTTTTGTGTTGGAGCGTGGTGTTCGGATCCCGGCACTCATGTCTTGAGTTTCGGTTTCGTGTCGGGGTTCGGACACTCGCGCTCCATGTTCTGTTTCACTGTGTGAGCGTGCGGCTCGAGTTCGCTCGGCCGCGCGCTCTCTTGTCCACGTGTGTTGTGTGTGTGTGTGGTGTTGCACGCAGTCCGTGTTTTTATCGGCTGCGTGCTTTTATGTTGTCATGTCTTGTGTGAACACGCAGCTTATGAGTGTTCTCATTAGCTGCGTGTTCATGTCCTGTTTTGCACATGGCTGGTGATTTGTTTTGCTGGCCATGTGCTTGTGTTTTCGTTCTGTGTGAGCACATGGCTTTTGTCTTAGTTTTCTGTGTGCCATGTGCTCTCATGTCAATTGTCTTGACCCCACCCATCTTGTTACCTGATTATTGGTTAATTTGCCCCACCTGTGTTTTCCTCATTACCCTCCTCATTTGCTCCCTTTATAATCTCCTTGTGTTTGCAGTCCCGTGCCAGTTCGTCATTGATGTTCGTCATCGTATGTATCCTGTCGTGTCCTGTCTGCCTTGTCGTGCCCTGTCCTGCCTTGCCAAGCCTGCCAAGCCTCCGTCTTGTTTTTCCCCTACGGGGTAGTTTTTGTTGTATTGTTTGTTTTTTTGATTATTAAAAACCCATTCTCCTGCACAACTGAGTCCTCGCCTCATCCCTTAACCCCCAACCCTGACAGTAGTATGCTGAAGTACTAAAATAACTTAAAATAAAAAACCTATACAGACATAATGAAAAAAACTAATAAAATGGCAACATTACTACAACTGTAACTAAAACTAAAATAGATAACAAATAAAAATCAAACTACATGAGTTTATCAGTAATCCTAAAAATAACACAGAGCTAAACACACATGCTAAAAAACAACATCAACTTACTTACACATAGTAAGAAATGGTTTAAAAAAATAATATTTAATTACAATTACTTGGGCATTGTACTTAAGTACACTTTTTGAGTATCTGTACTTTACTTGAGTATTATTTTTTTCTGGAAACTTATGACTTTAACTTCACTACATTTGAAAGACAAATATTGTGCTTTTCACTCCACTACATTTCTATTAAGGTCCTTGAAGTAGAAAGTCGTTACAATGTAGCAGCTTCAGTGGGTGTCAGTGGGTGATTTTTCTTCTTCTCTAAATCGTGACTTTCTTCTTTTCAGACAGTTTATCAGTAATCACTCTTGTAGGGCTACATGAAGTGAATTCCCTGCATTTTTTAACACTGACCAGTTGCAAATGTGATATTTATTTACAACAATTTAATAATAAGTTTATAATGTGGTTATATATTAGACACAATATTGTCTGATTTTGCTAAATTGTGTTAGTATGGCCAGACAATGCCACCTCAGCACTGCAGGACTGCTTCCAGGACACAGACTGGAACATGTTTAAAGAGGCGTCCACCTACAACAACCACACAGACCTGCATGAGTACACTGAAACTGTGACTGCTTACATCAAAAAGTGTATTAATGATGTGACAGTCACTAAGACCATCACCACACGTGCAAACCAGAAGCTATGGATGACAGCAGAGGTTCGTGGGCTGCTAAAGACCAGAGATGAAGCATTCAGATCAGGAGATAAAGCAGCCCTCAAAACAGCAAGAGCCAATCTGTCCTATGGCATCAAAAACGCAAAACGGTCATATGCTCAAAAAATCAACAATCACTTCACAGACAGCAGAGACACACGGAGCCTGTGGCAAGCCGTTCAGACCATCACTGACTACAAACCCCCACCACAGGCCTGTGATGATGACACATCCCTCCCCGATGCACTCAACCACTTTTATTCACGGTTTGAAATGCAGAACGACACACCTGCACAAAAACTGCCCACACCTCCCAACGACAAGGCGCTCTGTCTGTCTCCAGCCGACGTAAGGAAGACCCTATCTAGGATTAACCCACGCAAGGCTGCGGGTCCTGCCAACATACCTGGCCGTGTTCTGAGAGACTGTGCTGCACAGCTGACAGATGTCCTAACAGATATCTTCAACACCTCGCTGAGCCAGGCAGTCGTCCCCACATGTCTCAAATCCACAACAATCATACCGATACCAAAGAAATCACCTGTGTCCTGTCTAAACGACTACCGCCCCATAGCACTGACTCCAATCATGATGAAGTGCTTTGAGAGGTTAGTCATGCACAACATTAAAACCAGCCTCCCCAACACACTCGATCCACTCCAGTTTGCATACCGTCCAAACAGCTCTTCGGACGATGCAATTTCCTCCACCCTCCACCTGGCTCTTACCCACCTAGAAAATAAAGACTCCTATGTTAGAATGCTGTTCATTGACTTCAGCTCAGCATTCAACACAATAATCCCACAACAGCTCATTAATAAACTAAACCTGCTGGGCCTTAACAATTCCCTCTGTAATTGGATCCTGGACTTTCTAACCGGAAGACCTCAGTCAGTCCGTGTTGGCCACAATACGTCGAGCACTACCACACTGAGCACAGGTGCCCCACAAGGCTGTGTGCTCAGCCCGCTGCTCTTCACGCTGCTGACCCACGACTGCACTGCCAAGTTCAGCTCCAACCACATCATCAAGTTTGCTGATGACACAACAGTGGTAGGTCTCATCAGCAACAACGATGAAACGTACTACAGAGAGGAAGTGGCACAGCTGGCTGAATGGTGTGGCACTAACAATCTGTCCCTCAATGTGGGGAAGACAAAGGAGGTTGTGATGGACTTCAGGAGAAACTCCGTTGACCACCCCCCACTGACCATCGACAGCTCGACTATGGAGAGAGTCAGCAGCACTAAATTCCTGGGGGTGCACATCACAGAGGATCTCACCTGGACCACCAACACCATGTCACTCTCCAAAAAGGCACAACAGCGTCTACACTTTCTCCGCCGGCTGAAAAGGGCAAATCTCCCGCCACCCATCCTCACCACATTCTACAGGGGCACCATTGAGAGTGTGCTGACCAGCTGCATCACTGTCTGGTATGGGAACTGCAGTGCTGCTGACCGCAAGACCCTCCAGCGGACAGTGAACACAGCTGCAAAGATCATCGGTGCCCCTCTCCCCTCCATCTTGGACATTTTCCTTACACGATGCTCCAGCAAAACCAACAGCATCGTGAAGGACTCCACCCATCCCTCCCACAGTCTCTTCCAGCTCCTACCATCAGGAAGACGGTACCGGAGCATCAGAGCCCGCTCTGCCAGACTGCTCAACAGCTTTTTCCCCAGGCTGTGAGAGCCCTGAACTCAAATCACCCCGCCCCCCTCTGAAACCCCATGCAAACCCCTACCTCCTGAAACATGGACCCCCCCACCCAACCTTACCATACCAAAGAAAAAACTGTATGGAACTTCTTTTTTTTGTGCAATTCGAAGTGTGCTACACACAGGTGAGTGGGCCTTAAAAACCACCTGTAGTAACACACTCTCCTCTATGTGCACTAGACACTTTTCACACACTGCTGTGTGTACACAATCCCACAAAAGACTCAGCAATATATGTATGTTTACATGCTCATGCACTACAAATCATCCTGCACTGTTCCCCAGCCAGCTGCTTGACTTACGATGTTTCTCTTTGCACATGTACAGTATTTATGTGAAGCATTCGTATAGTTCGTATTTTTATCTTTTATTTATTTCATTTTTAGTTTTAGTTTGTATAGGGCAAACATTTATATATAGTATACTTATAGTTAAAATCTGTCAGTAGGTTAGTTGTGTATAGGTTTATAGTGTTGTATGTCTGTATTTATGTAGCACCATGGTCCTGTGAGGCACGACATCTCGTTCCACTGTATGTCCCCACATGTAGCGGAATGACAATAAAGCTCAACTTGAACTTGAACTAGTGAAAATATTATATAAAGCCACAGAAGAACTGTTGTGTGTCTCCAAATAAAACACAATAGGTGTTGGACTTGAATCCGGACTGCACAGACTGTTCTGTGTGTGACATCAAAGTACAGCCAGAGCGAATAGACAGCATTTTTGAAATTTTTGTTTTGATGTCAAATAAGTCTTGCTGTTTTGCTTTTTTGTTAAAGCAGTGTTGCTGTTGTAAAGGTATACAGCTACAGTTGTTAAAGCAGGTTTGATTTTTTTTCTTTCTTATCACTCTGTATTTACAGCAATTTCACTGTCCACTCTGTTTAAATGTGGATGAATGGCTACACATAGATGTGTGCACACACTGTCGGAGCTGTGTGAGATCACTACCATCCTGCTTTCGTGGGGGTGGGCAGGGGTGTTACATATATATACTGTATATATTATATATATATACTGTATATATATACATACCTAAAGGGCTACTACTATACCTGTATGTTTTTAACATTCTAAAAGCTCTTTATTCCAAAGATACTACAAGCTACTCAGTGTATTCAGTAGGTATGTATTGTAAGTTGCTTCAGAGGTATTACAAGTATTACATACAACAATAATAAAACAGTGCACTGACATAAAAAAAGGAAATTTACTTTTGGTACTTCTGTACTTTTACTTAAGTAAAAATCTGTCTTAACAACTTTCACTTGTTAATGGAGTAATATTTGACCAGCAGGATCTGTACTTTCACTCAAGTACACTCTTAAAAATAAAGGTGCTTCAAAAGGTTCTTCAAGCGATTCCACAGAAGAACCATTTTTGGTTCCACAAAGAACCATTCAGTCAAAGGTTCTTTAAAGAGTCATCTCTTCCTTACCTTTTTATAATCTGAAGAACCTTCTTTCACCACAAAAAATCTTTTGTGAAACAGAAAGGTTCTTCAGATGTTAAAGCTTCTTTATGGAACCATTTAGACAAAAAGGTTCTTCTATGGCATCCTGAAGCACCTTTATTTTGAAGAGTGTAATGGAGTTGTGTACTTTGTCCGCCTTTGACTATTGTAAAGTGAAAATGAAAGTGATGTTTGGACAAGTATGGTAACCCATTCTCAGAGATTGTGCTCTCTATTTATCTCATCCACGTGCACACACATCAATTACCAATCAAATGCGTTTTATTTAGTGCAACAATAACTGATGGAGGGAGATTCTGTCACTCCAAACCCTGATCTTACAGAAATATTTGTTCCGTGGGATTTATAGTTTATTGGTTTTAGGGGGTAGGATGCTTCTTTTTTTTTTTTTTTTTTTTCTTCTGTGTGTGTGTGTGTGTGTGAATTTACGAGAACTGACTGCAGCCGAGCAACAGAGAACGGAAGCGGTTTCCTGAAAGCTTGTGTATTTATTGTAAAAGTCTACTTGAAAAGAAGCTAAATGCACAATGCACAGTTCCTGTTTTTCACACTGCATCCACTGTTGTCGCATGCTTTGCTATGCTGGTTTATGACTTCAGATCAACCAGAAGTGAACTGATCAGGGCTTCGTTTCCCAAAAGCATCGTAAGCCTAAGAAGTTCGTAAAAACGATCGTACGACTGATCTTAATATTACGGTCTGTTTCCCAAAAGCATCGTAACTTAAATAGCACTTGAAAATCATCGTAGATCTACGAGTGCTCTGGAGTAATCGTAAATCCCTACGTGCATTGTAAGAAAAACGAATTATGAGGTCACCTGCAGGACACTCGGCAGATTACACTTTTAACTTTATTCAAGTGCAATGAGATTATAATTAAAGCTTTTGATTGTACTTTATTGTACATTTTATCACTCGTTTTTTAAAATTTATATAAAATGAAATAATTAAAAAGGGCACAAAACAAAACAAAAATACACATCTAAATTAAATGACTGAACAAAAAAATGAATAAAAGAAGTAATGTAGGAAATATGCTTCAAAGACCGGGAAAAATAGGTATAAACTCATAAAAATCTGTCAATGGTTTGCTGACTTTCACGAAAACCAGCCATGTATTGGACCCGGAAATAACGTCTTGCAGATATTATATAGGCCTACAGTATAGTATTATTATTATTATATATATATATACAGGGTTTCTGCAGGATTTTTAAGCTCAAATAAGACTTTTTAAGACCTTTTTTAAGACCTCCACAAATATAATACCATATGAGTGGGTCGGGGCAATGTCTATAGTACCATATTAAACTGTAAAATGACTGTCAAAAGCATTTTACAATTCATATACAAGTTTTCACAAAAACTATAAGTTTTATAAAACATAAACTTTACATTTCATTTAAACCACTTTTAAGAAAATTAAGTCAAAAGTATTCAGTTATTATCAATAAATTATTATATAAATTAAATAACATGAATTAGGGGTGTGAAATTGACAAAACAATATATATTGTATTTTCTGTTTTATCGATACGATAGTTAGACGATATTTTGCTGAGTGTTATTGAGTTATTGTGCTGATATCTAAAAGATTACCGTTGACAGCTGACTCCCGAATTGATATTCTTCATATTCTGTGTGGTCAGCACAGCAGTGATAGAAAAAATTTTTTCAACAAGTTTTATGGCCATGTTTACCTTTAAGCCATTTTTTACTAAAAGTGTGCATCATCTTTTGAGTCAAATTCTTGCAACCAAGCAGATGAAATCAGTATCACAAAATTATCTTTGCAATCAAGTTTCAAGTTTCGTTTCAAGTTGTATTTGTCACATACACGACTATACAGAGACTGTATAACCAGCAGTGAAATGAGAGTCGGGTCCGCTCCATGGACAGTGCAAATATTTAAACATAAGATAAGATGAATGACATGACAGTAAGCTGTAGAATTAAATATTAATATGAGCATGACTGTACACAACAGGTTATACGGTTGACGAAGCAGCCAATCACAAAAAATAAAATAAATATAAAAATAAGATACGATTTACAAGATACAGAACGTGTTGTGTGCAACAAGTGTGCAATGCATATGAAGTGGCTTTAGATGTATTTACACACTGTTTAATGCAGCTCAAGGACACAGAATGCTAACCTGCAGTTACAAATGCATAAATAATGTTTTGATATTTGAAACAGATGTTTGAAATTATTTTTAAAAAATGAAGATACAAATGTGAAATTAAAACGGCCAATAGGTGGCAGTAAGTCAGTGTTAATAAGTGAGTCATTGTGAACCGAATCATTTAAACGGTTGATTCATTCAGGAACGAATCACTGTCATGTTGCTCAGAGACGCAAAACAGTGCTGTGACTGTGTTTGGAATTATTTTTGTTGGAGAAATGGAGCAAAAGCAGGAAATATGGTGTCTAAAACGTAAGTGTCTTAATATTAACTTATTGTTTATTGAACTGTTGCATAAAATCAAAATCACACTTGTAATCATGCTGACTTTTGGAGAAAAGATGGCACTCTAGTTATTATTAACTGTATATGAAATTATATACCGTAAATATAGGCTATACATTTTCTGCCACCATATCTTAAATTATGTGATCATTCTAAATGTATTTTAATAGACTGAATCGTGCAGTGAAACTCGTACGCGCACTAGTTTAACCTGTTAACTGATCTCTGCCAAGTGTCGCGCTTGGCTGAAATATAACAGTTTTCAAAGACAGAACTGAAGCAGCGCAGCACCGGACTTTAAACTGCAGCGCTCATGTTTATTTAATGAAATCATAGCCTTTTGAAGTTTAATCGTCACATTCAGCCATATCGCAATTCTGGTCTTTCCGTCTCCAAATTTAAGACCTCTTGAAATCATAATTAAGACTTGTACAATTTAAGACTTTTAAGGCCTTAAATTTGATACAACTAAATAAGACTTTTTAAGACTTTTTAAGACCCCGCGGACACCCTGTATATAATAATATATATATATATATATAACTATATAATAATATATATTATATTATATTAACATTTAAATTTGTTAACATTTCAATAAAGCGTGTACTACAATTACGAGCCATTCTATAAATTGACATTTCAGCACTTGACCAATGGATAACGACTCCTAAGTAGCACTTAAAGCACGGCTACTTGTGATTGTGTTGAGTGCATTTTTGGGAAACGCACGTGAAACAATAACGAACGTTCGTAAAATGACTCGTAGAAAACTCTCTTAAGCTCTAAGATCAATCCCCAGAAATCAATTTTCAGTTTAATAGACATCTAATAGCCGTCCAAACAGCCCAGACGTCTAGGCTAAAACAAGGCTAAATTTGGGCTGTCAGTGAAAATTTAATAGACGTCTGTCTAATCGTAGCCCAAGAATAGACTAGTCAAGTCAAGTCAAGTCACCTTTATTTATATAGCGCTTTTAACAATACAGATTGTGTCAAAGCACTTAACAGTATCAAATTGGAGGATAGTGTCAGTAATGTAATGACTGTAATGTAATGTAACTGACGGTTAGACCGCTATTGAACTACTACATGTATACGTCTAATAGACAGTGAATATGGGTCTAGGCTAAAACAAGGCTGAATTTGGGCTGTCAGTGAAAATTTAACAGATGTCTAACCATAGCCCAAGAATAGACTAGTCATCAAACAGACAGCTAATGAATGCCTAAATATATACATCTAATAGACAACAAAATGGCAATCCATCCAAACAAATTAAATATACAGCTTTAATTGCGAAAAATAATTTTTTTAACAACTTAGACAACTGAAGACAATACAAAATTATAAAAATACTAAAGAATTAATGACAAAATAAAATATTATAAATACAATACACCTACATATAAATATTATGATAAAAAAATATGGAATTTGTAACAACTTAAGATAATAAAAATATAAAAATTATTTATTTAAAAAAATATATATTTAAAAGAAAAAAGAGCATGTTATCACACTTAACATTAAAACATTATGGATAAATGACAACATAAAAAAAAAGATTAACCCTTTTGTTGCTTTACTTATTTTAACAAATAAAAAAACAACCAACAGTGAACTTAAAGTAAATTATTCATTATTGGTTTATTTCTTGTTTAAAATGCTTCCCAACTGCATTCCTCAAGTCCAACTCTATTGCTGCCGGGAAGTTGGTCATCACAGCATCTGCCAAATAATAAAAAAATAAATAGCAGAAGAAAAGCTTTTTTGACATATTTTTAACTTTAATTACACTAATTGTGACAGGGAGTCGTTCTCTTTTGCTTGGATGCCTACTAAAAACAAAAACGAGATATATATTGTGTATCACCATTCAGTGTGTTAAAAAAAGAGAGAAGCTCTCTGGTAAATGTTGTGAGTATATAAATACCTCTAATGACCAGGAACAGTGCAGTCTTTTCAAATGCCCCCTTCTGCAGAGGACCACCCCCTTCATGTTGAATTTGGACATGAGAGAATTTTTTAAAACCCTAAAATAATACAGATTGAGGTGGTTAACAATTGCGGGCAAAGTTTGACATTTCAAAATGACCAGTAAAGAAATTCTTTATTAAATTTCTGATTTGCGTTGTAACTTATTGAGTGTTGACAGCACAGTGTTTGATTGATGTGGCATGTTTTGAAGTCTTTACCTGTCCAGCATCCTTCTGGCACTATCTTTGAGGTTTCTTCCTTCAATTCTGCACAACTTTGACACCTGAATAACACACGCTAATGTCAGGTGAGTAGTATTATATGTGTCAGTGTACAAGCGTTTACAACCTTAAACACTGATGCCATTGACCTGCAAGTTTTCCATCACAAACCCTTTAAAACTCTTTATTCCAGCAGTTTAAGTTTTCCCTATTAGTGCCCCCCACAATCTGTATCTGCCTCCAAAACTGTCTGGCACAACTGATTTCATAACAACACAGTGATAGCTGCTGTAACTAAAAAGTAGCCCAGTACACACATTAACCTCAAATGTACATGGAATAATAAATTCACCCCCACCATTTTTATTACAATATGTTTTCTGTTTGTACTGTTTAGGTTTTAATCCTGCATTGCACATCTGAGCTATTTGCACTATTTTAATACTACTGCAAACTTCTTATAGGCTAATTGATTATTTTTATATTGCCATTTTAAATAATTTGTATTTTTAAGCTTTACTATCAATTTGGAAGTTTCAAAATAAATCTTATTGTACTTGAACAATGACAAAGATATTATATTCAATTAGCTCATGCACTCTCTGTATGTAACAAGCCATTGTTCAGTCAAAAATTCGATATAACTATTACCATTGCTGCCCAGATCTCCTCAATTTCCAACTGTTTTCCAGATGTTGAAACTCCTCCTCAGTTTGTCCAATTCGTCTGAGTGTGTTCACTGTATAAATTAATATAGACTAATCAAAGCTGTTTTGGTTCTGTTGTTTGCTCTTTCACCTCTTCTTGCGCTGTTTTAAAATAGCTTGAGTTTGTAAACACGTACAAATGATAAAACTTTTACTCTATTATCTATTAAATTTGGCAATTATTCCTCTGAACACATGCATGCTGAACCGTGGGCCTAGTCACAGATCACTAACAACTACGTTCTGCTACCTTCACTAAAATATCACGGTTCCTAAACATGATAACAAACAATACAGATAAATAATGAACACATGTAAAAACGAAAACACAGATACTTACAAGACCAAGTAGGAATGTCCTTTATCGTTTGTTGTTTGCCCGCTGCTCTCCGACAGGTAAATGTTAGTGCTCTCTCGTGTAAAAACACAATTCAAAACACACCAGTGATCTCTACTAACTTTCCCATCTGGCGTTGCCTCATGTCTCAGTAGAGCTACAATTGTCATCTAGCGGTTGGGAATTGTAATTGCATTTTTATTTATAAAATGAAAGACAGTCGAATAATATCAATAATATCATATAATGTGTATGAATGTTACATTTAACAGCTTGTGGGATGCATGACATCATATAATCAAATGCAAGTAAACTTTTGAAACATTTAAATTATTTTTGGCATAATAAATAATGCTATATTTAATAATGCTGTAAAATAATTAAATAAAATATAAAATTATGCTAATTTAAATGTTTCAAAAGTTTACTTGCATTTGATAAGAAGCTGCTTGGGCAAAAAATACATGTAAACAATTTTAAGGCTATTTTGGCCATGCTCATAGCTGGTCTGTTATAGAGCTATAGCCAGGCCGTTAAAATTAGACAACGGATTGCCACGATTTCACCGGGTGGGCTAAAAGCAGACTACACGTAGCCCGTCCAATTTAGAGCTAAAACGTGGCTACATATAGACCATATCATGAAATGACACTTATATCTTTGTAGATATTATTGACCCTGCGAACATGATGGGATATCAACCAACCATCTCATGCGCTGCCTGACCAAAAACTACAGTGAATCAGTTTTGACTATAAGTGGGCTACAAATAGCCGGTCTGACTACGAGTTAAACCGAGGCTACATACAGGCTACGCATAGAACATGTCAAAGAAATTAAACCAAACACCTTGTAAACTAGGGCTATGCGATTTGGGGAAAATATCTAATTGCGATTTTTTTGACAGATATTGCGATTGCGATTTGATTTGCGATTTTAAATTTGCAAAGTCAAGCTTCAGCTCAATATTGTTAATAATGTGCAGCACAGTATGAGTATCGTTACTCTGCTGAAAAAAAACAAACAAAAAAAAAAACAATAGAAACCATCACAGAAATTCTTATAGTTTCCATAAAAAACATTACAAAATTCCTTTTTGTTTTGGGCATTATTCCAATAGGAATTACTGTTGTTCTATTGGTTGCCATCTGCTAGATTACGTCCCACCAATAGAATGCATCAAATACCAGTAGACACCATTATAGTTTACATTAAAACCAATACAATTCCCATAATAACTCTTAAATCCATTAAACTTCCTATTGTGTTTTGGGAGGGGTTCTACTTGGGTTTTTGTGTGTGTGTGTTTTCTGCAGGGAAGATTATGATGGTAATACAACTTTTACAGAGTTACTGAATTTCACAGGAAAGGTGTGTTTATTTTTTATAAATAAAGAACTGTATTTCTTTAGTCAATTATTAAAGTATTACACGTTACACAATTTTTTTAAGTATTTGGGATTTTAAGAACAAGTGGGAAATGTGCTGAATGTTTCATTTCATCCAAGTGAAACTGGCAAGCAGTTAGACTTAATTTACATTAGTTTTAAACGCGGAGCCAGGCGCCAGTTGACACAGGTTGCGCGCATGCGTCAGGCCTCGTCCATATTGCCAGATGCGCTCGTGAGAGACTTGTGGAGCAGAACCGGGTGCGAGACCGTGAGTATAAAGGCCAATTCACACCGCACAGACAAACGCCAACAAACTCCAACAAACAAGTTGGCTCAAGTTGGCCGTTGGATTTAGAATCTTATGAAAAATAACTGTCATGTTCACACTGCCCCAACAGACACTGACCAACTCTATATAAGCATGTTCAGTCGGGTGAAAACAAATTCCAACCAACTCCATCCAACGCCAACCAACACCAGCAAGGGTAACTGATCCAACAAACTCCTACAAACTAGTTTGTTGGAGTTTGTTGGCGTTTGTCTGTGCAGTGTGAATTGGCCTTAAAAGAGCATTACGAGACAGGCTACGTCCGTGAGACGCGGAGCGAGTCTGAGAAGCATTCAGAGACACGGGCTGTTTGTGCGGTCCTCTGAATTAGCGAACATGCATTATAAACTTATTTCAAATTAATCTGTTGGGTAGATAAAATGTGTAAGATAAGGTTCATGTAGCCTACTAATAAAAAACATCTAAAAATGTATCTTTTATTCTCCAGTACTGAAAGCAAAACCAATAAGGGAGCTCTTGATATGTGTTGTGATGCAGCTCTTGCAAATTACCTTTTTTGTTCGTTGTCTGTCATTTCGAAGCTGAAGTTACATACGTTTTTCTTTAGTTTTAATTTGCCTAACTTTCGATCTGACCCTTTTTAAATGGTGGGCATTTACGCTAGATGGCTAGAGCAGTGCTGATCGGGGAAAATGGAGGTGCGCTCACTCTATTGGTTAGTAAGACTGTCACTCAAGGCTGGCAGTCATGCATATGCTCTGGAACAGAGTAATATCGCGTCCACATCGCAGGCTTTGCAATTAGAAAATCGCAACATCTCAAATCGCGACTGCGATTCGATTTCGATTAATCGCACAGCCTTTACTTTACTTTACTTTACTTTTAGTCATTTAGCAGATGCTTTTATCCAAAGCGACTTTCAAATAAGAAAAAGTAACCAAAACTAAAAGTGAAAACTCTGTAAATACTATATACACACATTGAAGAAAATAAAGAAATTAAATAAAATTGACAAATGCATACAACAACATTTCAATACTAAACATTTAAATGAGAACAAAAAAAACATAAGCTAAAAACAATTCAAAATATTAAACAACAAAAGGTAAGAGTATAATAATGCTTCCAACATAACACTTAGCCAAACACCAAAAACAACTACATGTGTATGTACAGCCATACACATATACAGTACATACATCAAAAAATAAATTAATATATATATTATTTCATTTTCATGTAGTATGGAGTACTAAAATAACTCTATTAAATAAAACTAAAACTGAATAAACAACCTATACAGACATCAACACTGACCAAGCACACGTTTTAAAACAACAACAACTTATTTACACATAGTAAGAAATGGTTATAAAAACTGAAACAGAAGTGAAACAAGTAGTAGGAAAGAGGAAAAATAAAGAGCGATACTTATATCCTTTGCCGGTGTCCCTGTCCGGTGGAGTCACACGGTAGAGTCGATGGTCTTTACTCTTCGGTCTTCACACGATGGCTGCCACGGTAAACTAAGCTTTTTTATACCAGTCTAACAAAATACTACTCCCTATTGTAAACGCTGTTGACTTTGCCAAAAAATGACATGTAACCAAATTCAAGGTTATTTGGGCTAGAAGTGGGTTATACATAGCTGGACTATATCGGGTCTATAGTTAACCGAGACGGTGAAATGATGGCTATTGCTTGCTGGGAAAGGTTGGCTGAAATATAAAAACTCAAGTAAAGTACAGATACTCTCCAAAAATACTTAAGTACTGTAACAAAGTATTATTACTTCGTTACATTACACAACTGGGAGCAAGCTTATTGGCTGCATATGCAACATGAACCAATCGGCTTGTGCCAAGTAGTTAACGCTGTGGATATCATCAAGTTTGCGTTACGGACCAACAGCCTGCGTCATCTAGAGTCTCATGACAGAACTTGGTATATATTAATGAATTGTATTCATAGATTTTTTTGTGTCATGTCTGTGATTTTCATTTGTCATGTAGCCTAGAACAGCTGCGTGAAATCAAAACTCAAATGACATTACATTAAGCAAGCTATTTTTGTATTTTATTTTAAAACTCCAACAGTCTTCCTTAATTTGACAGATGCCCCACTTATTTTTGTCAAGTTGCTGAGATTTTCTTGACACTAAATTTTCCTCATCCTCATTGAAACAAAAATACATTATAGCCTATACATTGTAGGCTATGGGCCTTATCACACACCCGGCGCAATGCGACGCAAGTGTTTTTTACTAGTTTCATCCCGACGCAGTTATCATTTTCACATTCAGCACGACATTGTTTAAATAGCAAATGCACTCGAGCCCATCTGTTCGCCCATGGGCATGCTGGTCTGAAAACGAGGTGTGTTCAGTTGCTTTGTTGGTGCGTTGGTATTTTGAGACAACTGAAAACGACTGCCCTTGACTAACAAAAGTATTTTATTTATTTATTTATTTTTGTTATTTAAAAGGTGCATTAGTAATACACATAAACATTTTTAAATATTAAAAATAAAATGATTCCTCTGGAGAAGCCTTTAGTCTTTCCTCTTGCAAATTCCACCATCAGTGTTGCCAGATTGGGCGGGTTCCCGCCCAATTGGGCGGTTTTGAATTTGATTGTGCGGGTAAATATTGGCTTGGGCGGGTATACAAAATTTGGGCTGGTTTTTGGTCAGTTTGGCGGTTTTCAAAACATATAAATTGTATAGACTAATTGGTTAACAAACAAGCCCAAGTGTGCATATATAGCCTACTGCATGCATCCAATCAGTCATCACAACGTTACTAAACACACGCGCACGCTGCAAAGAGACTGGTGCTGATGATGACGTCGAGGCCGCACTTTTAGCCAATCACTATCAGCAGACAGACGTGATGATTCATGAGCGACGGGTTTTTAGCACGATAACGGATCTGATTTTGAATGTATAACTGTAAGTGATAATAATGCCTATGTATACGTTTGATGGTAAAGAGTGGAGAGTGTTTTAACTCTCAAAACCTGAATTACATGTTGAGGGAGATGACATGAAAGCTATATCACTGCAACTCCGAAATCAGAGCACAGTTAAATTATTTAATCAAAATCTATATCTATACGATCCTGTCTTTTATCTTTTAAACGGTCCAGATTGGATCCTTTAAAGATGCTGTTAGTTTTGACTGTGAAAAATTCTATATTATGTTCAATATGAACTTCACGAAAGACTTAGTTATGTGTGAAATTATAGAGCGACACGAATGTAAGAGCATTATTGTTGTTGTTCATTTTTTTTTTTTGTCGGATTATCATACAGAATGACAGTTTTGACTGTCATGGTGTGTGCTTGAACCAGTGTGAAATACCTATAAGTTAATTACGTTGCTTATTCTGATCACTTATATTGGGCACTTTTTTGCATTTAAATTCTGTTGACATTGAAAATGATGCATGTGTTTTTCGAGGGTATTGGTTAATTTCTTAATTGCCGTTTTGACAGTGTCTGCTTGCATATTTTAATCATATTTGGTAGTTCTCTTTAATGTATTTGTCCCGATTTGATCCATGGGAAATGTATCTAGCATTATATTTATATATAATATAAATATATATTTGTCATCATTATTTCGTTATAAGGAGTTCAAAATGGCTCTTATCAACCTTGATTTACATTATATCACATTATTTTGACAGTTAAAGTTTTGGGCGGGTTTTTGTGAGCTTTTGGGCTGGAAATTGTCCATCCAATCTGGCAACACTGTCCGCCATCTAAATAGCGAATCCGCCATGGTGCAAGTGTAACAGGTCCTTTGCTGACCGCTGCTACCATCATCTGCGTTGTGTGTAAGAAGGCTCAGGACACTTTCACTTCTGTTCACCAAAAGGGGATTTACTGACAGCCACGCCCAGCATTAACTTCACTCCATCTGTGGATTAACATGACTAAAGTTCATATCTCTCTCTCTCGCATGGGCATTCCATAAAGACATTCCTCTCACCAGCATATACAATGCGAACTCATTTTAACAATTGAGTGTAACAATTGAAAAAGACACCGTTAATACTGAAACATTATAGTATTAACATAGTACAAGAATATAGAAGAAAATAAACAATAAGAGTGAAATACCTGTGGATTAACGCTTCTGATGAGAAGCGCGCACTCACTTGAAAATGGCGTCAGTAGGGCACCAGCAGAAATTTTCTTAATAAGAGTCTCTAAACAGTGAACAGCAGAATCGACAAATTTTGCTCAAAGAAAAACAGAAATAAATCAATAATACAATAACAAATAAACCCGTAATACATTAAAAAGGATTTTAGTGAAAAGCAATGTGTTACATTCAAATTGTATTCACTATAACTCGTTACACAAGCGCAGCTGGATATTAAAGGGAATGGGAGATGAGACTGATTAGTTTATTGCACATTAAGCCCAAAACACACCCATGACTCATTAAGAGACTAGGTACAACCCTTTTGGACCGACCATTTTTTCAGTCATTAAACTAGCTAAAGAGGATTCAGACCATGCACTTAGATCGGTAAAATAGGGCCAAACAGCTGTAACTTTCATTAGACTGTAGATTGAAAAGAATGCAACACAAACGCGCAGACGATGCATATGTATTGGCTAACTCCACATTAATTTGCATTAAAGCCTTTTTTCTTAACAAAAAGTGTTTCCATACAAATTTTAGTGAAATTCTACAAAAGTATCAATGTAGAATGGAAAAAAGATTGTTTCAACGTTTGATAAATTTGATCAACAAATAGCATTTCCATCAGCTATTTCACTAAACATTTTGAATCCTTGGATGGAAACCTGGCTAGTGAGGATGACGATGATGATGATGATGATGATGATGGAGATTTTGATGATAAACAAAGATGTATTTCTCACAGGCTGATTTTATCAGCAGTTGGTAGCAGCTCAGTTCTGTCTTTTTTTGTCTCTTTCATTCTTGATAGTTGACCTTTTAACTTCTTCATAAATGTCTCATTTTTACTCTCTCAAGTTCCGCTCTTCTTCATTTTCCTCCTGTTGTTTTCTCTCCTCTTCCTCTCTCTGCCTCCTCTGTGTCCAAATGGCTACATCATCGAAAGCTCCAGCAGCAACAGCAGATCCGACAATGGCTCCAACAGCAGCTGCAACACCAGGAGCTCCAGCAAGAGCAGCACCAACAAGGGCAGCACCAACAGCTCCAGCACAGACAGCAGTAACAATTAAAATACTGCGAAAATAATTCACTTGTGGTTTTCTCCTCTCTTCCTCTCTCTGTCTCATCTCCTCATCTCTCAGTGTCCTCTCTCTTTCCTCTTGTTTAAATCTGTGAGCATCTTCGTACATCTGATTACTGTAGTGTACTCCTCCATTCTGCTCTATCATTGTGTTAGACTTCTGCTGTAGATCATAGGCCTGTTTTCTGTTATTCTGATCCTTATTGTTGAAGATGTGATATCTGCCTTCACACTGATCAACTAGACGTCTTAATGCATTGTTTTTCTCAATGGCTTGCTCCATGGATTCGCCTCTCAGCAGATCTCCATGCGTGAAGAGAATGATGGAGTATTTTAACACTCCCTCTCCAAACATCGTTTCAATCATCTGAGGAATCTTCTGCTCCTGTTCAGTGATTTTCATATTCACATTAAACACAATGAGAAAAGCGTGTGGTCCAGGACTGGATAAATACACACTTCTGGCTATCTCTGTCATTAACTGCTCTGGATTTATCTCTGTGTCAAAGAATGGAGGAGTATCAACTACAGACACTTTCCTGCCTGAAACTGTGGTGCGTTTCTCTGTACATTCACGGGTTACTGCATTTGAGCCACGTGTAGATTTGAACACGCTCTGTCCCAGTATTGTGTTTCCAGCTGCACTTTTGCCGACACCTCTTCTACCCAGCAGCACAATTCTTCTGAATGAGCGACTGTCAGCAGAGATGTCTTGGATATTGATGGGAATACTTTGCCAAGGATTTTTGGAAACTGTATGACAAAATAAAACAGATTACAAACATTCACATATTTCACTTTGGCATGTATGTCTTTGCTTAATAGACTTTTATCACAGTCTGCGTGTCATCACACCCGGCTCCGATTATGGACAGGCGCCAGGAAATTAAACTAGTTACTTCGCATACATCAATATTTTATATATACGGCAGATAAACTGAGTTTGATGTCTATAGAATGTGCTGAATTTTACAAAAAAATAAATTGCCACAATTCCCTGCTATAGGCACAGCCATTGATACCGACTGCAGCAGAAGGTTTTTATTTTTTTTGTATGCTACTATTTGAACGCGGAAGTATGCTAAAGGCCTATTACTATGCTAACATTCTACAGTTTCTACACAGTAAATAGCTGTGTATGCAGGTAAAAGAGGCAATATTACTAATGCTTAAACAACTTTTGTTTGTTGTATCTTTAGATATTTTCTTATGTTTAGGCCACTCTTTTTATTGATGCTTAAACATTTCTTAAACATTATTACACTGGGAAACCTGTGGATACTGTCAGAAAGCGAATGAAATATTATTTTATTTTGAATGAACACAGCCTAATCCCTCCTTGCCTTATGTGAACCTTCCCTCATATCTAGGTATAATAGACTTACATCTCTGTAAGGTCCTCTGGAAAACTTTAGTTATCAGAGATTTCACTTGGTCACTTGGAACTTTTGTCTTGTTGTTGAACACGTGGAATCTGCCCTCATATTTCTGAGTAAGATTCTTCAAGAATTCTGTCTCATTAATGACTTTATTTATGGTCTTGTTTCCTTCATCCAGCTGATCTACTCTGGTGAAGAGAATCCAGGTATTTTCAATGCGTTTTTCTTCTAGCAGCTCCTCAATCTTTTCCACAATTTTTTGGTCTTCTTGAGTGAATCTGTCTCCTTGGAGAACCAGCAGAAACACACACAGACCTGATATACACTTCTGGAGGACCTCTTCATATTGCCCAAGTTCTTCCTCACTCTCTGTACCAGAAAATCCTGGTGTGTCATAAACAATGACTGCAAATCCACAAACATCACCGACTTCTGCAGCAACTTCTCGAGTTACAGATTTGTAGCTTTTCATTAAACTAAAAGCTTGTCGTCCCAGTATTGTGTTTCCTGTTGAACTTTTCCCAGCTCCTGTTCTTCCCAGCATGACCAAATGCAAGCACACTTTCGGCATTAAGTGTGTTCCCCCTGTTTTTATTCCACCACCTAGGAATAAATAACATTAACATAGTGTAAGACTAAATAGAACAGTTTGGGTGCATGTATGTATTGGCATCTCTCTCTCACCTGATCTTCCTAATTCAGGCCGTACAGCACTACCAATTTATTTCAAATAAATATAGTTGCAAACTTCCACTCAATGTTAATACTAATGTTAATTTAATATTCATATTACATAAACACATTTTTTTTGTTAGCCAGTCCATACAGTTTCTATTTACTATTTATGTTTTCTTGTATTTTGTAATGTCACAATTAACACTCCATTATTACACAGCTCTGTGGAATACTTGATTCTGATTGGTCTGTCATCATGTGATAATGACTATGAATGACTGTTATTAATAGCCCAAATTGTTTATGACAAAATTGTAAATTATCCCTTAAATATTCACCTCTTCAAATATTCCTCTTATTCACTTGGAACTACATCTTGACTCTAACTAGATGTTACGATTGGGTGCTGGGCAGACAAAGAGCACTTATGAGGCTGTCACGTGATGAACGAACGACTCGAAAAACCTGAAGACTCGAGATGAACTAATCAATTCTCTTTCCGGCTCAAACTACATAGTTTACGCGTATGGGGCTGTCATGTGATGAACGAACGACTCGAAAAACCCATAGCTAGCAACGGGGTCAGCCCCACCTCCTCACTAAGATAAAAGTTTTTGTCTTTTCCTCGCTCAGAGTTGCCCTCAGATTGGTCCTGAATCACTTTTAAGCTAAGACTCCTAGTTAGAAATTTTAAAGCTAAATTAGGAGCTCTCTAAAAGGATTCATAGAATCTTTAAGAATACGGGCCCTGATCTTATTATTTTAAAATAAATATCAATACGCAGAAGGTAATGGTCAGACGGGCTCTTCTAGCTGTACATACCACACAAATTGGTGGAGATCCGCCATGGAGTTTGCGAGATATGAGCCGAAACATCCATGAGCCGTCCCGGCGGCCATTTTGAATTGGGCTCATGGGGTAATTCGTGAATTTCTCAGCGGCAGAGCCGTCATCCGAGTTGAAACTCGAGGGGCACATAGGGCTTGAGGAGCCCGTCTGAATGAGCCCTGTGTCATGGTCGGTACCTCTCTCCGACTCTTTCCTGCTGTTCACCCGTGTTCTGTCTCTGTCAGCTACACGTGGTGGTTTGTTTTCATCCTGTCATCGGCTGCTGCACGTGGGGGAGCAATCAGCGCTAACTCACAGCACTGTGTGCTCCATCAGCCCCGCACCTGTTACTCGTTTTCCCCTTCCTATTTATTCCCGTCTATGCCTGCTCTCTGTGTCGGTATGTCATTGTGTGTTACGTCTTACCTTGCATGTGTGGAGATCTTCTCTCTTCTTATATTTTGTACTGTGTCCAGGATCCTCAGGCGAGGATTAATTAATCTGCTGGATAGCGTGTCCGGATTGGGAGCGTGAGACTGATATCCTTTCGGTCATTTCCTCCCAGCCATCAGTCCAGTTGGTGTGGGCACTGGGAGCCCTGTTCTTCTCCCGAACTTTGTGTTTCTGTTTTGGATGTGATCATCCGGAAGAAGTACAGCACTTGAGTCCTCCTGTCCTTTTTACACAGTCTTGTGTGACAGAACATACCGACCAGACATGGACTCAGCTGGAGACCTTGAGATCCGCCACGCTCTCGCACAACAGGGGATCCTCCTCGGACGCCAACAGGAGGAGATACAGGCGTCTCATCAAGCCCTGAACAGTCTGTCTCAACAACTCACCGCTATTTCTCAACGGCTCGACCAGCTTCAGATCGATCCATCTATGGACCCCGCCGCTGCGGCACCTGATTTGGAGGAGGCAGCTCCGCCGCGCCGATCAGAACCCCGCCTGAATCCGCCGGCTCCTTATTCTGGTGAACCCACATCATGTCGTTCATTTTTGTAACAGTGCTCCCTGACTTTCTCGTTACAGCCTTCCTGTTTTCCCACCGATGAATCCAAGATAGCGTTTGTCATAATGCACCTGGCCGGTAGCACGAGAGAGTGGGGCACAGCTATGTGGGACAACAAGAATGAGTGCTGCAGCTCTTACTCGATCTTCTCCCAGGAGCTAAGGAAGGTCTTTGACCGATCAGCTCTGGGTAATGAGGCAGCACGAGCACTATCACTACTGCGACAGGGAACCAGAATGGTGTCGGATTACGCCATCGAGTTCAGCACGCTTGCCGCGTCGAGCGGCTGGAACAGTAGGGCGTTGTGGGACCACTTCCTCCATGGTCTGGCAGAGCATATAAAGGATGAGATCTACTCCCTGGAGCTGCCTCCCTCACTTGATGGGCTGGTCGAACTCGCCACTCAGGTGGACTTTCGCTTGGCGCTCAGGTCGCAACACCGCAATATGGAGAACAGGCATGAGAGTTTTGATCTGCCGCCCAGCGCTAGAGGCGCCACGTCACCACGGGTTGGGTTCTCTGAAGAGGAACCCATGCAGATCGGCCGCGCTCATCTCACGGCCCGGGAACGGAGGCATCGGATTGCCCACGGGTTGTGTCTCTATTGCGGGGAGGCTGGGCATATGGTTCCTGCCTGTCCCTACAAGAGGCAGCCTCTTTCTGGAGAGAGGTCGCGCACGGTGAGTGTGACTGCTGCTCTACTGCCCTCTGGTGGCCGGACTACTCTCCCAGCGGTGCTTCAGTCAGAGGGGGTCACCCACACGGTGGCAGCTCTTGTTGACTCAGGAGCGGAGGGGGATTTCATGGACATTGAGCTGGCTAGACGCTGGGGTATTCCTATTTTTCCTCTAGCCGAATCTATCTCTGCCAAGACTCTTTGCGGCACTCCTCTCACCAGGATCACAGCCGTCACTGGACTTGTTCACATGATCACGTCAGGTAATCACACCGAGGAGATTAGATTCCTTCTCATTCACTCTCCCTCCGCTCCAATAGTTTTGGGGCACACCTGGCTTATTAAGCACAACCCTTTCATTGATTGGGCTCACCACACTGTATTAGAGTGGAGTCCATTGTGTTTGTCTCAATGTTTGGTGTCTGCTTCATCTCCTGTCATGTCTGTCTCTGTGTTACAGGGGGAGCCGGTTGACCTGGCAAAGGTTCCAGTGGCTTACCATGACTTGAGAGCGGTGTTCAGTAAGTCCCGAGCTTCATCTCTTCCTCCACACCGACCGTATGATTGTGCGATAGATTTATTACCTGGCACTTCTCCACCCAAGGGGCGCCTTTATTCGCTCTCCGGTCCTGAGAGGGAGGCCATGGAGAAATACATCAATGAGTCTCTATTAGCCGGGTTTATACGTCCTTCTTCCTCTCCGGCTGGGGTGAGGTTTTTCTTCGTGGAGAAGAAGGATGGATCGCTCCGTCCCTGCATTGATTATCGGGGGCTGAATGACATCACGGTCAAGAATAGCCATCCTTTGCCGTTGATGTCTTCAGCATTCGAACTCTTGCAGGGGGCGACCATTTTTACGAAGTTAGACCTACGCAACGCTTACCACCTAGTTCGGATTAGGAAGGGGGATGAATGGAAGAGCGCCTTTAACACCCCTACAGGTCACTTTGAGTATTTGGTTATGCCTTTTGGACTTTCAAACTCCCCTGCGGTCTTCCAGACACTCGTAAATGACGTGCTCAGAGACGTGGTCAACCGGTTCGTATTTGTATATCTCGACGACATCCTGATCTTCTCCCAGAACGAGCGTGACCACATCCAGCACGTCAGGCTAGTGTTACAGCGGCTTCTAGAGAATCGCTTATTCACCAAACTGGAGAAGTGCGAGTTTCACGCACAATCAGTTCCGTTCCTGGGGTTTATTTTGTCGCCGGAAGGCATTCGAATGGACCCTGCCAAGGTAGAAGCGGTTGCTAATTGGCCCACCCCAGACAGTCGTAAAGCGGTTCAACGATTTCTGGGGTTTGCCAATTTTTACAGGCGGTTCATTCGAGGGTTTAGCCAGATCGCCCTGCCTCTGACTAACCTCACCTCCACACGATGGCGATTCTGTTGGTCTGAACAGGCCCAGGAGGCCTTCGAAGGACTTAAGGGCCGCTTCATTTCGGCCCCCATTTTAAATAACCCGGACCCGTCTCGCCAATTCGTAGTGGAGGTGGATGCGTCAGAGGTGGGAGTGGGGGCTATTTTGTCTCAAAGATCACCTTCTGACAACAAAATACACCCCTGCGCTTTTTTTTCCCATCGACTGACCCCCTCAGAACGGAACTACGATATCGAGAATAAGGAGTTACTGGCTGTCAAGTTGGCTTTGGAGGAGTGGCGTCACTGGCTGGAGGGTGCGGGGGTTCCTTTACTGACTAGAAGAATCTCGAGTACATCCGTTCCGCCAAGAGAATAAATTCTAGGCAGGCCCGCTGGGCTCTATTCTTCAGGCGTTTTAACTTCACCATCTCCTATCGCCCGGGGAGTAAGAACGGTTAGCCTGACGCACTCTCGCGGATCTTCGAAGCAGAGACTGGATCCTCCTCTCTGGTGCCCATCGTGCCACCCAACCGGGTGATTGCGGCGGTCACCTGGGAGGTGGAGTCCAGGGTCCACGAGGCACTTGACGGCGTTACTATCCCCGGAGATGCCCAGAGGGTCTGTTATTTGTACCTGAGTCGGTTCGAACCTTCAGTGGGGCCATTCTTCTAAGTTAGCTTGCCACCCAGGAGCGGCTCGGACACTTGCGCTGATTAAGCAGCGGTTCTGGTGGCCGTTGGTAGCGCGGGATGCTCGAGGGTTCGTATTGGCCTGCCCGGTGTGCGCGGTGGGTAAGGGCTCTAATCGACCCCCAGTAGGGCTTCTCCGACCGCTGCCTATCCCTTCGAGACCCTGGTCCCACATCGCCATGGACTTTGTCACAGGCCTACCCCCGTCTAGTGGCAATACTGTGGTCCTCGCTGTGGTAGACCAGTTCTCGAAGGCGGTTCATTTCATTCCCCTCCCCAAACTACCTTCAGCGAGGGAGACAGCGGTCATTGTCATTGATCACGTCTTCCGCATCCATGGCCTCCCGGTGGATGTGGTTTCTGACAGGGGTCCCCAATTTACATCTAGATTTTGGACAGAGTTCTGTCGATTACTGGGAGCGACAGTGAGCCTATCCTCCGGTTACCATCCGCAGACTAACGGTCAGTCCGAGCGGGCCAATCAGGACTTAGAGAGGGTTCTGCGTTGTGTGGCGTCAGCAGAGCCTTTGACTTGGAGTTCCAAATTAGCCATGGTCGAGTATGCGCATAACTCCCTCCCGGTCTCGTCTACGGGATTGTCACCCTTCCAGTGCTGTTTAGGCTACCAGCCCCCTTTATTTCCCTCACAAGAATCCGACGCCATTGTTCCATCCGCGCATGCGTTTATTCGAAGATGCCTCCGGACATGGAGGCTCGCCAGGCAAGCCCTTATCCGGACTGGCGAGAGGAACAAGACGTCGGCGGACCGTCACCGTTCTAAGCCCCCACTTTATGTTTGTGGTCAGAAAGTTTGGTTGTCTACCCAAGACATCCCTCTCAAGCTGCCCGCACGTAAACTGGGACCTAAATTCATTGGACCGTACGTCGTGGCTAAGGTGCTGAACCCGGTGACGGTTCGACTCAAACTACCCCCTATGCTTAAGAGAATTCATCCGGTATTTCATGTATCTAGAATCAAGCCCATCATTCGCTCCCCACTTCAACCTCAGACCTCGGCCCCTCCGCCTCCCAGACTCATCAAGGGGTTGCCTGCCTACACGGTACGACGGCTCCTTGATGTGAGGCGAAGGGGTAGGGGTCACCAATATCTGGTAGACTGGGAGGGTTATGGTCCGGAGGAGAGATGCTGGATTCCGGCTCGCAACATACTGGATCGCGCTCTCATAGACCAATTCCATCGGTGTCATGGTGAGTCTTCTGGAGATGCCAGGAGGCATCCCTGAGGGGAGGGATTCTGTCATGGTCGGTACCTCTCTCCGACTCTTTCCTGCTGTTCACCCGTGTTCTGTCTCTGTCAGCTACACGTGGTGGTTTGTTTTCATCCTGTCATCGGCTGCTGCACGTGGGGGAGCAATCAGCGCTAACTCGCAGCGCTGTGTGCTCCATCAGCCCCGCACCTGTTACTCGTTTTCCCCTTCCTATTTATTCACGTCTATGCCTGCTCTCTGTGTCAGTATGTCATTGTGTGTTACGTCTTACCTTGCATGTGTGGAGATCTTCTCTCTTCTTATATTTTGTACTGTGTCCAGGATCCTCAGGCGAGGATTAATTAATCTGCTGGATAGCGTGTCCGGATTGGGAGCGTGAGACTGATATCCTTTCGGTCATTTCCTCCCAGCCATCAGTCCAGTTGGTGTGGGCACTGGGAGCCCTGTTCTTCTCCCGAACTTTGTGTTTCTGTTTTGGATGTGATAATCCAGAAGTTTTGTAATAAACTTCATTCCTCTGTTTTGCACAGCACTTGAGTCCTCCTGTCCTTTTTACACAGTCTTGTGTGACACCCTGTGCCCGTGGGGCACCGTGGCGAAAGTGCACCAAACTTTCAAGTCCCAGCCTCAGAGTCTTTTCCTCGCTTGTAAGCTATAGGTCATAGGAGATGTGTGATCACCTCTGTGGTGTAATTTTATTTATGAAGAGAATGTGTCCAAGAAAACATGTCAATTCATATACCAGTATGTCAATTTACACCAAACTGCTTTGCACACGAGGGTGAATAAAACATGATTTGCACAGATGATTCAGATGAATCCAATAAAGCTGATAGTGACGATTCTCTGTGACCAATAAGTGATCTGCAATGTTTACAAGTCACATTTCAGTAGGGGTGCTCCGACTGATCGGCTACAGATCACTATCGACCGATAATCGCGTTTGGGATGTTTGCTCGGCGGTCTCTAAAAAGGGCGATCTAAAAAAAAAAAGATCTCAAGCTGATGAGGTTGAGGTTTGGCACAACATGCAGCGGCGCCGTCTCGGTCTCTCTCAAGGCGCAGCTAAAATAATTATAATGCTGAAGGTGAGTGTCACATTTCTGTTGTGTTTTACTTTGCTCCCCTTGACCTAGTTTTCCTGTGTTCCCTGATTAGTTCATTTGTTTCCACCTGTGTATGATTGATTATCTCGTTTGTCTCCAGTACATAAGTCCTGTGTTCTCCCCTGGTCCTTTGTCTGCTATTTGTTTTGATCTATGTGTTTTGCTACCCCTCGCTCCTGGGGCATGTACCATGATGGTGGCTGAACAAACTCAGGGTTACAGGATTAGTTTTGAGTTGACAAAACCAAACCATTCCAATCCGGCTATGTTGGTACTATGAAACTGATCATCAACTTTCTCTGTCAACTCAGGCTTGATTCTGAGTTAATGGAGCATGTGCACATGAATGTGTGACATCAGTAATGAGCAGCCAATCACATGCCTTGAAACTGGGATTCACTTCTCGTGAGCGAATCAGTGCGAAGGTTAAAAGATTGAACAATATGAAGTAATTAAACACATTTACACAGCATGATCATGAAATGATCTATCCAAGAAAGAGGAAGACTTAAAGAAAATATCTTACCATATAAGTGCAAGTAAAATTTGTAAAGTTAGTTGATAATATTAGGTATAAGTATAAAAACACTTAAAAATCTAAGCTCATATGTAGTCATGTTTAAAGCTATTGATTCTAAAACTTATTTATATTGCATATTAACCATATTATCTATATGTTTACATTTATTTTAAATAAAAGCTTAATAATTACTATTAAACTAAGCTGGCTTGTGTTATGGATTAAGGGTATAATAGTTATATAAATAATATAAAATAATTATAAAAAATAATCATGTCTAAAATTCAGATGATTTTATCTTTAAAAATGTTTCCCACGTAGCGTCCTTTAATTTGGAGTAAGAGAAACTGGAGAAGTGGCTTTATTGCATCGGACATGTCACTTTGCTTGAAGCTGATTGGTCAAATTTCATTTTGAGATCTTTAAACCAGAACATAAGCTGCCCCGGAGCAGGTTAGCTGTGGAGCGTAAGTTACTATGGCGATGAACATTGCTAAAAGCCAAACCACTTTCATTGTACCTAAAACCCAGAGTTGCCGCAAACTAAACTGAAACTTACCTGGCTAGCTACCTAATCTGGCTTCATGGAACAGGCCCCAGGATTACTTCTGTTTCTTGTTTGGATTTTCATTAAAATACTCTATTTTGATTATACTCCTTCGTTGTGCGCTTTACTAGAAACAGCACCCATAACAGAATAGCAGACCCTCAAAGTGAGTAAGATTAGTGGCGTTTTTTCTTTCTTTTTTGTTTTGTTTATCCCCTCTCCCGGAATTGACCTGCCATCCATCCAACTCCTGTGCCTGGAGCAGATGGACCGTTCGCTGGAGGACTATACCAGGGACTTTCTCAATCTGGCATGCCTTACCCACTTCCCGGACCGCTAGGTGTATGGTACGCCTACCAGCGAACGGTCCCAAAGAGGAAGATTTCACCGCTTTCGTGGAGTGGGTGCTGGAGAACAATGGATCTCCACTCACTCTCTGCCCCTCCGAGGAGAATATCTCCAGCCCCACTTCCAAACCAGAGACCAGCCAGCCGTCATTCCGCTGCATGGAGCTACTGCCTGAGCCCACTGCAGACGGAGATCCTGAGCCTGCTGTGACTGAGCCAATCATCGCCACGGAGCCTGAGCCTCTATCATCGTCTGACCAAATGCGTGAGCCGGCAACACCGCCCGACCCTGAGGGAGTTTTGGTGGTGATCGAAGCCCCGCCCACACTCCCGCGACTGAGGGTGAGCTGCAGCTGGTTTCTTGGAGCTATAAAGAGCAACTCATGGACATTTTCAAGATGGACTTAATAGACTGGTTTGGAGAAGTATTAACCTGTGCTCCTGAATCTCCTGCGTCTCCGCTGGTTCCGTCCAGCACTGAATCTTCTGCGTCTCCGCTGGTTCTGCCCAGCTCATGTCTTCCTGTTTTCCTTCCCAGCCTCCCTCTCCCGCCTCCTCTCAAACCAGCCAGTTCCTCAGCTTCATCTCCACTGGTGCATGTCAGTCCCTCAGCTCACCTTCAGTCAGCGCTTTTTTTTTTTTAAAAAAAAAAAAAGCATGTAGCCTTTTTAATCCTGAAGAACTTGATTATCTTGTTCATGTGTGTTTTATTAGGGTTGGAGCTGAACTCTGCAGGACTGCGGCTCTCTAGGACCGAACTTGCCTACCCCTGGGATAGAAGGACCATGAACAAAAACTATGGGCTAGAAACCCTTTCTCTTCTGGTTCAGAAAAGTTGAACAGCTTGCAGCTTTGTCCGGTTAAAATGATGACGTCTCAAACCAGGAGTTGTTCTAAGTATTATGCTTTTTTGAGCAAATTAAACAGAATTATAAAGTATCCTGTCAGCAAATCATTGCTTCATTCTCTCAGCATGTCATGTCCCAGTCTCTCTCCAATGTTGTCAAACCCCTCCTATTATATGAGGACTCAACAACGGAATAGACTAGAAAGTTCACCAGTGTAGTAAGCTAGAAAGTTCACTAGTACAACTAACCTGAACATTGACTATAACATGCAAGTCACCTCTAAATAACAATGGAATACAAACAGACCTCTAATAAAACTAGGCCTTTTTACAAATTGTAATCAAGTACTTACCATGGAATGATTAAGAGCAACAGTCATTGCTTTAGTAGAATTAAATACTGTACATCACTGAAGAAACTTTTAGCATGCTAATATACGTTTTGATGTTAATCAAACCTTACTTTTTTCTTGTAGCTTTCTCCTCTCTTGTCTGAATCTCAGAGCATCTTCAAACATCTGATTACTGTAGTGTCCACCTCCATTCTGCTCTATCATTGTGTCAATCTTCTGCAGTAGATCATTCACCTGCTCTCTGTTATTCTCATCTTTATTGTTGAAGATGTGATATCTTCCTCCACACTGATCAACTAGATCTCTTAATTTACAGTTCTGCTTAATGAAGTCCTCTATAGGTTTATCTATCCGATCTCCATGAGTGAAGAGAATAATGGAGTATTGTAACACTCCCTCACCAAACATTATCTCAATCTTCTGAGGAATCTGCTGCTCCATCTCAGTAAATCTCATAATCACGGGAAACACAATGAGAAAAGAGTGTGGTCCAGGACTGGATAAATAAACACATCTCTCTACCTCTAGAGTTAACTCCTCAGTTTTTATCTGTGCGTGAAAGAATCCAGGAGTATCAACTACAGACACAGATCTGCCTGAAACAGTGGTGTGTTTCTCTGAGGATTTACGGGTTACTGATCTCTTTCCCCTCTCAGATCTGAACTCTCTCTGTCCCAGTATTGTGTTTCCAGCTGCACTTTTCCCAGCACCACTTTTACCCAGAAGAACAATCCGTCTGTTTGAGAGACTGAAGACAGGAATTCCTTGCAGTGGTTTGTTTGCAACTGAATGAAAAAGGAAACAGATCACACAATCACTTATTTTACTTCAACATGTATTTCACATGCTTTGCTAACTTACTATAGAAATAACTTCTGCTAACACAGAGGAAATAATGGGGACAGAGTCACTGGTTAAACTTAGAAATAATAATTTGCGTATGTTTTAATCCACCCCATTTATTGTTCAAATAAAGTTCTGAAAGGTTTGCTTCTTCTGATGTTCCCTGTGCAAACTTTAATTAAGTAATGAGCAGCGAAGCCTAATGCGAACATTCTCGTAAAATAGGCCGTGCTGTCTGATGTCTTTACTGTGACCTCTGCCAAGTAACCGGCAAAGGACATTCAACAGATCAACATCTGCATTTCATCAGGATGAAACACTGCTGTTTCCAGATGGAGATCTACATCAACCAGGACTTTACTGTTCAATCCTGGATGGACCACCAACACTCTTACAGCCCAATCTTACAGAAGAAGCAGTTGAGAAACAGAAGAGGACTGCAGCTTGTGGTTGTCGTTGCTGGGAGATAATGTTTTGCTTACTGTGCTTACCATGGTAAACGCATGCTGAAGTTGCGTTTGCTCTTGTGTGTATCACATGGCTTTTCAGTTTCGGTTTGCTAAGTAGTAAGGCGTGGCCAAAGCCAGGCAAAGTACTTATTTACTGTGTTAGCAAGTACTTGTTAGAAGAAGCAGTCAAGCAACTGAAGAGGACAGCAGCTTGTTTTGTTTATTTTCTCATTAGAATTTAATACGGATGTCGTTGCTAGGAGACATTCCCTTCATCCCAATGTCCATACTATCCATTCTAAATAGTATGTGAGATTAAAATAAGTGTGTCCCAAAGCATAGTATGTTGAAAGGAGTATGCCAAGAGTCCCTGGTTGGTCTACTATTTCAGGTATATTTGTAGAAGTGTGCATCTGTGCACAGTATAAAGGCTAATATTGCCCACAACACATTGTGCTTTGGATGAGGATTCGGTTCAGAACTACAAACACAAGTAAAAAGTGTTTAAATATTACAAAACATGGCAGATGTGTGCATCCGACAGATGTTTGGATTAAGGGATTTGAGTGATTAATAATATTATAATAAATAAAAAATATTTATTTAATGTTATCCATGTTATAATTTATCTGCAATATCAAAGGGAACTTTTATAGAGATCCATTTTGCCATTAACTTTTAGGAGTTAATGGCAAAGTTAAAAGAGAGTCTCCACATGAAAGAGCCACAACTGGCAGATCAACATGCTTTTTCTTTTCTCTCAAATATGGTAGGAAATGAAATGTGGAGGATGTTAACTGTGACAAGATGATTGACATGCCAGTTTACGGTGACAAGATGTGACAGAGAGCATTAAAGATGCAATTTTATGACGGGATAGTATGTCCCAAAGCTTCCCTACTATTCTGTTACACACTCAAAAGTATGTACTTTTTCTTCACAAAAATGCCAGTATGGGGCATTGATCATTTCTGCCCAACTTAAAAATAATAATAATAATACTACTACTAATAATAATAAAACTTCAACCCAGATGCTCTATTGCTCTTTGTTGGGAGAAAGTTAGCTGCACTTTCCCTGGACTATGGCTGAGAAATGTAATATCTAGCTTTGCTCTTCAAAAAATGTATAAATGCAATTAGGAAATAAAAAATAAGTATAATGGAGTTATGGAATATACTGTATGTTTAACTAATATTAGGATTGTATTGCCTGTATATTTTTATTTATTTAATTTTTTTACCTATTTTATTATTATTTTATTTATGTAATTATTTAATTATTTGTGTTTTGTTTATTTCATACTGTCAGGGGTTTGTTGTTGGGGGGAGGGGGTTTCATTAAGATATGTTTGCAATGTTTAAACTGTATAAATTCTATAAAGATATGTTAAAAAAGGAGCTGCGCAGAATGAGAAAGCAGAATGCTCTCAAATTGCTCTTGTGGTACTTTGATGGCAGATGTCAGTCACATGGCACTGGTACCATGTCATGTAAACAAAATTCCTCACTTGCATGCACTGTTTCAAATCATATGGCAATCAGTCTGTGCAGTGTCGCATCAAGTTTAAACACAACTAATGTCGTAACTCCAGCATACTTATAATAAACATGAGGTTATAAAGTGTTTGGTCATAGTTAATAGGTAATAGTTATCTTTACAGTTATCTTTCTTGGTGTGAACAGCCCTTAAAGAATCTTGATATCCATTACGGCATTAAAACACTTGCCAATAGACAAACATTTTAAAATCAGAGTTTAGTCCAATTTGATGGATGTATTCAAAAGTTCCTCTACAGGCCATCACAGTTTTTGGTTTAATGCATAAATGATCATAATAATTAATGTAATATTCAATTTAATAATAATAATAATAATCATAAAAAAAACTTTAAAAAAACCTCACCCACACTTTTAGATGAACTGAAAGAAAAATATTTACCCAAAGGCAGTACATTTGATCTTTTGCTCATTGCCTCAGCTGGTCTTGATTCATCAGGAATCTTCAGGTGATGGCCTCCGTTATCCTCCAGCATCTTCTCGATGCTCTCCAGAAGTTTCTGCACCTTTGATTGGTCTCCATTCCTCTGTAGATGATGGAGTGGACATCTACAGGTCTGTTGGAGAGACTCAATGGCTCTGCTGACATTGTCAGAGTCTTCATTACTTGCATACTCCTGCTCCTCATGCATGAAGACGATAATCACATAATCAGATGCACCTGCACCAAAAACGATGTTAATGAGCTTGAGAGCTTCTTTCTCTAGATCTGTAAATGTTCCAGGCTTAAGGACCAGAAGTAGGGCATGAGGTCCAGGGTAAGCCAAATAAAATAATCTTTCTTGCTCTTCAGGACAGTGAATGGGAACTAGCAGGTCAGGAGTGTTGATCACCATTACACATCTCTCCAGCACCATCCCATCATGCCTCTCAAACAAATTCCAGGTGGACGGCGACTCTGAGAACACCTTTTCTCCCAGTATTGTGTTCCCACAGAAGGCTTTAACATCTGCATTTGACCCCAGCAGAACTATTCTCAGCTCTTCTTTGCCCAGAGACACTGAAATGACACAAACAGGTTTTGTGTACAGTTGATAGTTACATGTTACAGTTCCTAGGGGAGTAATGGTACACAAAAATTATATTTTAGTAATGCACGTAACTTTTTTTCTCTTTCTTTCTTTCTTTCTTTCTTTCTTCTTATTATTAAATGGTGGTTTACTGAAAAATCTGTCTGTCAATATTGCAATATTGTAATTGGGGGAGGATATTTGAAGTGCTTACATTTTTGGATGCAAATATTAGCAAAATATTGTCGGATATAATTTGAATTACTGCACTCCCATTATAATCCACTCTGTCTATCTGATACACATGCATGTGCTGGAATTCATTCAGTGAAGTCAATTGCTGCTGAGAAGAATGGTCAAATTCTTCTCCGTAAAGGTCAAATTCTGCATTCATTATGAATTCAAATACGAAAATTGCATGGTCAAGAACCATTACAACATGTTTTTGTGATATTGAATGCTCATTGGCTCTTGCCTGCTTCGTCACAGATTGCGACATGTCGTGTTTCAGTCGCTGTACATTTGAAATGGGAAATGCGCACCTTCACTGAGAGAAGCCAATTAATATTTTCATCAATTACTCACTTATATTCTGCTCTGTACCTCATACAAAACAATTATATACCTCCAGAGAGGACAGCGACTGCAACTCATCGTCATTTGAACTACTTTTGGTACCGCTTTTGACATGTTCACAATAAATAAATTAATGTGACTACACTTCTCTGTCTGTTATGCTTTTCTTCATAACTGTACATAGATTTAAGAAATGGGTATGGGTAGGTTTAGGGGTAGAAGTAGGATTAGAGGCTCAAAATATTGTTTTAATGCTATATTGTTACTAAAATTGTAATTTTCCTACACATTTCTGTCTATAACGTTTTATTCTTTTAATATTCTGCATAAAATGGGTATGTTTAGGTTTGGGGGTAGGGTTAAGGGATCTTACATTAATCTACATAATGGTAAAAGGGAAATAATACAGATATCATTGCTACATGTACTGCGTTAGGCTAACTTATGACTAGACTAGACTTTGGCTAGATTTGTCATTTGCACTTACATATTGTTGCTCTTTTGTTAGTTTTGATTGCTTCTATTGTCCTCCTTTGTAAGTCACTTTGGATAAAAGCGTCCGCTAAATGACTAAATGTAAATGTAAATATCTTTATGACATTAAAGATTTGTAAATATTTTATGTTTTTTTTTTTTTTTAGCTGTAAAACCATAATAATGCTACGTTTAAATGTTGCCAATACATCCATATTGAACGTTTCAGCATCTATCCAAACGTACAAAAAAGTACATTTCGTGTCTTTGAAAGTTATGTATTAATACCTATATAATTACAATAACAAGACCAGGCTGCGAGAACACACACCTGGAGCAGTGCAGCAATTGGGGGTTGGGTGCCTTGCTCAAGAGCACCTCAATCATGGGTACTGAAGGTGGCTGTTCATTCACTTCCCCCACCTACATTTCCTGCTGGTACTGAGACTCTAACCACCGGCCTTTGGGTTACAAGTCAGACTCTCTAACCATTAGGCCACGACTGCTCAAGGGTAGAGTAGGACACACCAGATAGCTTTATGATTTAGTATGAACTGCTTCATATAAAGCATGTCTCAAGACATCTTGGATCATGCACTTATCCAACAACAACTCAATTTTTGTCTGTTATTTTTCAGATTTTCTTGCAACATTAAAATATATTGATATAAATTATATTGTCCCATCCTAGGAAGGAAGCTCAGAGTTTACAATTACATTCCACACACAAGTTCCATATGTGCATTGGTTTAAACAACACTTTTTTCATTTGGTATACATATGTACCAAATATGTGTACCATTATATCACAAATAACTACTCAGAGTTCTGTTAACGAATTCTCTTGATTTTAGAGTAAATATGTGATTTTCACAATCTGACCTAATTCACAGAATTAATGCAGTGCTCTGAGACACAAACACAGTAATGATTGAAGCTGGTAACATGACTACTGCTATTAGACTCCTCTTAAAAGAAAGAAACTATATACGGTACATGCATAATCACAGAACCAGTTTAACCCAGAGTATGTCTTGTAAAAACAGCTTAGTCTTTAAAATGAGTAACAGCAGTTAATTTAACATCACATCTTTAAGTTTTCTTTATTTAAATGCAAATCTCACTGAATGGAGGTTGACGTTTGCTTCCTCTTCTATGGATCAATGAACTGTCCTGATCTTCTTCTGTTAAAATAAACAAACAAATATTATCATTACACAGAATGATGTTTTAAAGAAATATATTACCGCAACATGAACTGTCTATTATTTCAGGCCTTAAAAAACCATATGCACTTTCAAAGAACTGCTGTATATCAAAACATTTTGAACAGACTCACCAGCTTGTGAGGATGATCCATTCCCGTCTGCCATCTTCACACAACTGTAATTTTTGTACAGTGAAGCACTTCAGATGATAGGAAACAATGTGTTTCAGCCGTGTTTGCATTACTGTAAGTCTGTATGTTTGTGTTAAATCAAAAGTTGTGCTTATCAACTCAGAAACAGGTTGGGACTTGTTATTTGGCGTACATTCCATGCAGCGTGCATTCCATGCTATCAGTGCAGTGTGATCTGTCTGATGTCCGCCTGTAATATCTAGACAGCATGGTAAAGTGCAGTGGCTTTTAATTGTAATCTTCTCTGGTTAATTAAACTTGATCACTCTGCTGATATAAGGAGTGTCAACTCAAGAAACACTATTCACATATAATTCTGATAAAAGCTAGTTTGTGATTTTTCTAAACTCCTAAACGTGCATAAGACTTTAAACCTTTGCAGCAGCCATCTCTACTCTTGCTCTGACAGCCTGACAGAAATCTTTGACAAACCTCTGCTAGAAAAGTGATATACGATTGGAGAGGAGTGATTTAACAGCTGCTTTGCTCTGTGTCTCTGATGTGATGACCGAGCCCTATCCAGCACCTGATAATAAATGTTACTCAAACCTTTACAATAATGTAAGACAATCACAATTTGGGCAAGTTTGAGCTGTTCAGGAATTTTCCAAAACAGGTTACTTTAACACCATATTTTACTTACTTTAAAGGCACAATATGTAAGATGTATTAAAATATCCAAAAAAACCCGCTTTTGCTTTATTAGACAGGTGATCAAATGTACATAAAACGATTCAATGTTATAAAGCTCAACACAATGAAATGTTAGAATATCATCATGATATTTTAATGTTGATCTAGCTTATTGCTAGTGTTACGGCTTATGCCTTGAGGGTGTATCCTCCTTCGTATGACGTCATGTCTCTTGTAATCTCTCTCTCGGAGTCTGATTGTTTAGGTCCGCCTTTGCGCACCTGCGTCTGATGGCATGAGTGCTGATAACCTATATTAAGGACGCTGAAGTGGAGCTTGGGAGGAACGGCAGGAGAGCCACCAGCAAACAAGACTTATTATCTTTATTCTTTATTTTTGGTTGATTACTTTTTTCTGTTGCCTTTATATTTTGGAAGTATTCATTCTTTTACGTTAGCTGCTTTAGAAACTTTTTCTTTTGTTTCCTTTCCTGTTTTGATACGTGTTTCCTTTATGTCATGTTTTGTTATCTAAATAAATGTTTTTTTTGCATGATATCTTGGTTTCACGTGTCCACCTTTATGCTGCGTTCCCCATTCTGGCTAATTTAAACAGGGGATCGTAACATAAATTGGGGGCTCGTCCATTTGATTTTGTTTTGATGAGCAGATAAGCTAATAATGGTGGTGCAAGCGATTTCCGGGTAGGTAGAGTAAACCAGGGGGACTGTGTCTAGCGCCAGTTCTCACAACGGTTTACTGATTTATTGTTTTGTTTTATTATTTTAGTTTGTTGTTTTTGGAGGAATTCCGGGGGGGAGGCTTGCCTCTCAATTGGTATCCTCTGAAGACTAGAGAGGAGGTAGTTAGTTCTTGGTTAGGTAGGTCTGGAATCGTTTGTACTATTATATTATGGTTTTGCTCATTAATTTATTATGGCAACTTTTGATTTAAATGTGTTCTTAAATCAACCTAGTGCTGCAGCGTTAGAAACATGTAGAAAGGACGATTTGTTCCTTATTTCTCAACATTTTGAAATTCCTGTTTCTAAAACATTGCTTAAAAAGGATTTAAAAGCTTGTTTGGTGGCTGGTTTAATTAGTAAAAATGTGTTACCTTCAGTGGATAATGTTTCTGAATCAGCAGAATCTGGTGCAGCTGTGGCGGAAGAGGAAATTGCTCCACTGCGTTCTCCTGTTGACGATCCAGTTACTCCGATTGCCAACGCAGGTGTATATTCTCTCGGTGGTGGTGCGGAGGTAGGACCACCTCTTTCGATGCCTAAATTTGAACCTTTTTCACTTTCGACTGAAGCGTCACCAGTATCTCAGGTCGATTCGCGTTTAAAATTGCGGTTGGCTCGGTTGCAGCTAGAGACACAAGACCGAGCTCAAGCACGGAAAGATGAGTTGCAGCATCAGCTTGAATTGTATCGGGTTGACGCGGATACGAAAGTGAAAATGCGGCAGTTGGAATTGCAGGCTAGGCGAGATGACTCGGGGGAATCTACGAAATCATCTGTATCGGATGGTAGGTTTAGTTCTAACTCTGATGCAGTTGTAGTATTGCCGAATTCCACCACAGTACTAAATGACCGTAGGTCTACCGCTAATTCTGTATCCGTGTTAACGGATTCTTTAAATGCCCCTTCGACATCTCCATTTAATGTGGCGAAGAATATTGTAATTGTCCCACCGTTTCGCGAGAAAGAGGTTGAGGCTTATTTTCAGGCATTTGAGCGCATAGCTTCTGCTTTAAAGTGGCCAACTGAGGTCTGGTCATTAATGCTACAGTGCAAATTGACAGGAAAAGTGCAGGAGGTTTGTGCATCTCTTCCTTTGGAAGAAAGTGTTCAGTATGAGACTGTGAAAAATGCGATTCTTCGTGCTTATGAATTAGTGCCTGAACATTATAGACAACGATTTCGTTCAACAAAAAGATCTATGTCCCAGACATATGTGGAGTTTGCCCGTGAGAAGGGTCTACTTTTTGACAGATGGATAAAGGCGTGTAAAGTCACTGACTATATTTCATTGCGAGAACTTCTGCTCATTGAGGAATTTAAGAATTGTGTTCCAGAGCGTACTGCGTTGTATTTAAATGAACAAAAGGTTAGTACTGTGCAACAAGCAGCCGTCTTGGCAGACGAGTATGCATTAATGCATAAGCCTGTGTTTTTAAAACGTACGTGTGAGTCTGGATACCCTTCACAAAAAGAAAATGAAGTTGCTCCTTCTGATTTTAAAATAAGGCCTAGTCCATATAGCCCAAAAATGCGTAAAGAGTGTGGTTATTGTCATAAAGTGGGACATATAATTTCTGAGTGTCGAATTTTAAAACAAAAACAAGAGCGGTTAGATGCTTCGCGGACGCAACCCCGCGGTTCCGTTTTAGTGAAAGTAGTGGCTCCGCAGCCCGTGCTTTCTGTTGTTCCTGACGAGTGTTTTCAACCATTTGTGTTTGATGGTTTTGTGTCACTGACTGGTCGTGTTGAGGATCAGAAGGCTGTGAAAATTTTGCGTGATACAGGAGGATCTCAGTCCTTTATATTGTCCGATATTCTTCCTTTCTGCGCGGAATCTGCATGTGATACCAGTACTATTGTACAGGGTATAGAAATGGGTTTTATACCTGTCCCTCTTTATCGCGTTTGGGTGTCGTCTGGTTTAGTCTCTGGATGTTTTAATGTAGCGGTTCGTTCTTCTCTACCCGTACAAGGTATTGATTTTATAATGGGGAATGATCTCGCTGGAGGCAAAGTAATGCCAGTGGTGCATGTCACTAATATTCCACTTGTTGATCAGCAACCGGATGCGCTTGCACAAAGTTTTCCAAATGTGTTCGCTGCTAGTGCGATTACGACTCGCGCTCAGGCAAAACGTCTCGATGAAGAAAATGAAATTAGTTTAGGTGAGTCTGTTTTTGCCGAGATTTTGGAGAAGGATGTATTTCTTGAGGGTTTGGATATTTCTAAACCGATTACAAAGTCTGTGGTTTGTCCAAATCCTGACGTGTTTTTGCCTGTTTCGGGTGATGCTCTTACTGAAGCTCAGAAAAGTGACCCTACACTAGCGAAATGTCGTTTAAGTGCTGACATTAAAATGTTGCCGTTGCGCAATCATCAGTTTTATTGGAATAACACTGTGTTAATGCGTCGCTGGAGTGCTCGTTCATCAAGTGATGAGAATTCGGATGACTGGAATTTGGTCCATCAGATTGTGGTACCGTTGAAGTTTCGACAGCATATTTTGAGCTTGGCACATGATCATCCGTGGTCTGGACACCTGGGTGTAAATAAAACCTACGGTCAGGTGCTCCAACATTTTTTTTGGCCTGGGTTGAAGGCTGACGTTTCTCGATACTGTAGAACGTGCCATGTATGTCAAATAGTAGGGAAGCCCAATCAGGTTGTGCCACCTGCTCCCCTTCGTCCTATTCTGGCTGTAGGAGAACCGTTTGAGCGCGTTCTTGTAGATTGCGTTGGTCCCCTTCCAAAAACTAAATCTGGTTCACAGTATATTTTAACAATTATGTGCATTGCCACACGGTTTCCTGAAGCGATACCGTTAAGGAAGATAACTGCCAAATCCGTCACTAAAGCTTTGGTCAAGTTTTTTACTACGTTCGGATTACCAAAGACTATTCAAACTGATCAAGGTTCGAATTTTTTGTCGAAAGTCTTCAAAAATGTATTGAAAGCTTTGAAAGTGTCGCATGTCATATCCAGTGCTTATCATCCAGAATCACAGGGTGCGTTGGAGCGATGGCATCAAACTTTAAAGTCTGCTTTGCGGAAATATTGTTTGGAGAATGAGAACGAATGGGATGATGGGGTCCCTTTAGTTTTATTTGCTCTTCGTGAAGCCCGACAAGAATCACTTGGTTTTAGTCCATCCGAACTAGTTTTTGGACACAACGTGCGAGGTCCTTTGAAGATTCTAAAAGACAAATTTTTTGTTCCAGGTTCGGCTGGAAAAAGTAATGTGGTTGATTTGATTTCTCGCACCCGTGAACGTTTGCGAAGTGCTTGTGCTGTTGCAAAAGAAGCGCTTTCCTTGTCACAAAAGAAAATGAAGCGTTGCTTCGACAAGCGAGCGGTGGAACGACATTTTTCGCCGGGAGAGAAGGTATTGGTGTTGCTTCCTTCACCTGGTTCTACATTGGCTGCACGGTTTACAGGTCCTTATGTGATCCAAAGTAAACTGAGCGACACAGATTATGTAATCTTGACTCCAGAACGTCGTCGGAAGACGCGTTTGTGCCATGTAAATATGTTAAAATCGTATCATGGTCGTAATGGTAAACCTGGAAAGGAAAGTAATTTCCCTGAGAGTGAATTACAGGTGCAAGAAGAGAAGCAAGTATCTATGCTGTCCCGTACTCTGGTGATTGAGGAGAGTGATGATGGATTGAATATGTCCACGGATCTATTGAATGGAGGTTGTTTAAAAAATTCTGAAGTTTTAAAAGTGTTTCCTTTTCAACTGTCTCATTTGTCTAGTGACCAACAGCAGGATGTGATTGAGTTGGTGGAAAGCTTCCCTGAACTGTTTAACGATGTTCCGTCTGGTACCTCTGTCATCAAGCATGACATTGAGGTAGGTAATGCAGTTCCAATAAAGCAGCATCCGTATCGCTGTCCCATAGGGAAGAGGGAGATTATGAAGCAAGAAGTGGAATATTTAGTTCAGAATGGTTTTGCTAAAAAGAGCAATAGCCCTTGGAGTTCACCATGTGTTTTAGTGCCTAAAGCTGACGGGTCATTCCGTTTTTGCACTGACTTTAGAAAAGTGAACTCCGTTACTGTACCGGATGCATTTCCGTTGCCGCGTATGGAGGATTGTATCGACAATCTTGGCACGGATCAGTACATTACTAAACTAGACCTTTTGAAAGGCTATTGGCAAGTGCCATTAACTGAACGTGCTTCTGAAGTGTCTGCCTTTGTGACTCCTGATTGTTTTTTTCAGTATACGCGGATGGCATTCAGATTGCGAAACGCCCCCGCCACCTTTCAAAGGTTGATGTCTATGGTTTTGGGTGACATTCCGAACTGTAACATCTATCTGGATGATGTAGTCATCTTTTCTTCTATGTGGGCTGATCACCTTTCCACATTGCATGATGTTTTTAGTCGATTAGCAGCTGCCTCTTTAACATTAAAATTGAAGAAATGTGACTTTGCAAAAGCTTCCGTCACGTATCTAGGAAAACAGGTCGGAAACGGTCAAGTACGTCCTGTGGACGCAAAAGTGACCGCTATTCTTGCGTACCCTGTACCTACTACGAAGCGAGAGTTGCGACGATTTTTAGGGATGGCTGGCTATTACAGATGTTTCTGTAAAAAAATTTCGACTGTGGTTACCCCCTTAACAAAAATGTGCAGTCCTAAAGTTGATTTTAAGTGGTCTGAAGAATGTCAAAATGCATTTTTGTGTGCGAAATCTCTCCTCTGTAGTGCTCCAGTGTTGTCTGCTCCCGATGTGGCTCGTTCGTTCAAGCTTGAGGTGGATGCCAGTGCGACTGGAGTTGGAGCGGTCCTGCTTCAGGATGGTGATGACGGCATACCCCATCCAGTGTCTTATTTTTCTGCGAAGTTTAATTGTCATCAATTGAATTATTCTACTATTGAAAAGGAGACTCTGGCTTTATTGCTTGCTTTGCAGCACTTTGATGTGTACGTTGGGTATAGTTCTTCTCCCATTGTCGTTTACACAGATCACAACCCGTTGGTTTTTTTAAATAAAATGTACAATCATAACCAACGGTTGATGCGCTGGGCTTTAATGGCTCAACATTATAACCTTGAGATTCACCACAAGAAAGGAACGGACAATGTCATGGCAGATGCCCTTTCTCGGGGCTAGGTAATATATGTTTTTTTTTTAAATATTAGGTTCACTGGGTTGGTGTACTGTTTCTTGTTTGTTATTTGATAGCTTCACCCAGAACCTGTCTCTCTTGCATGAAGAAAAAAAAAAAAAAAAAAAAAAAGAGACTAGGTTTTTCCTTTAGGTGGGGGAGTGTTACGGCTTATGCCTTGAGGGTGTATCCTCCTTCGTATGACGTCATGTCTCTTGTAATCTCTCTCTCGGAGTCTGATTGTTTAGGTCCGCCTTTGCGCACCTGCGTCTGATGGCATGAGTGCTGATAACCTATATTAAGGACGCTGAAGTGGAGCTTGGGAGGAACGGCAGGAGAGCCACCAGCAAACAAGACTTATTATCTTTATTCTTTATTTTTGGTTGATTACTTTTTTCTGTTGCCTTTATATTTTGGAAGTATTCATTCTTTTACGTTAGCTGCTTTAGAAACTTTTTCTTTTGTTTCCTTTCCTGTTTTGATACGTGTTTCCTTTATGTCATGTTTTGTTATCTAAATAAATGTTTTTTTTGCATGATATCTTGGTTTCACGTGTCCACCTTTATGCTGCGTTCCCCATTCTGGCTAATTTAAACAGGGGATCGTAACACTAGTCTCATACAGCCAACATGACCACTGGAAGTTACGTCCTTTGGACGGGTTTGCTCATGAACCGGACTGCCCACCCTGGAAGCACGGAGCTTGTTTGACTCGTCTCCTCGTGCCCCACATGACCCTGTGCATAGAGCTGCATAGAGCTCTAAGAGCCCATCCAAATGCCATAATCTCTGCATCGATAGCCGACCGGGATCAGGAGATAGGTCAGGGAGCGACCGCGACTGTCTGTATCTTGGGAATGCCGCAAAGTGAAACAGCGCTGTGTTACCTCACAATTCATCAAATAAACTGACCTGTGTGAGTATTATATCGGCACTTGCAGGTAGTTCGGTAGAATGAAATATCCTCATTCCTTTATATCCCCCAGGACTCGTGTGTGGTGCTGATATCGGTCTCTCATTAGCAATCATGCCTGCGATTCTTGGCCCTGCCCTGCTTTTCATACCACAGTCATGTTAAAAAAAAACTCATCCATAAACATTATTTCATTATAAACATTATTAGATACATCGGCATGACGACAAGTTCCATAATTCCATGCTCATTCACTGTGTCATCAATCTATGCCCTTGTTATAGTTTTGAATAGGTTAGCGACCTCTAGTGCCACAAAATAAAAAAATAAACATCAAGGCTTTTAATGACTTGTATATTATACCAGTGGATCCCAAACTGGGGGTCGCCGAGTTAAACCTATTAACATGCTTTAAAAAAGCACATGGCTCCACAGAGCCATCACTTTACAGTGTTGCAATGACCGTCTTTTGTCAGTGCCTTACTCGTCAAAGTCAAAATAGGACGTAAGTGTTTTGAACTGCAAGAGGCATTACGCATTCTTTGTAAGTCGCGGTCTGCCGGAACCTGGATGTTTTGCTTTATAAATTTTAAATATGAATATTTGTTTTCCTGTATTAGGACCGTCATTTAATACATTACTCATTTAAAATTTTTGGCATCCTAATGTTTGCAATTCTTCCTTGAGAATCAGTCTTTCTCTTTTACATGCAGAACATACCATCATAACATGCTCCACCGTTTCCTCTATTAAAGGTGCGGTGTGTAAATTTTAGCAGCATCTAGCGGTGAGGTTGCGAATTGCATCCAACGGCTCAGTCCCCCGCTCACCCCTCCTTTTAGAGAAGCTACGGTGGCCGATACAGGGCTAAGATGCCGTCGTCTGAGACCGCAGAGAGCAATGAGGTTTCTTTACAAAGGTAAATTAAGGAATTATATTTACTTAATTATTCAATAAACCGATGTCATTGCGAATAGTACTGTTACTTGTTCATCATTGTGTCAGTGTTTTTTGTCGCAAGAACAGCATAGTGACAAAACGCGCTCTGTTAAGCAGTTTGTCTGTTTAGGGCTACTGTAGAAACATGGTGGCGACTTCCATGTAAGGAGACAGCGGTGTATGTACAGGTGCATCTCAATAAATTAGAATGTCGTGGAAAAGTTAATTTATTTCAGTAATTCAACTCAAATTGTGAAACTCGTGTATTAAATAAATTCAGCACACAGACTGAAGTAGTTTAAGTCATTGTGATGATTTAGGCTCACATTTAACAAAAACCCACCAATTCACTATCTCAACAAATTAGAATATGGTGACTGGTGTTGGTCTATTGTGTTTGGGGAAGACTTTGAAAGTTGTCCAGAAGAAAATCCAACGTCACTGCAAAGAAGCTGCTGTTCATGTTTACATGTTAACAAGAAATTTTTGAGCACTTCATGCTTCCAAGGAATTCTGCTGACCACCACACACAGCTTTTTAAATTCCTCTTGATGCCACAGACAACGTGATTTCAAGGAGAATTTTCCAGCAGTCCTCTTTTCAGATGAGAGCAAGTTGTATTTCATTTTAGCACCTGCCCACACTGCCAAAAGCACCATCTGCTGGTGTTGGTCTATTGTGTTTTTTGAAAACCAACGTTGGTTAAATGACCATGGTTTTGGTGTGCTTGACTGGCCAGCAAACTCACCAGACCTGAACCTCATAGAGAATCTATGGGGTACTGTCAAGAGGAAAATGAGAAACAAGAGACCAAAAAATGCAGATGAGCTGAAGGCCACTGTCAAAGAAACCTGGGCTTCCATACCACCTCAGCAGTGCCACAAACTGATCACCTCCATGCCACGCCGAATTGAGGCAGTAATTAAAGCAAAAGGAGCCCCTACCAAGTATTGAGCACATATACAGTAAATGAACATACTTTCCAGAAGGCCAACAATTCTCTTAAAATGTTTTTTTTTTTTTTTATTGGTCTTATGAAGTATTCTAATTTGTTGAGATGGTGAATTGGTGGGTTTTTGTTAAATGTGAGCCTAAATAATCACAATTAAAAGAACCAAAGACTTAAACTACTTCAGTCTGTGTGCATTTGTCACACTCTCGGAGGGGAGAGCAAGGAGCGAGGAGACCAGGAGATTTTCAAACATGAACTTTAATCAAACAAGGAAGACATTTAATCACGGACATCAGACACGGGGAAAACCAAGGCTTAAGAATACTGGGGAGTAACGAGGAGAACTGAAACAGGTGGGGAGCAATCAAACACACAGCTGGGAGGAATGATAAATCAAAGAACATACTGGGAATGTGGAACAGGGAAAACCATATAAGGACATAGGAGGGAAAACACGTGACATGGGGAACACAGGACTGACAGCATTGAATTTATTGAGTTTCACAATTTGAGTTGAATTACTGAAATAAATTAACTTTTCCACGACATTCTAATTTATTGAGATGCACCTGTAGATATAAATTGCTCAATCTAAGTTAATAAAAACATAACGGTTCATTATGTAAGGTCTTTATACTCCTCTGAAAATGTAGTTATGTATATTATATTGCATTTCTGTCTATAGATCATCCTAAATATTACACAGTGCACCTGTATACAATAAACCTGTGTGATGTTTCTGTATAATATGCAAAGTATAGTTAAGATTTGAATGCCCTGTTTGTAAGTGTGTAAAAATGACATGCTCTCTTCTACTTAGGTTATGAATTATTTTACTTTTCTTTATGCTCCTTTTAACCTGATAATAATGCCGACCTGTTTTACATGAGTTCCAAATGTCTGCCATTTCCTATTGCATGGCTCCGCAGAATAGCATAGGTTTTATAGACAATTGGACGAGTTTTTGGGGCAGACCTGACCTGTTGAAAAGAGATGGTGTTCATCCCTCCTCGGGTGGTGCCGCTCTTCTCTCTAGAAATTTGGCACATAGTCTTAGAGTTCATACTTGACTAACTGGAGCCCAGGTCAGGAAGCAGACAGACTGGCTAAACCGACCGTCTGCTAGCCGCCTCACGTCACAGAAGTCAGTTAATTCTCAGCACATAGAGACTCCTTCACCTAGATATCACACTATAGAGACTGTGTCTGTTCCCCGAACTAGAAAATACAGAAAACGTCCAAACCAATTTATGAGTAACCATTTAATTGATGTTCAACAAATAAAAAATGTTTACAACACACAGAAACATATTATATGAAACATAGAAATTTATAAAACTTGGCTTACTGAATATCAGGTCCCTTTCTACAAAATCACTTTTTGTAAATGATTTGATTAATGATCATAACCTAGATTTGCTCTGTTTGACAGAAACATGGCTAAAACCAGATGAATACATTACTTTAAATGAGTCCACCCCCCAAGATTACAGCTATAAAAATAAGCCACGTCCAAAAGGCAAAGGGGGAGGTGTTGCTACAATTTATAGAAATATTCTCAGTATTTCTCAGAGGGCAGGCTTTAAGTATAACTCATTTGAAGTTATGGTGCTGCGTATAACATTATCTAGAGAAACACGTGTTAGTGATAAATCCCCTGTGATGTTTGTATTGGCTAATGTATACAGGCCACCAGGGCACCATACAGACTTTATTAAAGAATTTGCTGATTTTCTATCTGAGTTAGTACTGGCTGCAGATAAAGTCTTAATTGTTGGCGATTTTAATATCCATGTCGATAATGAAAAAGATGCATTAGGATCAGCATTCATAGACATTCTGAACTCTATTGGGGTTAGACAACACGTTTCAGGAACTACTCAGTGTCGAAATCATACTCTAGATTTAATACTGTCACATGGAATTGTTGTTAGTGGTGTTGAAATTCTGCAGCAAAGCTATGATATATCAGATCATTATCTAGTCTTGTGTAAACTCCATATAGCTAAAACTGTAAATTCTATTCCTTGTTACAAGTATGGTAGAACCATCACTTCTAGCACAAAAAATTGCTTTGTAAGTAATCTTCCTGATTTATCTCAATTCCTCAGCATATCCAACAGCTCAGAACAGCTTGATGATGTAACAGAGACTATGGACTCTCTCTTTTCTAGCACTTTAGATACAGTTGCTCCTTTACGCTTAAGGAAGATTAAGGAAAAGAGTCCAACACCGTGGTATAATGAGCACACTCGCACACTAAAGAGAGCAGCCTGGAAAATGGAGCGCAGCTGGAGGAAAACAAAACTAGAGGTATTTCGTTTAGCTTGGCGGGAAAGTATCATATCCTACAGAAAAGCATTAAAAACTGCTAGATCTGATTACTTTTCGTCTCTTCTAGAAGAAAACAAACATAACTCCCGGTATTTATTCAATACAGTCACTAAATTAACGAAAAATAAAGCATCAACAGGTGTTGGCATTTCCCAAGAGCACAGCAGTAATGATTTTATGAACTACTTTACTTCCAAGATCGATACTATCAGAGATAAAATTGTAACCATGCAGCCATCAGCTACAGTATCGCATCAAATAGTGCACTATAGATCCCCTGAGGAACAATTCCACTCATTCTCTACTATAGGTGAGGAAGAATTGTATAAACTTGTTAAATCATCTAAACCAACAACATGTATGTTAGACCCTATTCCATCTAAACTAATAAAAGAGCTGCTTCCAGAAGTCATAGATCCTCTTTTGGCTATTATTAATTCATCATTGTCATTAGGATATGTCCCCAAAACCTTCAAATTGGCTGTTATTAAGCCTCTCATTAAAAAACCACAACTTGACCCCAAAGATCTAGTTAATTACAGACCGATCTCAAATCTTCCTTTTCTGTCAAAGATACTAGAAAAAGTTGTATCCTCACAATTATATTCCTTCTTAGAGAAAAATGATATCTGTGAGGATTTCCAGTCAGGATTTAGACCGTATCATAGTACTGAGACTGCTCTCATTAGAGTTACTAATGATCTGCTTCTATCATCTGATCGTGGTTGTATCTCTCTATTAGTTCTACTGGATCTTAGCGCTGCGTTCGACACTATTGATCACAACATTCTTTTGAATAGACTAGAAAACTTTGTTGGCATTAGTGGAAGTGCCTTAGCATGGTTCAAATCTTACTTATCTGACCGCCATCAGTTCGTAGCAGTGAATGAAGAGGTATCATATCGATCACAAGTGCAGTATGGAGTACCTCAAGGCTCAGTACTAGGGCCGTTACTTTTCACGCTTTACATGTTACCCTTGGGAGACATTATCAGGAGACATGGTGTTAGCTTTCACTGTTATGCTGATGATACTCAGCTCTATATTTCTTCACGGCCCGGTGAAACACACCAAATTGAGAAACTAACGGAATGCATAGTCAATATAAAAAACTGGATGACGAGTAATTTCCTACTGCTAAATTCTGAAAAAACAGAGGTGTTAATTATCGGACCTAAAAACCCCACATGTAATAACTTGGAACACTATCTAACACTTGACGGCTGCTCTGTCAATTCTTCTTCTTCATCAGTCAGGAACCTAGGTGTGCTGTTTGATAGCAATCTTTCTTTTGAAAGCCATGTTTCTAGCATCTGTAAAACTGCGTTCTTCCATCTCAAAAACATATCCAAACTGCGACCTATGCTCTCAACGTCAAATGCAGAAATATTAATTCATGCGTTTATGACCTCAAGGTTAGATTATTGTAATGCTTTACTGGGTGGTTGCTCTGCACGTTTAATAAACAAACTACAGTTAGTCCAAAATGCAGCAGCTAGAGTTCTTACTAGAACCAGGAAGTATGACCACATTAGCCCGGTTCTGTCAACACTGCACTGGCTCCCTATTAAACATCGTATAGATTTTAGAATCTTGTTAATGACTTATAAAGCCCTGAATGGTTTAGCTCCTCAGTACTTGAGTGAGCTCTTATCGCATTATAGTCCTCCACGGCCGCTGCGTTCTCAAAACTCTGGCCGTTTGATAATACCTAGAATATCAAAATCAACTGCGGGCGGCAGATCGTTTTCCTTTTTAGCACCAAAACTCTGGAACAATCTACCAAACACTGTTCGGGAGGCAGACACACTCTGTCAGTTTAAATCTAGATTAAAGACCCATCTCTTTAACCTGACATACACCTAACACACTACTACACTTCTATTATTCAAATCCGTTAAAGGATTGTTAGGCTGCATTAATTAGATCAACCGGAACCGGGAACACTTCCCATAACACACGATGTACTCGTTACATCGTAAGAAGATTGGCATCTACGCTAATAGTTGTTTCTTTCTTATTCTGTTTCTCAGTCCGTGTCCGGATCAGATGGTGTATCGGCACCGGGAGATGATGTCTGCGGCCCTGATCGTCAGCGATGAGCCCCAGAGACATATCCCCAGTGAAGACCTCGACTAAAATACAATAAAAATAAAAATAAAACAAATAATTAAAAATTTAATAATAAAATACCTAACTACATAATACTATTATTGTTAGAAATTGCAACAATATAAAAATAGAAATATAATACATTTATACATTTAAAAATTTAATTAAAACAATAAGTAAACAATGAATAAACAATAATATCCTGGCCAGAGGAGAACTGGCCCCCCGACTGAGCCTGGTTTCTCCCGAGGTTTTTTTCTCCATTCTGTCTCAGAGGGAGTTTTGGTTCCTTGCCGCTGTCGCCTCTGGCTTGCTCAGTTTGGGACACTTAATTTCTAGCGATTATCGTAAATTTGATTTCACAGATACTATTTAAACTAAACTTAGCTAGACAATGACATCTCCGAATTCAATAATGAAATGCCCTTAACTGAAAATTGAGTGTTTAATCTTATTATTATACATTACTGACACTCTGTCCTCCAACTTGATACTGTTAAGTGCTTTGACACAATCTGTATTGTTAAAAGCGCTATATAAATAAAGGTGACTTGACTTGACTTGACTTCGAAAATGGAATGTTTTTCATCTTTATTGATTCTTTAGCCATTTTGGCAAAACTGTGATGTACTCCTCCTCCTTTGAACCCCACCCCTTGAACTTGAGGGCTCAAAGTACACACACACACACACACACACACACTTGAAAACTCTTGAAAGAAACATGTCTTATGTGAATATACTGAATATTGTGTCATATGAATATTGGTGGCTTTATTAATTGCAACATTCTTCCAGACATCGCAAAGCGATGAATTTTCTCTCATAATTGTCATAAAATGTCTCTGAACCAAATTTAATTAAAGTTAAATACTTGAATAGCTTAAGGATGAGTAAACATCCTTTACCCAAGAATTTCCATTTTTGGGTGAACTATTTAACTAACCCTAAATAAAACACAACTTAACCAAGATAAAACAAATCAGGTTTAGTAAACTGAAGATGTTGGACTGTATAAAGCCTTTTATACAAAGTTAACTGTACTACTAAGAAATTTACCATCATCAGAACATTGTAGCTGGGTCAAAGGAAACAAATTTACTCCTGCAGCTTTGAAGAGAGGTTCTGCACCCTTCGGCTCATCTGCTTACTCTCTATGTCCATGATTATTTTTTGAAAGGCCTCAAAGGTATATTTGAGTCCTTCAGGATATTTTAAGTTCAGTGCATAAATGAGTCCAAACATCATGGCACAGGCACATGCAACAGAGGGCAACTCATTTAGTACTTCCACACCGTCAATGACAATGGAAATGTCCAGTGCACGACTAAGAGCATCACTTTCACGGATCACATAAAAATGCCATGGTGGTCTTTTCAAATTCTCTCTCCGCTTCCTCCCTCTGATCAGCCTAAAAACACACAAGAACAGAGTAATGAGGGACTCTGGAAGAAAAAAAAAAACATCCCTTCATCTGAAAATTTATTACAAAATTTGGTTAGCTGTCCAACTATGGAGGTCAATGTAGAGCCCAAACGTCTGTTGCTAACTTTCATTAAAATATCTTCATTTGTGTTTAGCGTAAAAATAACATTTGTATGGTTTATTACAAGAGTAGAGTTAGTGATGACAATTTTCATTTTTGGGTGAAGACGTACTTTTACACTCTCTTTGGCTTTGAAAATGCTTTTAAACACTTAAACACTTGTACAATCAAAGCTCCCATGTGTTGACCATTGTAGACAATCACAGACATATTTGTTGAGTGCAGTACCACAATGGCCAATCAGAGGCATTTATCAATCTACTCAACAGTGTTCAAAATGCATTTTTGGGTGAACCAACCCCTTTTAAAGGAGTAGTTCACATTCAAAATTCTGTCATTTACACGCCCTCTTGTCATTTCAAACCTGTATGAATTACTGTCTTCTGCAGAATTTTGAACAATGTTGGTAACAGAACAGCACAGCCCCCATTCACTATTATTGTATGGACACAAAACCAATGCAAGTGAATGGGGGGCTCTTAACAACATTCTTCAAAATATATTATTTTGTGTTCTGTGGAAGAAAGTCACACAGGCTGATGTGTAAATGATAACACAATTACTTGAACAACTTTAAAGCGATATGTCACTACCAAATCAAAATTTCCCCACGTTTTACTCACCCTCAAGGCTTGAGAAGACCTTTGTTAAGACCACAGAGCCGTGTCGAGCAGTTCTTTGATCGATGGATGCACTATTTGAAGCTTCAAAAAGTCAACAATTCATTCCCATTCTACCGCTTGGAAGTAAAATGATACGTAGGATTATGACTTTGCCTGTATTGTTCTTCAAGAATATAACCATATTCAGCTAGGATGCCTTGAGGGCGAGTAAAACATGGGGAAATGTTGATTTGCTAGTGAAATATAACTTTAAGGCAAACATGGTTGGAGAAAATTTCGGTAACACTTTACAATACGTGTGCACTCATAAGCATTAATTCATGCTTAACTAATGCACAGATAATACTGAATTAATGTATAACTCATGTTTATCTAAGCTATTCGTTAATGATTGCCACATTAGCAACTAATAAAGAGTCTGTCTGGTTAATATATTAGTTCATATATGAGTTGTTATCAATTAAATATGTAATTGTGGATTAATTACCTAATAACTTATTTTATTAACTAATAGTGTTAATTAACTTGTTAATTACCACAGTGAGCCAAAGCCTTGTATTTCAACTTCCAGGCAAAAGAGTTAAAGTAATATGCATTAATACATGATTAATTACTGCATTATTTGTGCAAATTCATGTGTGAATTACTACAATTACTAAATGATGAGTTAATAATGATGTGCCTCAACAAGTAAAGTCACAACATAATGATATATTCGCAAACCATCAGCTAATAATTAATTAATGACCATCACTAGAGTTTATAAAAGCCATTTATTAAACGCAGAATATTAAACTCTTAAGCACTTTCCAAAAACATGTTTCCATAACATACATTACAAAACAAAACATTTACAAAATAATATAAAATTAAATAATACACATTTCTCCTCTCTATGACAACTAAAAGGTTAATGTCAAATATATAGTGACATATGACATACAGATATAAATACATATGTCATGCTATAAATAGTTTTTGGCATATATTCCCACTGTGTTTTATACATCAGTCATAACCTGCAACAAAAACAATGTGTCTTGTAACCATGACATACTGTCAACAGGGCAAATGTAACACCTTTCATTTTTAACAGCAATAGTAAAGCAAGCAGCTGATTTAAAAAAAACAAACAAAAAAAAAAAACTTGTATGTTTTGTGGTGAACTCCTACACAGGATAGTGATGACGAATGTCTTTTAACAGTCTAGCAAGGAGACCCTGGCTATGTTTGTCAGCCAGCCAGTGAGTCCATTCAATGACTGAGAGGTGTTGCTTCAGGATTTTTTCTGTTCTGTTTCCTCTAAGTCTCCAAATAGTAGACTTGTACTTCAACCATGCTCTCTCGAGATGCTGGGTGTGGGCTCCACTGTGGGGATCCACGAACCACTGTCTGTGATTTACTCTAAAGTGAGTGTAGCCCATGGCAGCTAATGCACCTCTATAAGCTCTCCATTCGTCACTTATAATGGTGGTGCCAGGTCGCACATGCTTGGCCACGATTGGTACAAGATTCTGCCTTCCTCTTCTCTTTACAAGCCGTAAGACTGGATGTCGTCGCTCATCCTTTACTCCTAGTATGCCAAAGACCCACTTTTTTCGTCTCCAAGTTGTGGCTGCCCTCCCTCTGCCATACTGTAAAAGTTATATTAAATTATATCACATAAGGTCTACAAAAGACATGACACAACAACAAAATATATATAACTCAATGGCAAAAGTAAAGAAATGGTTTCCAAAAAAATCACTCAAAAATACATATGCATGTTTAGTATGCCAGTAATGGAACAACATATGTATTATATACTATTAATTACAAACAGAAAAGAATTTGTCTCCGTTGTCATTTGCTCAAAGCTGGCAGAATTTAGTATTAAACATGGGAGCAAATGCAGTTACCATGAATAGCAATGAGAACTGAGAACAGTTGAACAAAAAAGTTAAGTACACAAAAGTGTTGAGTTAATACACAAAAGTGATTATTAAAATACAGTGGATCAAAATTAAAGCACAAACTACAATTTCCTAAATTTCGTGGTCACTGCTTAGTCCTATTTGAAGTTATCCGAACAGGAGTGAAAGCACAGTTTAAGCATATTTATAAGAAATGTTAGTTATATTGTACAGTATAGAAAAACTTAAATGAGATATTTGAAAAAAAAAACATCAAAATTAGAGAACACTTTCAGATAACTTCCAGTTATTGGTGTTAATCTGGCACCCGGTGCTAATTTCCTTAATTACAGTATCTGACAAACCCTATTTAACTGGCATAATTTTCAATGACTTTGCAAGATGGTGAACCGTTCTAAAGTGACAGCAGATTGTCCAGATGAAGGCCAAAGGGGTGACCCTTTCAGCCATAGCAAGAGAAGTTGGTCATTCCAAATCTGTGATTTCTAGAATATTGCATCTTTACAATGTCTCTAACTCATTCAAGTCCCCCAAAAAGGCTGGTCATCCACGAAAGATAAATGCACAAGAGGACAGAATAATGCAGAGAATCTCAACGGGCAATCAGCTCAACACTGCAGCTGGAATTGCTTGCCATTTCAGCTCTGAACAGGGTAAGCATCTGTTTCAGCATACAGTTTCTCAACATTTAAGAGAATTTGGACTGAAAGCACACTCTGCAGTGAACAAACCTCTCGTCAAAAGGCTAGAGTAGACTAACTTTTGCTGAGGAGCATGTTGTGTGGACAGAGGAGAACTGGCCCAAAGTTCACTTCAGTGATGAAAGCAGGCTGAAAACATTGAAATAATGTCTCCTCTCCACCAGTAAGCTGGTGTGTGGTGGGCGTTCTGGCGCAATATGGCTGCCGTCGCATCATCCAGGTGGATGCTGCACATTGGTGGTGGTTGAGGAGACTCCCCCCTTGTATGTAAAGCGCTTTGAGTGCCTAGAAAAGCGCTATATAAATGTAACAAATTATTATTATAAATAAAGAAATGGCCAGTCCAGAGTCCTGGTGACAAAGTTATGGCTAAGAAACCCATTACAGTCAGCAAACTGTGGAAGAGACTGGAAGAAGAGTGGGCAAAGATCACAGCAGAGCAGAGACTGGCCTCAGATGTGCTGAAGTCATTCAAAGCACGGGTCTGTACTCTTCCTACTAATGTTTGACTGCTGTGATGTGCCTTTAGAGATTTCAAATGAAATCTTTCTTTGTGCTACAATTATTGCGGTTCTCTAATTTTGATCACAGTGTTTTCCACAAAATAAAGCTTTTCGTTGAAGTGCTTTGGTTATTTTGTAAAACACCGTTCTAGCATGGCATGGCCACAACTGAAATTCCTTCAAATTCTGAACAAAGAAGAATATTATTTCTGAAAAAAATCAAGTGTTCATAAATTGTTCTCTAGTTTTGATCTCAACTGTAGGTTACACTCCTTTGTGACTTCACAATGTGAATATTTCATTGGTAATAGACAGAACACTGAGCTGTCACCCTTTACTCACCTTCCGTTTATGACGGAAGCTGCTTTCGTCAATAACAGCAAATTCTCTGGGATGTCCAATAATTTGCCCACGTCTTCGTGTATAGCGCCTCATAGCACACCTGCAAATCTTTCTTAATGCTGCAGCCATCTTGGACATAGTTCGGGAACTTCTTGCAATCCCATCTTGCTTCATGTCGATTTGTCTGAGGTGCAAGCCCTGAGAAAACCTAGTAGTAAAGATAAGTGCATGGCTTAGTTATTTTTCATATTACTGACTGCTTCACTTGAAGCTACGGGGTGTTTTAAACACACTAAAAAAATCATGTGGTATATTTAATCCGGTATGGATATTCCAGGACTTACATGAGTCATGACAGGTAAAAGAGAATCAGAACTAAAAGGTAACACTTAACTGTAATCATGTGCACATCCACATTGCATTAGATTGCAATTTGTTTTGTTGTAATTTGAAAAATGCAACCATAAATGTATTCCAACTTTTTTTTTTTGGTCAAAGTGTTCCAATAATTTTATTTACTTATTTATTAATTGATTGATTGGTTGGTTGATTGATTTATTGATTGATTGAAGTTACTCCCTAAGCCAGGTCAAACATGTAGCCTACTTAAGACCACATGGGTTGGGAAAACAGTGTTGACTTACCGGTAAATAAATGTCATCCATGAAGACAGGGAATTTTTTGAATTCTGAAAGAGTGATTTTGCTCTGACAGTCCTACTGCATTTTCTGCCTCTGTGGCTTTGATGTCTGCATTCCCTGGATAAACCATAAGGAAATGTTAAATCAATGTTAAATAATAATATCTAGATACATCATATGTACTTTAAATATAATTAAAAGTATTTATTTCTCTGTGAACATTTCTATAATGTAATAGCCAAAACGAAATTTATAGCATTGTGAATGTTTATATGGTTGTTAGTGAATAGGACACTAAATTATAATTTTGGCTTTAATAAGATTTTCCCAATAAATATGCAGGAATAAATTTTCCCAATAAATATGCAGGAATAAACCTGGTGTCCTCCATGATTCCTGTGCATTCTGACAACAAAGCACTTGAATGCAACAAACTCGCCATCCCAATTTTGAAGTGGGAATTAGAAAATGTCTGATAGCATGTGAAGCCAACAAAAGTGCATTGCATTACGTTTTCATTAACTTGCGTGTTATATAATTTTCTGTCGCTATGTGGGCGCACAGTTTTTTCTGTCATTTGGGCAAATTATCATGTTATAAAAGATAACACTTAAAATGGCACTGGCTGTGAAAACAAACAACATATGCTAGACTAATACACTCTTCTCCACTCCTTAAATACAAAAAAAAAAAATATTATAAATATAGTATTTCTTGATTAAAGAAAACGCTGTATACTATTTTTTCAAACTACAGTCTTTATTTACCTTCAGACTGCAAACAAGCTGAGATGCGCCAAACCGCGTGCAGCAGCACATAGAGGCGGGTGGAGTAATGAGTTTGAGGAGCCAATGGAGTTATGAGGTTTAGGAGCAAGCTATTTTGGTTAAATATTTGCAAACCCCACAGACAGACGTAAAGGGTGGCCAACAGTAATGATTTATGAAAAGAAAAATAATGAAATAGAGATACGACCGCGACTGTATTTTAGTTTTAGTTTCTAAAGTAATACATCCATTTTAGATCATTTAGGCAGGGTTTTTATTAGAGTGAAATAATATCACAATTTAAATATATATTTCTATTATTTCTCCTCTTTGTAACTGCCGATTTTTTGTAAGATAGGAAAATAGTTAATTACAGTCTAACTGCTACAGTAAAGTTGGCTGCCAATGACAGATTGCCAGTAATGTTACACTGTGTCTAGACGCGACAACCTGACCGTTGCAAAGCACTTGTAATACAGTATACCTTGTATACTTCACATAAAATAGCATTTGAGAGGTCAAATAAAATCGTGCCAGGGGAAATGTGCAGATCTGATACAACCTACCAGTGAAAGCCGTCTGATGTATCGTGGCGTCTTTTCATTTTCATGCCACGACCACAAGTCTGACAGGACATCTTCCTTGCTAGAAGTCGTTTTTTCTGTAGCCATTTAATGAGTCTTGCAGTAGTCCTCTTAGTTGGCATATCGATCAGCAGAAGTAACAGCTCTGTCGTTAGATTCATTTTTAAACAAGCAGTAATACAAATTTTATACAGTACATAAAACCAATCGTCTCAACCTCAGTGTGAAACTGACTTCTTGACCTCAATTTAGCAGCGAAAATGCGGACCCTTAACCTTTTCGCATTTCCGGGGTTCTCAGTAGCGGAAGTATAGTTAACAATAAAACAAAAAATGCAGGACACTGTTTACACGACTTTTGGAAACCTTGCAATAACGTTAACTAGGTTTTATGTCAATGCAATAATTAAACATTTAAAAATGAAAAGATTACAGTATTTGTAATGGGTGTCACTACAGGTTGCCAGATTCCTTTTTCAGTCAGAAAATCTGCCAATAAACTTTCACATCATGTTTCCCGTGAACATTTATAATTTTAAATAAACATAAGGGGTTAGGTTTGTTTTAATATTATATTGGTGACAAATGAACTTGATGTAGATAACATATAATGCCAGATTTTTTTTTGTTTGTTTTAACTGTTAACAAAATAGAGGATAATCTAAAATAGAAGATACAATTTTGTTTTCCATAAAAGACTGGTTATATTATATGAATTTTTTTTAATTGACTTACCGACAATTAAAGCAAGTCAGGCCACCATCTGGCCACCCATACGAACTGCAAATCGAACTGAGCATGAAGGGGGGTGTAAATATTTTGCGAATTTTAAACAAAGTTCAAATATATGGCATAGCACCCACTCTGACATTAGTTACATCATTTGACAACAGCAAAGATGTACAAGATCCACCTGAGCTCCACGTTATGTTTAGGGGGAGCGCCAGGCCTCCGTGATTAAAGTGGAACCAATGTTTCCTGATGAGGATGACAGTCAGAATCATCTGACAGAACACACGCAGCAAGAAACGTGCGAGCACCTGGAGGCATACAGCGGCGTTGTAACTGACAGCGATGGCAAGCCAAAGTACTAAAAGTAGTAAGCGGATAAATCGCAAAATACCATCTAAATATAGTTCTGATGTATATGGTGAGTTTTAAAGCTTTAGCAGTTATGTTCGACCCATTTGCTTAAAGTAACATTCAGCATAATGTGCACGTGGCAGAGGCCGACTTGTACTGCTAGCCTGTTATTGCAACAAAACGTATGGAAGCCTGTTTCCACCTCTAAATGAAAAGATTTTTTTTTAAAAAGTAACAAGAGTATTTATCTCAGAATTCGGACCTTTTTCTCAGAATTGCGAGTTAAGTCAGAATTGTGTGACATAGGCCTAAAGTCGCAATTCTGACTTTTTTTTCTTTCTTGCAACTGCGAGTGTTTCTCACACAATTCTGACTTTATAACTCTAAATTCTGTTTTTTTTTTTCTTTCAGAGTTGCTAGATAAAAACTCGAGTTATAAAGTCAGAATTGCATGATAAAAAGTCACAGTTGAATACAGTTAGAATTGTGAGCTATAAACTCGCAATTCTGAGAAAAAAAACGGCAGTCTTTTTTTCCTCATAAGTGGACATTATAACATACAATTGCATGCTTATATCTACCAATTCTGAGAAAAAAAAAGTCATAATTGCGAGAACTTGCAGCTCCGACTTTTTTTTTTGCGAGTTTATATCACAATTCTGACTTTATTCCTCGCAATTACCTTTTTAATTAATTTATATTATTTACTGGCGGAAACAAGATTTCACAATGAACAACCATAATGTATAGGCTACTGTTTATATATATATATATATATATATATATATATATATAATGTGTGTGTGTGTATATATGTCTTTGCCACCCCCTTACCCTACTCTCCATACTCCTCAGAGATTCCAGTCCGCAAACCTGCTCAGGAGGAGGTGAAGAATGATGTGCAAGGTAGGTATCTAGTAATGTCAGGACTATACATCGATTGCACCTGTTGAGCCAGACATCTTCAGAGATAAATCCTACAGTACTTTCTTAAAATTAAGGAATAGTTTAACCAAAAATGAAAATTCTCTCACAAGTTACTCACCCACATCATCCAAGATTTTCTTTATTCTGTCAAATTGAAATTAAGATTTTTAGGAAAACAGCTCTCTAAGTTCATTTCAGTGCATGTGAGTGGGCACCAAAACGTCAGTGAGTTCAATCTTTTCTGAAGCAATCCAAATGGTTTTAGGTGTGAACAGCCCACAATATAACTACCTTTTACTGTAAATATTAGGGCTGGACGATTAATCGCATCCTACTGTCATGCGCATCTCGTCAGTAATACGGGTTCTTTGATTAGCGGTAAATCTCCATCACCTGTTTTCAATGGAGCGGCATTTAATACATGGAGCCGTAGTTCACTGACAAGCCACGCAAAATCGCGTTCATATCGCTGATAAATCGCATTCGTTTATGAACGCGATTTTGCGTGACGAGATGCCCATGACAATAGGATGCGATTAATCGTCCAGCCCTAGTAAATATTCGTATTAACAGACATCAGCATTCTTTATAATCAAAAAGCATGTGGATGGCTGAACATTTACAGTGTAATGTAGCTATAATTTAAATTGTTCTTACATTAATTGTTTCAGAGAACATTTATTAAACAAATGGAGTTGTTTGGCTGTCTTTTCTCTTTGGTGTGTGTGTATTTTTTAAGCTTTTTGGTGCACATTGACTTCTACTGAAAGGACCTCAAAGAGCTAATGCTCTTCTAAAAGTCTTCATTTTTGTTCAGCACAACAAAGAAAGTTGTACACATCTTGGGTGGCCTTAATTATCTTGTGTTGGTTAAAACAAAATTATCCCATGATTTACTCATCCTCAAGCCATCCTAGGTGTATATTACTTTCTTCTTTCAGACGAATGCAAACAAAGTTATAGTAAAATATCCTGGCTCTTCCAAGCTTTATATTGGTAGTGAATGGGGGGGCCCCTAAGTTTGAATCCCAGTGCTAAAGTGCATCCATCAATCATAAACATAAACCTCCACAAAGGGCTGTTGCAAAAATCGCAACATTGTAATATCATGCTATTGATGAGCCTAACTGCAGAGGAATGCAACAAATGCAGCAACCAAGCAAATATTAGCAACCAAGATATTTGCATTTTCTTTCTTTTTTTTTTTTTGTAAGGTTATGCCCGTCTTGTTTTACACTTTGTGCATCTGTACTGAATATTAAATAAGTTAGTAGTAATAACATAATGTGTACCATGGTGATTTGTACAGAGGCTCAGCAGATTTGTGCTTAAAGGTGGGGTATGTAATTTTTGAAAAACGCTTTAGAAAACTGAGTCGGGGCCGAGTACCAAAAACTTTTAGCCAATCAGCAGTAAGGGGCATGTCTACCCATGATCCGGAGGAGAGAGCATTCAGTGAACAGCCGAGCCGAGCGACAGAAAGATAGAGATGGCGGATAAAAAACAAAAGAGAAAAACGTCTGCGGAACGATAAGGCGAGAAGTAGGACCCGTGTAAATATCGGATCAGCTTTCCAGAGCTGGAGAGAACTCAAGGAGCGGAAGGCCTGCGATCGGACGCCGAGGTTGCTTTGTTTCTTCTCGATAGGTTAGTAACACCGTGTCTACACCGGCCGCGCCGCAACAGCTAAAGTCTGTCTACACTGGACGCGATAAAGCGACCGTTGAAAATCATTTGAACTTTGTGTCAGTACGTCATAAATAGAACGCGGCAGCAGTTTTCTGTCGGAGATTTGTCGCGCCGCGCAGCATCCAGTGTAGACAGCATCACTGATTATAATTTCTTCTACAGTATTTTGTCGCGCCGCTCACGTCTGGTGTAGACACAGTGTAACATTGGTTTTGCTTTGTTTCACAGAACTAATCATTGCCTGGGTTGCGTAGGCTATGTATGTGTGGGGCGGAGCTATCAAAATAGGGGCGAGACCCTTTTGGGGTAGGGGCGTGTTTGTTTTGGTGATTTTCAAATATCAACATTGGCTTCCAGAAATCACTCCTTTAACAAGCCTAAACAGACAGTGAATGAGAGATCAAGTAAGTGTGTGCGATTACTGCATCTGTCCTTCAGGCCGAGTCATATATATTTGAGAAAAAGGTTCTAATGTCCAAGGAAAGCAAAAATCGGCTTTGCTGGTCAGCTGAGCCTTCTAAAGTGCCGCTGAAAGTTAAAATGATTTCAACATCTTATTTGGTTACATCTCTCTTTTGAAGGGGTCATGAACTGCATTTATTTTTAATTTTATAATGTACTCTGAGGTCTATTTATAATGTTATTGAGGTTTTTACCTAAAAAAAACATCCTGATTTATAAGTAATAAGCTATTTTCTATCCCATTTTTGACCTTCTCTTTGAGAACAGCTCTATTTGAGGGGCGTGCCGCCTTTGAGGCATGGACTTAAAGGAACACTCCACTTTTTTTGAAAATAGGCTAATTTTCCAACTCCCCTAAACAGTTAAACAGTTGAGTTTTACCGTTTTCGAATCCATTCAGCCGATCTCCGGGTCTGGTGGTAGCAATTTTAGCTTAGCTTAGCATAGATCATTGAATCTGATTAGACCATTGGCATCTCACTGAAAAATGACCAAAGAGTTTTGATAATTTTCCCATTTAAAGCTTGACTCTTCTGTAGTTACATCGTGTACTAAGACTGACGGAAAATGAAAAGTTGTGATTTTCTAGGCCGATATGGCTAGGAACTATACTCTCATTCCGGCGTAATAATCAAGGAACTTTGCTGCCGTACCATGAGTGCAGCAGGCGCAATTATATTATGCAGCGTCTCTCACAAATGTCTCCATGGTTGCAAAGCACGCTCCCTGTGCAAGCAGCGCTGCGTAATATCATTGCTGCAAAAAAAAAAAACTAAAAAAAACGTTAATATTTTATTTCTGACGCAAATATTTCATAGTCACCTGCACACTTTGTTCATGCCTACATATTTTTCTTTGATTTGTCTTTTAGAAGAGGCTCCAACTGCCCATATAACTCTTTCCAAAACAAAACAAACCGTTGAGATGCTGAAAGAGAAGATCCATGCTCTGGAGGAAAAAGTGGAGTCTTTGACTGAAGAGAGAAACTTTCTCAGAGAGAGACTGGAAGATGGTAAGTTCCCCCTCCACTCCTGTGGCACAAATTGTGAATTACTGATTATTGTGCAACAGAAAAGAAATGTTGCTCAAACACTTGAAATATAAATTAAAAATAATTAACCCATACTGTCCACTTGGTATGTTATTTAAAAACAGTTTCATTTGGTTGATTTCCGTGTGAGTAATACATGTACTTCCTGTGTGAGGATGCAGTAAATGGTGCGATACAGTGAGATTCCAAACAGCTAAAATGAAAACAAATTACTCTGCGTGATTCTTGTTGAGTTAGGTTCAGATGTACTCACTGATATATATTAGATAGACAGACAGACAGACACACGTTTTTTATTTCTGTAGTTCAAGACTCAAAGAAGAGATATTTATCTGTACATCCTATTTTGTCTGTCACAGCCCTTAAACTGAAAGCTGAAATTCCAGGACAGCCCCAGAACCATACAGCATCCCAGCTGGAGTCATCTGAAGATACAACATCTTCAGATGACTCCAGCTCTGATTCATCTGAGCCTTCACGAAAGAAGAAGTACAAAAAGAAACCAAAAAAGAAGAAATCAAAGAAAGCACGGGCCGGCGATTTCAAAAGAGGTACTACATGACAAGTTACGATTTTCACTTAATGTATTCACAGAGACCACAGCTAGTTTGGGTTAGGTTGATTTCAAGCCAATGCTATGGACTTAAAAGCACCTTATTTGTATATATTAGTGTTAGTAATGGTAGCATGCTTTGTCTATGGAATGATTTGTCCTCATTTGCATTTCTGTTCTTTCATGCATTTATTCCAGTAAAAACTCCTGAGGAGTCTGTTTTTCGGTACCAGAAAGTCCTCCGACTTGTTAAAAGTGGCTCAACAAAGGCGGATGCCTATAACAGCGTGGGGGTGGACCGCAACACCATTGTCAACCAAGCTCCAATTGCAGAGCTGGCTGCTGTTAGCCCTGACATGTTCAAGATCCTGAGGGCTGGTTTCAAAAAAGGGGACAGTCTGAAAAGATTTGCGGAAAAATGTATGGCTCAATGCATCTTAGAGCCAAATGCAAGTCAGATCAGTGCCATGAAACAAGCCAATGGTCTGCTAGACATTCTGAAAAAGTAAATGTTGCATTAGACCTGTTCATCAGGACATTTTAAGCAGTGGTGTTACTGGTTTTGACTGCTTTTGGTACTAAATGACTCTAGTGTTACTAAATAAGAATTTAAAATAGTCCATGAAACAGGACAATAACCTGTTAGACATTCTGAAAAAAAGAAAAGTTACATTAGACCTGTTTCTCATAGTTTTAAGGACAGTTTAAGCAGTGTTGTTACTGGTTATGACTGCTTTTGTGGTACTAATAAGAATTTAGAATAATCATCTTCCCTTTTTTATTTAAATTTTTCTCTTTAGTTTTTTGTGTGTGTGTGTTTAGGCTAACGGTTGTTATAGAAAGGGGAGTATATATTTAATTTTATGTTTTGTAAATGTTTTAATGATTTGTTTTAATGTATGTGTTATGGGAACGTGTTTGGAAAGTGCTTGAATGTTTAATAATCTGCGTTTAATAAATGGCTTTTATAAACTCTAGTGATGGTCAGTAATTAATTATTAGCTGATGGTTTGCGAATATATCATTATGTTGTGACTTTACTTGTTGAGGCACATCATTATTAACTCATCATTTAGTAATTGTAGTAATTCACACATGAATTTGCACAAATAATGCAGTAATTAATCATGTATTAATGCATATTACTTTAACTCTTTTGCCTGGAAGTTGAAATACAAGGCTTTGGCTCACTGTGGTAATTAACAAGTTAATTAACACTATTAGTTAATAAAATAAGTTATTAGGTAATTAGTCCACAATTACATATTTAATTGATAACAACTCATATATGAACTAATATATTAACCAGACAGACTCTTTATTAGTTGCTAATGTGGCAATCATTAACGAATAGCTTAGATAAACATGAGTTATGCATTAATTCAGTATTATCTGTGCATTAGTTAAGCATGAGTTAATGCTTATTAGTGCACACGTATTGTAAAGTGTTACCAAAATTTCTGTAGTTTGCATTGTCTACATTGCCTGGTATTCTTTGATCAGACAGCTTGCATCTTCACCAAGGTACACGATCAGGCACTTCAGCAGGCACTCTCTTCTGATGTCTATGTCCAGTCTCTACAAAATGTTCAAGATGTATTGTTTTTATTAGACCAAAACACTACTAAATTGATTGCCACAAGCAATTTTGTTTGCATGCAACCAATACCTGATCCATAACTTTAATAGTGTCCTTAGTTTTTTTCACGGAGGACTCCACCTTTGCTCCTAATAACCTGGAGAAGCTGAGAGCTCTGTCTGTCCAAAGAGGCCATAAGTCTCGATTGTAAAGGTAAGGTTGTGATGCGCAAAAATTCGGCATTAATCTGTAAGAAAGAGAAACAGAAAATAGACTTCTGAAAGAAAATATTTTACATTGAGAACTAGTTGTAAAAATACATATACACAAAGCATTAAACAACAAAAGGTATAATTAGGACATCTACGACGTTTTCAAAAACACTACATACTAAAATCCCATGGTAAAATTTATGGTAAATTCAGGATTAGTCCCTTACATTTTAACATTTTTCAATAAAATAAATGCTTTTACCTCCTCTTGTTGAAACAGAGCTGGCCATCTTTCTTGCAGTTCATGAACACTAGGTTGGTTTTCCACAATCTCTTGTCTGCGTAAGGCAAACGTCTTTGTCATTTTTTCTCTGATTATCAATGCATTGTTTCTTTTCTTCACTTCCTTTAAAAGTGCCAGGCGCTCAATTTCAAGGTTTGCTGATGTCTCTCCAGCAGGTAGGTATGGGATATGATTGGCCTCACAACGTTTAGGTCGTTTAACATTTTTTGCTGGAAAAGCATGGTCTGAGGCTTTGGTTTTCAGAGAATTTACCATCCAAGACCTTTCAACTGTGTGCGTAGGTTTCCCATCTTCATTTTGAGTCTCTGTGTCCACCCATAGCAACCATTGAAGGATCCTTTTTCTGCTAAGCAAGGGTGTTTCTTGATAAGTGCCTCTGAAACTTCACAGAAGTTTGCACTGCTGGGATAAGATTTATACTTGTATATCTCATCACAAACCTTCTCCAGAATATCAGACTTCATCTTTGGAGTGACAGTCAGCCTTGTTCCGTTAGCCTTAAAAAGAGCATTTCCTCTCTCTAATTGGAGCTCAGTGTCATAAGAAAAGCGTGGAATATTAAATTCTTTTGGCCACTGTTGATTTCTTGTAGAAACAGTTTCTGAGCCAGGGGTGAGAGGATGATTGTATCATCAGTGTCGCCAGAGCCAACGGAGGACAGAGCATCATCATTAGACTGGGTCCCATCATTTGTTTGAGCAGTGAATGAGTCTTCGTCTGGCAACGGGATAATCTTTAGAGTGCCAAGACTCTGAATTTCTCCAGTGTTTGTCAAATTTACAAATATATATCCCCAAAATCTTTGTCCTGATACTGTAGTCTGAATCTACCATTTAATCCAAAAGCTTCCCTCACTTTTTCAATGAGCTCATCCACTGATTCGGGAATCCCATCTGGCAGAAGCAACTTTCTTGAATCATCTTGACTCACAATCACCAAAAGCTTGGCAGATCTTCTTCCTGACATGCTAACAGATTCTGGAAAAAGGAAGATAAATAAGATTAGATACAGTACAAGTAATAGATAATTGCTAGACATTTACATGTTCACTATATCTTGTGCACTTTTCTTAGAATTTATAAACAATTCTAACCTCAAACATGTATATAGCTCTTCAGAGCCACCATGCGTCTCCCCCCAATTGTGTACTGAACAAGTGGATATGGGTCTGTAAGGTCATGGTGCTCTAAAAGTTCAATTTTCTTGTCAGATGACTGGACCAAGACATAGGCTCTATAATGTTCAGTATACCATGCATCAAGCCTTCTGACAATGAACAGTGGTTTGTCCTGCAACACAATAATTTGCACAATTTCGCCAAACTTTGGAAGTCCTGAACATTCTCCATGAGCAATGACCATACTTTCTCTGTAGGTGAAGCCTTTAAATGTTACTTCCTTGGCCAAGCACACAACATCCAGGTTTGGGTGTTTCTGTTGTACAGTCCGTGATATGTCTTCATTCAGAACATCAATGGGAAGATCAGAAACATGTGATACTTCCAATCTTGGTGTAAGAGAGCTGCACTGATACAGATGATATGCCATATGAAACTGATGTCTTTGTGACAATGACAGGAGCACATTCTTGAAGCAGTTGGTGTGACGCACAACTCTTTTAAAGAAGCTATGCTTAGCCTCGAATCGCATTGTCCGCAACCAGAGGGCCAAATTTCTCAATTAGCTCAGGATAATGCTCCAAGTAGTGGTGTTTGGGCAAAAGTTTAGTCTCGGGAAAAACCTCTTGGAATCTGATTCTATGCTCAGATATCTTGAAGGCCAGATATGCTATGGAAGCTTTGGTGTGTGAAGGAGCAACAACAAGATCTACAATATCTTTCAAATCATTTAGAAGTTGCCACGCAGGTTCATTGGCAGGCACTCTGTCTCCAATCAAAAAAGGAAAAAACCTCAACAGGCTCCAATTTTCATGGGCATTACCCCCTACTGTTCTTCTTGCAGAAAATGTGAGAGGAACAGTATGTGGACGATTTGTCTTGTCATTCCATTTGAATGGAAAGTTCTGAATTGCTTTATTCAGGTGTTCCAAGGTGAAATACTTTTTAGATGAAAAGACTGTCAAGGACAAAGCTATCTCAAAAGGGACAATACCCTCAAAGAGATCATGCACAACATCAGCCGGGAATCCTGTGCAAACATTGAAGTGTGATAATTTTTCTGAAAACACACACCCCCTTTTCACACCAAAATGGTGAGGCAAGTCATTGTCTTTCATAAACTGAAGATGAGCAGAATGTAGTTCTTCAGTTCTGATGCAGAATGTTTCAGATCCAACTTATTGAGTCTGGTATTCTTCTTTCTCTGCTGTACAAAATCTGCAGACATATTTTCCAGAGAAATTTTCCACAAATCCGGCAATACTGTGAGCACCAAGATTGTCAGCAACAATACATTGAACTGTGCCCTTCACAGTCTTTCCCAGTTTTTCAATGAAAAGTCCATGTCTCTCCAACGTGACAAGGTCATCAATCAATGGTTCCAGCACTTTGTCATACCCAAAACTCTTAACATCACTACTTTTAATTAAAGCAGCTAAATTTATAGCAGACAGGGATGACTGACATCCTTCATGTAAATTGCCTAATAGCCAATAAACTCCAAAAACTTTGTGTTTTTTCTTGGACGTGCCAAGGGGGTTGCATATCTCAAATTCATCAACGTACAAAATTAAAGAGATAGCAGGTTCAGAAAGCAGTTCATTCCTTTGGAAGTTGAGTGAATAAAAAAAACGCGTATATTTACATTCATCTCCTTTATACACTGACTTTAAATGAAGTGTATTATCAAGTATTGGCTGGCAACTCAGAAGTTGCTGCAGGGATTGTAGAATTGGAACATACTGAAATGTCCTTCCATCACTCCGATCAAGCACATACTCTACAGGCTTTACTACTGAAAAATGGGCTTTGTAGTATGCCTTCCGTTTCCATGTAGTGGAAAGTGGACCTTGCTCTCTGATTGCTGTTTGAATTGGATGTGACTGGCAAAGAAAGGTGGCTAACTCATCTACAACAACTTTATCAACCTGCAAATTATGTTCCTGCAGTACCTGTTGAATAGTTTGATTAACAACTGGAACTGAAACTGTACTAATTAAATACTGCAACTCCTGCAAAAGGTCATCAATGGCCACACCAGGTACAAGAAAAACGTGCTCTAACTTTAATAGAACTGAGGCTAATTTGTGCTCTATAGCTTTGGATAAGTCTTCAGTATTTTCTGTTATTACACCAGAGGATGTAGGTTCATTAAGTGAGACATCTTCGTCTGATTCAATGTCATCTTCTGCAGAAAAAATAGGGACTGGTCTTTCACTGACAACAATGCCAGGCTTTAAGTCCTCTTCAGAGAATGATTTGTGTTTTCTTGCCTTGTGCGTTCTAAATGATCCATAAATATTGGTTTTGTATGAGCACCCACTAAAAACACAAGGAACAGTTTCATTATTTTTCAGGTGCTGCCCAATGTGATGGAAGTAGTCTTTAAACGATGATGTGTGTTTGTATTCACAAAGTAAGCATTTATAAGTTGTCAATGCATCTTTTTGAGGGGGATGCTGAGGATGCCTCCTTGACACATGGCTCTTCAGAGAACTCCAAGTTTTAAATGAACAAGGACGGTCTGAATAAACACAAGGATAAGGATGACGACGCCCAAAATTCCTATGATCAAGCTTAAAATGCTTGAGAAGCTCAGAACGCTTGGCTTTGGAGACACCACAATCTTTGCATTTCCACATTGAGTTACTTGCCAACGAGAATGGTGAGGTAGAGCATAGGAGAGAAGAAAGATAAATTACAAAACTGACCCTCCCAAGCAATAATTAAAAGGTGCAAATTACTTATGTTTTTCATGTGACTGTATTATTGAAAACCTGTCCTAATTGTTGTTCAGCAGTACCCCATCCTACAAAAGACAAAGAGAAATAACAAACTGGCTCACATAAAAGTAAACAGACGACTTCTTTACCGGGTATGCTGGTCGACGCGATACGTTAAAATAAGTGTTTAGGCACGTCACTGAAGACATGTGTTTGGGCCTTCATATAAAGCTAACGTTATGTGTTAACATTAATCATAAATGAGAGACCATACAAGTAAGCAGAGCGAATACCTTGCGAACGCGAGTTTCATAATTAATCAATAAACATCATCATAATAATAAAGCTTCAACGTTAAGTCCATACAAAGCGTCTGAAGCGTGCATGTACATTATACAGTATCGCACTCCAGCATACCCGAAACAGTCTTTATACTACGTTTCAATATCAATCCATCTCACCTCAAGCAGTTTACTTGTATTATTATTATTTTATTTCCACTCGGTTTAACATCGTGATGAGGGAAACTTGTAAACCTTCTAGCCGAGTTAGAGCCGTCAAACTAGTAATTTTAACCGTATGTAAAACAACAGTGCAACATAATATTTTTTGAAATCATACATGTATAATGTTAATAATACGCCCAAACGTATGTTTAAAATTACTTACCAATTTTCTTCATTCCCGTTTTACCACGCCGAGTTCATCCATGCGGTGTAACAAGATGGCGGAAAGCTGAACGTACTCACGCACGACCACGGATGACGCTAGAAGTCACGTGACAATGGGAACCAATATTTTTAATTTGATTTAAAGAAATGTATTTACTTTACACTAACAAGACTTACTTTTAATTTAAATCAACCAAACTTTTTACATAACACTGATGGCTAGACAGAAAATTAAATGTTTTGAGTTAGATCAAGTATAACAACTTCTTTAGAGTAATGACATGCCTTGTGCACTTTTTTCAGTGATAGTTCGCGAAAGTTGGTTTTCGAAATAATCTCCAATATTTGATCAAAGGTTTGCTTGACAACGGCGCTCCTAGAGGCAAAGTTGCTCAGAATGAGGAGCTCTATATTGCGGTAGAAACGTTGTGTGCGCGTGCGATAAATTGTGCGATACCCAATCCTTTAGGTGCCTGAAAAATGCGAAGGCACACGTTGGTGGCCGATTTCTTTTGAATTTCTCACAGGCCTCTAGGGCCGTGAGTCAAACAGGCCCTGCGAGTTTCTTTCTGATCGGCCCCGTTAAGCCTGTCCGATAGGTGCTCAAAATTGATTGGCCGGCGGCGGACGCGTCTTCTGAGATACACCGGTGTCCTCTAATGCAGCCGTGTCACCTTGGACACAGATGCCGCATGGCAATTTTCAAGTCAATCGGGCTTCGGGTGGCGTAGTTATAGCCATTTTTAGATTTTTTCCATGTGATGGCACCACCAACGTGTGCATTTTTTTTGTGTGACCCCAGAATGAGCTCTTACACATGCGTGCCGAGTTTGGTGAAAATATCTCAGTAGGTTGACGAGCTATAGGCATTTTAGTAAAACTGGCTTCACCCACCTCGGATGTTTTGGTGCCCCTTAGTGAATGTAAATGTCAACTTTTTTTGATGATTATTGACAATGAGACTCCAGAGAATCTTGCTGCACTGGTTCTGTTGCGATCGGGCCAGAAACCTAGGACTAGTTCGCAAAAGTAGGTTTTTCAAAAGCATGTTGTATTAGCCCTACAGTTAAAGCATGAAACATTATTTAAATATAACATTTTACATAGATTTTACCTATTTTATCTCATTATTTTGACTTTTTCTTGCAAATGCGAGTCTGTATCTTCTAGTTCGAACTTTATAACTCGATTTATCTCAACAATTGCGAGTTTGTCAGTTCTGAGGGGAAAAAGCCAGAATTGCGGGATATAAACTCATTATTCTGAGCCAAGAGAAAAAGTGAGAATGACGAGTTGAATCAGAATTGGGAAATATAATCTCTGAATTGCAAGAATTTTTTTTTTCTGCCACCAGGTAGGCTCCGCCCACAGCAAAATGCCATCGCTGTTTGCAAACATGAAATTGGTCTATGCACTTTGTGTTGCATAAATTTTAATCAAACAGTTTAAAACATTTTATTATTTGATTATTATTATTTTTTTAAAGACTCAACCTTTACTCCAAAAGATCTTTGGAAAATTTTTACCAGCAGTAATCTAGCTTGGTCACTCTGGCCTTTTATCTTGTTGTTGAACACATGGTATCTCTGATCATATTTCTGAACCTATATGTCCTTCAGCGCTTCATTCTCACTGATGAATTCTTTTATGATCAAGATTTCTCCCTCCAGTTCATCTCCTCTGGTGAAGAGAATCCAGGTTTTCTCCAAGTGTTTTCCTCCCAACAGCTTATCAATCTTCTCCACAGTTTTTCTATCTTTTACAGTGAATCTGTCAGCTTTGATGACCAGCAAAAACGCACAGAGACCTGATTCACATTTCTGAAGAACCCTTTCATTTATCATCTGCTGAATCCCATCTTCATTCATATCTGTATCAGATAATCCTTGTGTGTCATAAACAGTGACTGGAAACCCGTGAACAGTCCCAGATTTCACAGCTACATCTCTTGAGACTGACTTGGAGCTTTTCTTTGCTTTTATTATTATTTTTTAATTCTTTATTTTTATTGTTGTGATCATTAATATTGTTATTATTATTATTATGTTATGACTATTTTACTTTACTTGCCTTGTCTTTGAAAGCTTGTTGTCCCAGTATTGTATTTCCTGATGCACTTTAGTTTAGTTTAGTTTAAACTTTATTGTCCACCACTGTGGAAATTTGTCTTTGGCTTCTCATATGACACAGTTACACACATAATACAAAATAACACACATAACACAAAAACAAATTATAACAATTACACAAAGATTTGCCTACCTTTCATTTAACATTCTAACTGCCACTGGTACAAAGGAATGCTTATAAACTATCCTAAGATATTTGGGGACCTTATACATTCTTCCAGATGGGAGCATTACAAATTCAGAGTTAAGTGGGTGTGCAAAATCAAATGCAACACTTGATGCTTTCCTATATGTTGCCACCAAGTACAGTTCATCAAGCTGCATTTGCTAGCAACCTATTATTTCCCCTGTGATTCTTACTATCCTTTGGAACTTGTTTTTACTCCTCACTCCTAAATTACCATACCAAGCTGTAATTAGGGTTGGGTATCGTTTGGGTATTTTTCGATACCGGTGCCAAATCGATACTTTTAAAACGGTGCCGGTGCCTAAACGGTGCCTGAACCGATACTTGTTATATATATATATATATATATATATATATATATATATATATATATATATATAGTATATGGAACTCATGAAACTCCAGGAAATCCCCAATATGGACAAAGGAAAAGCTATTCAGTGAGCTAAATGTGTTTAAATCACTGCATTTCTTTATTATAAAATTTTATGATCACAACAAAATATGTCAGTGCTATATGATACAGAATGCAGTAGTTTATAATCCCATCTGGTAAAGCAGTACAAAAAGTGTAATATTCAACAAAATTGTATTATTGAATTGACTGCGATAAAAATTGTTATAACAGAGAGGAGCTCAGAAAAAGAGACTATAATTTATTTTGAAGTTACTTTTTTTTCTACTGAATGTCAAAATCCAGGAAATTAATATGCACATTTCACATATTATTAATGATAATGATATGAGTTTTCTCTCAAAAGGATACTTCAGTCAACTGCCAATTTGTTCTTCTCGTGTTTTTGCTACAAATCAAAAGAAGACAGTGCCAGTGATGGAGAGTGAATCAGTCACTTTATATACTGGTGTAATAAATCCAGATGATTTGATGACATGGTGTTTAAATGACATTCTCATCGCTGAAATCAATGGACATCCTAATAAGATCTGTATAGATGTTCAGTGTAATGAGAGATTCAGAGACAGACTGAAGCTATTCATCAGCATTCACATTTACTCTATTAGATTTGCTGATGACTTATAGTGTTTGTTATAAATCAGTCTCCCTTTAGTCACTACAGATTCAGATGTAGAAACTCCACAACATGATCTAATTTTACAGTAGTATTTGTGAGTGCAGTCCTGTTGTTGGCTGCTGCTGTTGGTATGATTTGCTGTTTCTGCAGGAAGCATAAACGGAAAAAGCAAAAGTGTAAGTATTAGTGTTCTTTCAAACTGGAAAGAAATGTTGCAAGTTTTCTGTTTGGAAATCAACTCAGAACAAGCAATTCACCACGGAGTTTGTTTGTTTTCTTTTTTTTTTTTTTAATTCTCAGTAAGGCGAGGGGATTGTACAGGGTATAGGCTTAATAAACTCATATGATGGTGCTCTCCATGGTGCTGAAGGTGTCTATGCTGCTATGTGGAGGACCATATATCTTTCTGGCCACAACACAAGATACAAAGAGCAATGAAAATATGCTTGAGACAAGTCTTTGCATTCCCCTAGTAAATTGCATTAGGTCCAGATCCTTTCTTTTAGATTTTATAGTGCTATTTTTGTTTGTAATTTCCTGTTCTGTAATAAAAAAAGTCTAATGGATATAGATTTTATTTTTATTAGCAATTCTAGTATTTTAAATTTGCTTACTCTTCATGTCTGTTTCTGTATTATTAAATAGTGTTTGGAAACTGGGTTTCCTTTTTTTTTCATTCTGTATTGTCAATTCTTCATGGTCAGTTTTCAGGTTTCCTAATTTTTGTTGTCCTATATATATATATATATATATATATATATATAGGATCGTTTATTTTGAGTTTATGTTCCTGTGTGTCTAACAGCACATGTTCTTGGGCCTGAAAAGAGCATGTCACTTTTATATATGTATAAAACGTGCCTTGTTAGTTTTCTTGCTCCAAATTCTGTTCTGTGTTTTTGTGCTGCTGTGACCGCTGAAATGAGGTCAGTATCAGTGATGGAGAGAGAAACGGCCACTCTAAAAACTTATGTTAGTGAATTATGGAGAGATGATGAGATACTGATTTTATGAGTTTTATTTACATTTACATTTATGCATTTAGCAGACACTTTTATCCAAAGCGACTTACAGTGCATTCCGGCTATACATGTTTTTTTATCACTATGTGTGTTCCCTGGGAATCGAACCCACAACCTTTTGTGCTGCTAACGCAATGCTCTACCACTGAGCCACAGGAACACTTTATAGCATAAAAGAGCTTCACTTTTTGACAACGTCTTTTTAAAACAGTTCAATGGGATTCTGCATTAAGATGTTAATGGCAACAGAAACATGCATTCTTGAGATGCACGATATTATCGGGCTGATATCGGAATCGGCCGTTAATGGCTTTAAATGTAAATATCGGCATCAGGTCGGATATGAAAAGTTATGCCGATATGTCTTGCCAATAAGAGGAATATGTTAACTCACATGTGCTCAGGGTGTGCTAGTGATTAGATCATGTCAGCAGTGTGGCTCATTCTTGAAGTAAATTTTTGTCTGAATGATGATTAGATTCACTCTTTTGGATCACTGCATTTAAACTGAGAAAGCACGACACATTCGGTGTGTGATAGAGTAAACAGTAATAGCTCATGCAGAGGCATTATTACCCTCCCCCGGGTAATAATGCCCGTTCGGTAAGAAGTTTTAATCTGTAGGGGGCGCTGTTGACCTACTTCTAATTAAATTAAAAGTAAAATAGCTTACACAAGTAACATTTAGACTGTGTTTCTGATTAAATAAAGCAGTAATTGATGTCATAAAATAATGAGTATGTTTTGATTTAAAGGTCAGAAACTATAGCTTGCACGAAAAAATAATCACAAAAATGACTCTTGCAAATTAAATAATTTTATATATACTGATTTATTCATTAATGTGTAATATGTTTTATGTTTTAAACAAATCATAAGCTCTAAAAGATTTACAGAATTTTTACAACTCTTTTGCTGTAGACCATCTACAAAAGTTAAATCTTATAAATAAAATAAAATAAAATGTTAGGGGGGGGGGGGTGCATTGATTGATATATAGTTTATTTAGAGTTATTTTCAAAGCTTCATTGTGCTGTCAAAAAAAACTTAATTATGGTTTAATTCTAACGAATAAGTTCTTGTTAAAAACTAACCGAAATTAAAAAATATTTTGCTTATAATTTCTGCACAGGAGAGACTTGGTGTTGTTTCCAAACAAAAAGGAAATATATCGGTATCGGTATCAGCAAACATTATTTGAAAAATATCGGCAAAAATGCAATATCGTGCATCCCTAATCTGTTCATTTTAAATAATGTTTTATGGCAGCTATTTGATTACAAAACTCACACAATCACACATTAAGCACATTGATTTCACTTGGTTTAGATTTTATATTAAGTGTATTATATTTATCTTCTTTTCTGTGATGCAGCATTATTCTATTTAGTCTGTTTTCTATCTTTTCCTGTCTTGTGTATTTTACTTCAGGTTCCACTGCAAACAGAAGACATGACTCTGATGAGACAGACACGACTTTACTGTAAGGTTTCCAGCAGCTTCAGTATGAAACTACTGTATATATTTCTAATCGCATGAGCCTCAAAAGGGAGCTCTAGATGTGTTTGATATCAACTCTTGTGCTCACACTGATCAACAGATCAACCCTGGTGCTTTTGTTTACCAAAAATCTAATACAAATTCAGTAGTGACTCGTGACCACAGATGATTATTATAGTAGATTATTGCCCTGCGTGACATTGATTTATCATTAAACCGTGGAGTATTTTTTATATTTTTTTATTTCTTTTTCGTATATATTACTAGTCTTTACTTTTATTTATTAAATCAGGACTATATTTGTTTATATTTTATGGTTTTGTGTACATAGAGATGTCATCATTGTGAGGAGATTAATAAAAATAATATGCTCTCTTAGAATGCTTTCTTTTTGTTACATTCTTTTTTACTGTTTCACACTCATACCGTACACTGTGTGTCATTTAAGGCTGCAAATAGCACATGTCTTATGAGAAATATAATGGGTAGATGTGTGCACTTTGCCAGTTTTTCCATGGATGTTAGACACAGAGCATGTGAATGTTTTGTCTCAAACAGTAGAGATGTGAAACACACTTTAATACTCATCACTTCTAGAGCAGTATACAGTAGAAACACATTAATTTGTGTTTAAAGAGATACACATCAATTAAAAAAAAAACATACCATCCAATTTCTAATTCAGCATTTCTGTGCTGAGAAATTTTGATGTGAATGATTGCAGAGGTTGTCTACAATTTTACATTAGTTGAGTGTACAGTTTTAATGGTGGAAATGTTCTTTTTTACCATTAAACATTGTAAGTAGTTGTCTGAAGTTATGTATGAAATTCGTCAATATTTCATGTAATTTCATCAACGTCATTTTCAAGTGTCAAGTGTCTTGTGTAAGCAAAAGAAAAAAAATATATATATAAAAATAAATATATATTTTTATATTTATTTAAACAGCAAATCATACCCCCCCCCCCAATTATTAATTTGTTAATTAATAATGTTTTCAACTCAAAAGTAAATATGCACATAATGTAGTTATTTTAAATTGTTATTTTGTAAATAAATTAATAAAATATAATCAAACTTACTTATTAATAGCTTCTCCAATCTCAAGAAGCTGTCGTGTTACAAATCTGCATTTTGGCGGATAATATCTTATACTGCTTGCCTGTTGCATGGCGTAAATGGATATTTAGCGGGGGGTTTTTTACAACATACAACAACTCAGAGGAATCTCGACCTTACCAAATTAAAGTCAGACGAAGATCCCGATGCTTGATGAATCCAGACCCGGAAAATCTCATAAAGGTGATCCACAGGGCGCTCCATTGTAGCAGCTTAGTGTTTTACATTTATGTCAGGAAAAGGACCATTTACATCCAAATGTAATTTAATACACAAAGAACAAAACCTAGAAATAGATTTCAGAATATAATATATACATCGGCCATTTCCAGTAAGATTTAACGTTACAAAATATGTTTGCAAATTTTGTGCCTGCTTTTGTGAATTTAACTTGAATCCCCTGTCCAACGGACATCTGTTTTAAAGCAGTGGGTAATTCACTCGTTGATTTGCTTAAAGTCTACTTTGTGATTCTGTTGACAAACATGTTTATAGTGCATTGTATTTGACGTGTTTATTGCTAGTGCATCAACAATAGACTAGACAGCCTTTAGAAGTAAATTTCATGCAATGTATCTGGTTACATGGCAACCTCAGTGCTTGCCGCTGCTTTATGTAATCATAGTAAAAATGGTGCAAGGACTGTGAATTTGTATGTTTACTACAGAAATGCTAAAATGTATTTAAAAGTTTGACTGACCAAATTGACTGGCTTGGTTTCCCAATTGGTTCAGCACTGCAGCTGGAATTGCTTGCCAGTTCAGTGCTGAACAGGGTAAGGATCTGTCTCAGCATGTTGGATTGACAGGGTTGCTGCAGGATTTTTAAGCTCAAATTTAAGACTTTTTAAGACCTTTTTTTAGACCTGCACAAATAAAATTAATACCATATGAGCGGGGTATGACAATGTCTATGGTAAACTATTAAGCTGTAAATTACTGTAAAAAGTAAGATTTACAGTTCAGATAGACGTTTTCACAAAAACAAAAAGTTTTATAAAATGATGCACTTCACATTTCAGACTTTAAACCATCTGATAAGAAAACATGAGTCAAAAGGATTAATTATTACATTAATTTAAAAATTATCAATAAATTATTATATTAATTAAATAACATACAAACACATTTTACGGTTTAGATTTTTATAATTAATTATCTTCTTATCGATCCACCAGTTCACATTCACAGCTCTGCATGTTTACAAGGTAAAAACATGGGTCGATTTTTGCATTGGTCTGAACAAAAACAACCCAATGTTCCTGCCGTACCGGAGGCTGCAGTTCTAGGACTGCATAGGACCATATTTTTTGGGACAGCACTATCTATTCCAACAGAGGGGACACGATTCAAACATCAAACAAACAGATGCAAAGACTGGATCCATGGAAGCTATTACATTTTTTTATCTTTCCATCATATTTTTAATGTAAGAGCTAGTGTTAACTGTTTTAGGGGGAGTCAGCAATCTCCATTTAGCCTGTTTAGCTGTGCAAAACAGTTCATTGTGATGCTGGATGTTACAAATTAGTATTTGTATTCAAATTATTTTACATTTATTAAAGTACTAATAATCACACAAATTTGAACCGCAATTGTTTTACCGTTTACTGCACTTTAAGTGGGTCACACATCAGACGTGAAGCGCTGCGGCTAATGAACTGAAGTCTTGCACATACACAAGTCTTTCTTTCCAAGAAAACTGAATTTAAAACCAAAATATATAGAATATATCTAAATAAATTAGGTTAAATATTTCAAGAGGGTTACCAACGTGTATGTTTAGGGTTAGAAGTTGGTTAGGACAATAATTAAGTGTATACAATTAAACAACTATAATTCCTTAAAAATAATAATATACAGAATTGAATAGCAAGTGCTGTAAAATAGTATGAGCCACTAATATTTAGTCATTTAGTAGATGTTTTTATCCAAAGCGACTTACAAATGAGGACAATAGAAGCAATCAAAATCAACAAAAGAGCAACGATATGCAAGTGCTATAACAAGTCTCAATTAGCCTAACACAGTACACGTAGCAAGGTTTTTTTGTTTTTATATATAATAAATAAAAGGAAAACAGATAGAATAGAAAAAGAATAGAGCAAGCTAGTGTTAGAGGCCTTTTTTGCTTTTGTTAATTGTATACACTGTGTGTACTGAGTATATGTATGTGTATATTGCACATTGTCATCTGTATAAGTCTGTAAGTATGTAATGGTACTGTCTATATGTTAATTGTTTCTGCACTGTATGGAGCACACTCTCAAGAATTTCACTCACCAAGGCACATGTGCTGTGATGATGTGACAATAAAAGTGATTTGATTTGATTTGATAATAAATAAAAAGAAAACAGATTGAATACAAAAATATTAGAAAAGCTAGTGTTGATGAATGGAGTGCAAGTCTAAAAGGGACAAGTTTTTTTTGTTTTTTTTTAAGAAAATCTGGTTCTGAAACTACAGCCTCCAGTATGGCATGAATACCCTACTCACAACAACAGCCTTATTGAACATGCAGATTCATTCTCTGCCAGCAGGATGCGCTTTCGAACTGTTTCCGAGGTAACGGCAGAACACAAAGCAGCTGGACTTTGACACGTGCAGCGCTCATATTTATTTATAGCCTTTTGAAGTTTTATCGTCACATTAATCTGTATCGCGATTCTGGTCTGTGCCCAAATTTAAGACCTAGAAATCATAATTAAGACTTTCTTGTACAATTTAAGACTTTTTATGACCTTAAATTTGATACAAGTAAATTTAAGACATTTTAAGACTTTTTAAGGACCCGCGGGAACCCTGATTGAAAACAAACTCTGCAGTGACCGAGGCCTCTCATCAGCAGAAAGAATCAAAAGGTTAAGCTCACCTTTGCTGAGGGGGAGCATGTTGTGTGGAAAGAGGAGAACTGGTTCAAAGTTCACTTTAGTGATCAGCACAATTGTAATTTATTTCGTTCAGATGGCAGCAAACCAAGAAAAGACTGAAGCCTGTGTGCTTAAAAAAAAGTCAGAGAAAGGTGGAGGAGGAAGTGTCCTGGTTTGGGGGTTGTTCTCTGCAGCAGGATTTGGACCTCTTATACAGCTACATGGCAGAGTGAATGCAAATGTTCATCAGAAGCTCCTTCAGCAACATGCAGACTGTCACGGTGCACACAGCAAGGAGCGACAGGAACACGCAGACGAGGAGATACTTCAAAATAATAGTCTTTAATGACGACATCAAGGTAAGACAGGGCAATGCAGACACACAGAAACACCAGGAATAACAAGTAGACCAGACGACATGGAACTCAACAGACAGGACTTAAATACACATGGTAATAAACTCTCACACACACACACACCTAGAACCGAATAAACTCATAATGACATGAAACAAGGACAGGAAACTAACCATATAAGGAAACAAGAGGCGGGAACACAAGACACACACGACAGATGTCTGATATAACTCCCCCCTCCCGTAAGGCACGTCCCGTGCCGTAACAGTACTACCAGGGAGGGGGGGTGGGCACTCTGGAGACCCCTCAGGACCGACACAGATAAATACACAGGACGGGGCCTCCAGAGTGGAACAGACAGACGGAGGCCAAGGAGGAGCAGGGAGCTCAGGAGGCCAAGGCAGGTGGTCCCTCGTGGCCGTGGCCTCGTCCCTCGGCCCGGCCTCTACAGCCGGGACCTTAGTACCCCCCCAAAAAAAATCCATGGGGCAGCTCAGGGGTATCAGGAGCCCTCCGGGGCTAAACACACTCGAAACATACTTTAAAAGACCTTGGGTCACAGTCTGGTCAAATACGGCCACGACCGGCTGGCGAGACCATAATCGGCTGGCTTGACCACTCAACGGTGGGGGCCGGCAGGCTGGAGGAAGCCACAGCCGGTGGTGGGCCGAATGACCGCGGACGGCGGGTTGGCTTTCCCCGCGAACTAGAGGGAGCTGCCGATGGTGGGTTGGCTTTCCCCACGGATGGCGGCGTGATCTCCCGCGAACGGCGGGGTCGGTGAGCCGCGGACGGCGGCGTGAACTGAGGAAGTGGCGAGTTGGCTTTCCTCGCCAACGGCAGCCAGCGGGCATGAGTTAGCGGCAATCCGGCGGGCTTGAGTCAGAGGCAGGCCGGCAGGCATTGAGTCAGCGGCGGGCCGGTGGGCTAGGGTTAGCCGTGGACGGCGGCGTCATCTCCTGCGAACGGTGGGCTGGTTGATCCGCGAACGGCGGCGTGAACTCCCGCGAACCGTGGGATGGGAGAGCCGCGAACGGCGGCGTAAACTCCCGCGAACGGCGGGCATGAGGGACAAAACACGGGAACAACCAAAAAACTTGAAAAAACGAACAAAACAAAACAAGGTGAAGGGACGATGCTTACTGTTTAGTCTGGTCTTCTGTCACGGTGCACACAGCAGGGAGAGACAGGAACAGGCAGAGGAGGAGATACTTCAAAATAATAGTCTTTAATGACGACAAGGTAAGACAGGGCAATGTAGACACACAGAAACACCGGGAATAACAAGTAGACCAGATGACATGGAACTCAACAGACAGGACTTAAATACACATGGTAATAAACTCACTCTCTCTCTCTCTCTCACACACACACACACACACCTAGAACCGAATAAACTCATAATGACATGAAACAAGGACAGGAAACTAACCATATAAGGAAACAAGAGGCGGGAACACAAGACACACAGGACAGAGGTCTGACACAGACATACATGTATGTATGTATATATGAATATATATGTGTGTGTATGTGTGTGTTATTATTACTATTAACTGTTTATTGAACTGTTTTATAAAATAAATACAAACAATGGAGTTCTACAGTAAGTTGTTTTTGTAAAGTAGAAGTCAAACTGTGAGTATCCTGGGTAGGAATGGAAAAAAAGAAAGAAAAAAAAAATCGCCTACAACCACGCGCTATTCATAGACACGCTACAGACACCTCATAAACAAACATCAACCACAAACGTCCAGCAGTAGACACATTCTCACGCACAAACTACACTCAACAGATTATATGCACAGAATGAAGCAGGGTTCACTCTGACTACTGACTACTTGAGTATTTTGCATCTATGTTTTGCACTTGGAGAATTGCACACATAGCTTTGAGACTTTAAGGGGATAGTTCACTCAAAAATGAATTTCCACACAACCAATCACTTCAAGCTTCAAAAAGTTTATAAAGACATTGGGCTTTTATTCACATATAAACATTTATTAACGTACATTCATAGAGCTCACCAAATATAAACCTGCATGCTTGATGTGCAAGAAGAATTGATGATCATTTCTGCACATCAAGCAAGTCTTTATTTACTCTTTGAAGCTACAAAATAGACTTTTAATGGATGGACAAAAAAATGTAATAGAACATTAAAAATGACCTCAATTGTTTTCTGAAGATGAATGAAAGTTTTGTGGGTTGCATGTGGTGCGTGTGGTGATTCTCACTAAAACTCAACAGACTTAATACAGAAGTTTTATACAGAAATCATACAGCAGGATCTGGTACTTAGAAAAAGTTTGATCATCTTCTCATGGTGACAGATGCATACTCTACATGAGTCTCCTCTTCGAATTTCTGTTAAAAAAAAAATTATAATAATACTAATAATAAAAATAATAGAAGTAGAAATGTGGCATTCATAAAATCTTTATCTCCCCCCTACTGCTAAGATAATACGAGGCAGATGAGATCCGATTCTCAGTGATTTTGCTTCAGATTTTACATTGGACATCAAGTGGTGATGCAACATTGTCAAAATTCTTAATCTCTAAAAAAATGAAGGGGTACAATAGTTTGCCACTAGCACAATACTTTCAAAGGGATACTTTTGTACCTTCTTTGTGCCTAAAGAGTACCCTAGAGTACCCTATAGCATTAAACGGAAATTGCAACAGTATTTTCTTTCCAGTTGTGGTGTATATATGAGTGAAACAGCTTTTCAAAAAGGAAAAAAACAAAAACAATTCTAGGGCTGCATTTGATTTTGTCCATCAGGGATTGATTGGATGGTTGTGGTTTGCTATTGGTGGATCTCATGTGACTGACAGGTTTTTGTCCAGCCCTCACACCAGTAAACGTCATCAGAGAAGAGATCTCACTAAAGAATTGTCAGCTTTAATTTCTTGGTAAATTTAAGGTATAGTAAGTATTCTTATTATAAGTACTCTCTTGGTACTATTGTGAGTGTAAAATTAACTGGACAGCCCTAATGGTCTGCAAAAATATAAACATGATGCAAGCTCAAGAGGAGAACTGACCATTTTTCAAAAGCATAAATAAGGGCAGAAGTGTGACCCTCTTTGAACAGACCTGTGAACCATTTCTTTGGTTGCAAAGTAGCATGTGAAGTTCTGACTTCAATGGTTCACATGAAGAATTTCACACGAGAATTTCTAGCCTGCAAGTTATGTGGTCTGTTACGTGGCATCTTGCTGCAAAGTGTCTTGTTGCACTTTTAATTTACTTTGGGGGAAAAAGTACCTCTACATATATACATACATGAGTGTTATTCACATTGAAAGTCAATATTATGGCTTTTACACATATGAACTGACGTAAAGACTAAATACAGATTAAATTATCTTACCGATTGTGATTTTCTTTTGTTGAATGATGGATCAGCATAAGTGATAATTTCTTCACCTGTCTGAACTGTTCAAACAATAATCAATGCAATAGTTGCATTAAACAACTAGATTCAATCCTAACTATATCTGTTTCCTTATAACATATGTGTTAACAAGATTTTATGTATGTATTAAAACACAAATAATAAAAAAAACTGCATTTTTAAAATGTTTTTTGACTGTAATTTTGTCTAATAATTGATTAAAATATTTAGATTTTTTTTTTAATATATATATATTACTTGTTTAAAAGCAGTAGGACACACTTGCCTTTTCTGTCGAATTTTCTACATTTCTTCCAGATGCAGCACATCACGACTGCAGCTACAATCAACAGAGCTCCAGCAGCAGAAACCAACACTATGTTAAATGAAGGTAGCTCCTGATCTGTAATGAACAAAATGAGCCATTAGTGTGAGTGAATCTGTAAGCCTGATCTACAACAAACACTATGAAACATCAGCACTATATAACTGAGAAATCAGCTGAGCAAGTCAACGTTAATATCAGAACCAACATACCTAAACACGGCCAACAAAGTTTACAAATGTCTAGATGTCTGGTCTGGTTTCTGATGGGATTGTTGAGCACACAGCTGTAGGTGTTTTTATCCTGATATTCCACCTCCAGAGGTAGAGAGAGACTGATGCTGAGATCAGACACACTGATGCTGGACAATAAACTGTTTCCTTTGTACCAGGAGAGAGTCACATGACCCACATTCACCACTGAACACAACAATGAACAATTCTGCTGTGATGAGGAAGATGAAGATGATGATGATGATGATGATGATGGAGAAAGAGTTTGTGAAGAATCTCTGGTAATGTTAGGACTGGGCAGATGAGCTGGAAAAACGAATGAGCAGAAACGTAAAAAGAAGTTAAGGTCAGTCATCAGCATTGGTTGCATAATGGTGACAAAAGTTACAGTTAACTTTTTGTCTAAATAACCTGTTAACTAACTAACCTGTTTAGTTAATTAAGTTACGGTGAAGAACTTACAATGCAAGTCAATGGGGTCAAACTATAAATATTAAAATGTTAAACTAAAATGTGTAACGTTATATCTAATTTCACAACTTAGTCGCTTGACAACAACACTATAAACCCAAAAACAACTGTAAAAATTATGATTTAAACAGATTTCCAGCTCAAATAATTAACAAGTTTTAACAAGAGAACGTTAATGTGTTTTTATTGAATTATAAACTTAGTATTTCTACTTTTAAGTCCTTAAAAAAACTCATTGACATCCATTGTAAGCTACTCGCCGTAACCTTGGTTATTTTTTCTTTTCTTAATGAGACAAAATAATCTATGTGGTAAGCAACCTTATGCCACAAATGATGTCCATAATTATTTTATTTATTAAAATACAAAAATATTAAAACTAGAATATGTGAACTCTCAACAAATTAGGTCTCAACTCACCATAGACAGAAATTGTATGACTGAATTTTTTTGAACTGTATTTTTTTGATGACAGTTCCACTCCACTTATCTGTAGTTGATAAACTCCAGCGTGTTCAGTTGTGATGTTTGTGATGGTCAGAGATCCAGTTTGATTGTCCAGCTTCAGTCTGTCTCTGAATCTCCCATCAGTACCATTAAATGTAAAGTAGATTCCAAAAACTCTGTTGTATTCAGCTATCATAGATTTTTCAGCTCCAAAATTCCACATTACTTCATCTCCATGTATTTCAGTAAGTTCAGTGTTTAGAGTGACAGAATCTCCCTCCATCACTGACACTGACTCACTAAACACACCTGAAGAATAAACAGATTTTACACAGATTAATACTCTTTTTGGTTTAGAAAGCCTGAAATCAGTTTGTAACATTTAACAGCAGCAAAGACACCAAACAAAATGAAAGTTGACATATGAAAAGACAGATGTGTGTGAATAAATAATTTGATCTGTTTTATGTTTTAAAATAAATATGTGACATTACATGGCAATTTAATTGGGTAAAATTAAGTTTAATTCTGCTAGACATTAGTATCTTCATATTTTTATATTTGACTCATTGTAACAGGCTCATTGTTTTTTTTCCAAAATGAAAATAAACGAAGCTGTAAAAATGCATTTGTAACTTACCAATTAGACAGTGCAAACAGAATAAAACAAGGATGTGAAACATTTTCTTCAGTAGTGCCACGAAAAGAAAAAAAACTCCTTCAGTTGTTCAGCGACTCTGATCTAATAAGACTACCTGCTGAATCCTCCCTCAACAGAGTTTGACCATCCTACTAGTTCACACGCACTCTGAATGCATGCTATGATTGTGTATATTCAGTATATATATATAGCATATATATATATATATATATATGTGTGTGTGTGTGTGTGTGTGTGTGTGTGTGTGTGAAAAACTAAAATCTTTATTAAATGGACAATATTTTAATTTAATTTAATTTATTTTTTAAATTTGGAAATTTAAGTTTTGAATTTTTTAACTTTGATGGTTTCTGAAAAGTAGTTTGTCCAATTATGAAAAAGAGAGTGGAAAATTGAATTTGTCATCCTAAATGTAATGCTAAATCTGACAGATTTGAAAATGATTTCATGATCATTACATTTTTTGTAAACGCTAAAGAATATCTGCCATCTCTCACTGACGTCTTAAGTCTGACATCTCAACATTTGAGTCAAATTGAAACCTGCTGCGGTGTGATTTTCTTTGGTTTGATCTGTTGGGTAGACATGTAGCTCGTGCAAGAGAGCGACCTTTTGTTTGATGTGTGTTAAGTTTGTAAGTGAAGGGCTTCTTCCTGTCCTCCTTTCATGAACCTCACGGTCTGACTTTCCTCCTACACAGAACAGCTTTACAGAAATAAAATAACTCCTAAAACTAATCCTAAAAACTGTCAAATAAGAAATGCTTCTGTTCGTCAATGTATCATTAATTCGTTTATTTATAATTTTTCAGTAGATTCCTTTTATTAATCTTTTTTAAATGGTTGGTTACAATGTTGCAACAGATGTGATAAATTACACAGACAGAAAATTCAAATGTTTCTGAAAAAGTGTAATCATGAGAAGTTTTGTTTTAATTTTTAAAGCAAGGCTGAACAATGTTTTTCTTTTTTTCATACACATTTAACAGTAGCTATTTAGACTACGTGAGCATATTTTCTTAGCATTAGATGCTACACTAAGTAAAATTAGCAATGGATTCTCTTTACACTAAGTGAAAATAGCAGTATTTTCTTAGCGATATGCTATTTACACTAAGTGCAATCAGCAATAGATTCTATTTACACTATGTAAAAGTAATACTATTTTTGTTGTTGTTGTTGTTGCAATAAGTATAAATAGTAGTTACCAGTGGTAGTACTGACAGTGTTGTGTAAACATGGCTGAAGACTTCCTACAGTACCGTGGACTTAATGGACACACGTAAGCGACGGCCATTGTACGTGCGCAAGAGAACAAATGCACATGAAGTTTTGGAACAGGGAGCATTTAGCGTTTGATTCAGATCGGGACTTTAGAGCGGATTTCTTTTTCTTTTCTTTTTTTTTCTTTATTAAGCAGTACAAAATATCAAACCATTAAGGCACCTTTCAAAGGCAGCTTTCAAAACCATAAAGAAAAAAAGTATACATAAATACAAATCCCTTAAGAAAATTAACCATGGTTTTACTGTAGTAAAATGTATGTTGATGTTGTTGTTTTTCATGAGCACAGTTTTAATACAAATACCATGGTTAAAGTGTTGCGAAAACCATGGTCAGTGTAGCAAAACCATATATAGTTAATTTGTGGTTTCCAGGGTTTAACTATGGTAACTGTTTTTTTTTTTTTTTTTTAGTAAAACCATAGTTAATTTTCACAAGGGATATGTTGCAGGTTAACCAATACTACTACTACTACTACTACTAATAATAATACATTTACACCTTAAGAGGACACATGAATGTGACACATGATTATAGAGATACAGTTTTCATTGTTTTAGGATTAACAGCTTTGGATAGTTTGTCTAGATCAACTCTGAATAAAGCGGTTTAGAGCAAGATTTTTGTTTATGCATGTGAAATGTGGCTAGCAGAAAACACAAATTAATGTTTCTATTCTATTTTGAGTACTCAAACAATCCAGAGAAAATATCTTTGAAACTGTAAACACTGACAAACTTTCTGTGTGGGTACATTGCCAAAACAAGTGAATGAATCTTCCTCAAAAGCGTGATAAAAACAACTCACTTCAGTGTCTGACTTACTGTATATTCTAATGATGTCCAATATCCAACGACTACTAAATTGTCCCTAGCAATAATTTTGTAATTGACTAAGGTATGAAACATGGTCTCAGCTTTCAAATATTGTCATTTTTAAAAGAAATATCGAAAAAAAAAATCTGTTTTCTGGCTCTTTAATGTCATGACAGATCACTGTATTGCCTCAGTTCAAGCAGCACACGTGAACCGGTCGTCTTTTTGTATTTAGTTAAAGCACAAAATAAACATGAATGAACATCACAACGTATTTTATTTCAACTGCGGAAAGATGTCAATACACAAAATTTTTCAAGTTTAAGACCACCGAAGTTACTGTAATCTACTCTCCTGTCTGATTTGTTTGCCGGACAAGATGACAGATTTGGCATTTTGATTGGTCAGATCGCCTATCAATCAAGCTCTTTGCAAACGGTCAATTGTCAAGTGAACTCGATGAGCCTTAAAGGGGGGGTACAATGCTGTTTCATGCATTCAGAGTTGTTTACACTGTTAAAGAGTTGGATTATCATGCTAAGCATGGACAAAGTTTCAAAAAAACTTTGGACGAATAACAGAGTATTTCTGTGCCAAAAATCTCACTTCCGGGTTCGTACAAGTTTCGGAGAGTTTTTTTTCGATCGTTGTTCTTGATGACGTAAACGACGGTGGAACTCCTTATATGGGCATTTCTCCCGTAAGAACGCACCCGTGCACGCATCGACCAGAGTGAGAGCGAGAGCGCGCCCATCAACGCGCTTCAATCGGCAGTCTGGCAGCACGGGACTCGCTTGGGAAAAATGTCTCTAAAGAAGTGTGTTTTTGGTTGTGAGGGAAAGATAACCTTGTTCAGCTTCCCAAAACAACCCACCGTTACGTGAACAGTGGATATAGTTTATTTTTCCGGGGCAGCAATTGAGTTTCTCAAGTGTTTTGTTGACGAAAGTTTTATAAACAAGGACCAATTCGACGCTGGATTTGCACAATGTTTAATACTGAAAGATGGAGCGGTCCCAGCTATAAAAGATCCTGGTCATGATTCAGAACTGCAGATGGTAAGTGAAACGGCATCAAATGTCTCTGTTTTGTTAGCGATCGGCGCAAGTGCTCGTCACTCTTTAGCTCCGCCCACACAGCACGCCTCCAGGAGCTCGGCTTTTTTCGGAGAGAATCGTAAATCTGTATCTTTCTTTTATAAATATGATAAAATTAAAGACTTTTTGGAGATATGAAGGATGCAGTTCTACTCTATAGGTACTCAAGATTAACATGAGATTGGGTGAAACTGTGTGCGTTAGGTCCCCTTTAATCCCCGTTCAGACCAAGGACGATAACTATAAAGATATAGTTCTAAAAATTGTCCTCAATATTAAAGAACAGCAGAGTCTACACCACAGCTATAACGATAAAGGCACAGAGAAATGTGATGAACAATAAAAACATTGACACCCAATCAAAATCCATCCTGCTATAATGAGCTTGAGAATTTAAAGCGGCAGATGAGTGTGAGCTTAGAATAAACAGACGATATCTTTCACTGGTGTGGATGCTAATATAGTTATCTTTATAGTTATCGTTCTTCATGTGAACAGGGCTTTATTCTGTAAGTTGATGAGTTGATATATCCGTGTTTTAATATCCCTTTGGTCATAGGTTTAAAGATGGATGCCAATGCTTTTTAGGTTGCATGGAATCTGTGATCTCTGACCCAGTTCGTTTGCTGGCTTCCATGGCTGTAATACATTGTATTTTCCGAAACCCTATTGGGTAAATTGACAGTCGGCAGAATCACACACAAAACAAAACAAAACAAAAAAAACAGACATTCCGAGGACCATTTCAAAGCAGAATAGCATTGTTTTTCAGACAAAGTAGTGGGCACGTATATTTTAAAAACAGACCTTAAGCCCACACAATTTTTAGATATTTACTTTAACTCCCAGGTAATGTCAGAGGTATGACAGTTATGAACAGTGACGTCAAGAATTGTCACAGGGAATAGCAGCAGTGCCCATTTTGAGTACTGGAAATATGAATTTATGTCAGTTTATCTGTGCTGCTGTTTTAGCTGCTATCAGAGATATTACTAAAAACAGTTGCTCTCCAATAACAATAAACGATGTGGCTTTATTTGGAATATGTATTACAAACAGATGATAATGATGAAAATATAAGATTTATTGTTTGAAATTCAATTTAAAAGATGCAACAAAACATGTACAGTATGTAAAAACACAAATAACTCCCAAATAAATAAAGTGTTTTATTAGATCTATTAGATAATAACACATTATTATTATGAGTAGTAGTAGGCCTATCATCATTACTAGGCTATTGCTATATAATTATATGAGGTTACATGCTTTATTGTTGTTGTTGTTGTTATTATTATTATTATCATCAGTATAGGCCTATTATCATTACTAGGCTATTGCTATATAATTATATGAGGTTACATGCTTTATTGTTGTTGTTGTTGTTGTTGTTATTATTATTATTATTATTATTATCATCAGTATAGGCCTATTATCATTACTAGGCTATTGCTATAATTGGGAATTGGCACCAGACCTCTGATATTAATTTATGCTTTATTATTGTTATTATTACTAGGCCTAATAGTAGGCATCATTTGCATTTTTTTACAGAAGCTTGCAGGTAGGTGATGTTAATGTGAGACCTGAGCCTGCTTTGCCTTGCAAAGATCCTCAATTATTGGCTCAATGTTTGATAAACATAGCCTCAAATCATCCTCGATTTGTGCACGATTGCGGTATTTTGTTTTGAGTGCAGTCATTTTTGAGAATCCTGCCTCACACAAATATGTCGACGCGAAAGGAAGGAGAATCTTCAAGGCGACGTCACAGAGTTCAGGATATTCCTGCATCAATGCTGCCCAGAATGACGAAAGAGGGGAGGAGCTAAAGAGTTCCTTCAGTCTACTGTCACTCTTCAGCTCAATAAGCTGTTCCTGCATATCAATTGATAGCTCGTTTGCTGTGCACACAAATGGATCTCGAACCCACGCAAAAGAGCGATAATCCTCTTTAAAGTACGTCGCAAATTGTTTTCTCATTGCTGACAGGTGCTCAGACGCTGATTGAAATAGGGAGGAGAAATCGTGTGACGTGCCTGCATCAGTGATAAAGTCTGCAAGGCTGGGGAACATGTCGCAGTTCCCTCGACTGATGCGGCCATGCCAGAGGTCTAGTTTTTGTGTGAAGGCGTGCACTTTGTCTGCAAGGAGCAAAATATGAGTTTCGCGGCCTTGCAAAGACAGGTTGAGGCCGTTCAAGCGGTCAAATATATCGACCAAATAGGACAGAGACGCAAGCCACATAGTGTCATCCAGATGCTTCACCAGATCTGATTTGATTTCTGTCAAAAACCTCTTCACCTCCTCTCGCAGCTCATACAACCGATGTAACACCCGCCCCCTGGAGAGCCAGCGAACTTCAGAAGCAGCTGTTCGTGCCCTGACCCCATCTCCTGGCAGAGGACCCCAAACAAGCGAGAGTTTAGCGGCCGTGATTTGATGAGATTTATCATTTTCACGGATTGGTTCAGCACGGAGTCAAAAATAACCAGCATTTTTTTAGCAGCTAGTGCTTCGCGATGGACCATGCAATGTGTCCATTTCACAAGTGGAGCTACTTGCTGAACGCGAGCAGCTAGGCCACGCTCACGCCCCGTCATTGCCTGCGCACCATCCGTGCATAGGCCAACGCATCGGTCCCAGGCCAAACCATTTTCACGGATAAAAATATCAAGGACATTGATATGAAAGGATATGAAAATGGCTTCTCCTGTAGTGTGCGACTGAAGAGGCCGGCAAAACAGGACATCCTCCTCAATCGCCTTGTCCCGCAGATACCTGACATAGGTGAGGAGTTGTGCCTGCCCAGCAATATCAGTGGATTCGTCCAGCTGCAGCGCGTAGTAAGGACTCTTTTTTATGAACTCTATCAGTTGCTCTTGTCGTGGAATCGAGAGCAAGAGGTTGATTTCTTCAATGAAGTCAATGAAGCTCGAGAAGCAGAGTTCCAGATGTCAAAATAAGACTTTATTAGACAGAGTAACAAAGCCGAGGTAACGGTCGCCGCATCTGATTCTCTGACTGTCCGTACATCCATTTTATACCTTTTCTACTACCCAAAGTTGGTAGTTCCGGTTTTTTATGTGTTATGCCTGTCTGGTTTGCCACCATTAATTACTAGCCCACCTGGTCCATTTTTTAATGGTGGAATCTGGCCTGGTCAGCCATTTTTTAAAATCCTTTATTCCGCTGCTCCTATTGGTTGGCAGTGATCCCATGAGACATACATCAAACCTGTTAACATGTATCTGTCATAGTCTGGAAAGTACCCAAAGTTCATAGAGTTATTTAAGTTCACTGGTATGGATGGACCTTTAAGGCTCTCAGTCTCCTTTAAGACATCTAGTGTTGGAATAATTCAACATATTGATCAGTATATGGATTGTATTCTTGTACATATATCATATTTTGAGTAAAAATAATACTATATTGAGTAAGTAACATATTTTAAAGTAAAATAGCACAATACTCTCTGATATCATTGGACATGTCTTCAATTCTCCTAGCGACTGTGTCATTGGACAGTGGTACTGCACCGAGTTTGGCTGCTGCACTATCGCCTATCATTATTCTGCACATGTTTTGCGCTGCCGGCAAAATGAGAGTCTCGGCGATTGTATGCGGTTTACCCAGTTTACCGATTCTTTTGGCCACTACATACGATGCCTCCAAACACTGTTTAGACACAGTGCTGTGCACTGAAATGGTTGCCTGTTGCTGATGGAGGCCATCAAGCTTTCTTTTAAAATATTCAGCCGGTTTATTTTTAATGCCAGCATGCTTTGTTTCGAGGTGCCTTTTTAATTTGCAGGGCTTCATACTGTCGTTTGCCAGCACCTCGACACACACGACACACTGAGGTCTCAGATCAACCGTGACTGTAAACCCGAACTGCAGGTATGCTTCACCTTCGAAGCTTTTTTGCAGCTGGTGGTGCGTCGGTTGGCTTGTTGGTCCTCACAAGAAATTTCTCCATTTTTGTTATGTGTTTTCAATAAAGTTTAGACAATATGTAAGTGTGTGTGTGGCTATGTTGAGAGACGTATCAGGGGCTAATCAGTCGGGACTTAGGCACGATCTTTAATTAAACGAACAAAATAATTATTTTGCAGACAATTCAGATTTTATTTTAATACTTAACGATTGTAGAGAGTGTGTGTGTGTGTGTGTGTGTGTGTGTCTTAGTCGCGTGGGTAGTTATAGCTAAGTGTAGCTACTGCCTAGCAGTTAAAAAAAATTACTGGCTAGGGCTGAGATTTGATCTAATCTTTAACAAGAATGTTTGTGGGTTTAGTCTTTAAAAAGACTGTTGGGGTTTTGTAGTAAAGGCCTATGTAAATCGAGATTGATAACAGACTAGCGAGAGCTGGCACAAGCGAACTTGGCAAGAGACTAGAGTGAATGGAGAGCTATGTCGTGAGTCAATTTAAATGCAGTGATTTATTTTTGTGTGAGTGAGTGAACATTTACATTTACACCCCGCTCTGTAAGCCAGGGCGGGAACGGCGGCGGCCCTGCGCATGCGCGATTCATTTGCAGCCTGGACGCGGAGGGGGGTGTGTGTGTCTCCTCTCTGCTCTGACTGCTGCGCGAGGCTACTGAGAGACTGACCGCCTGTGAGTGCTTTTGGACGGGAGAGGGGCTCACGGCAGCACCCGCTGCTCGTTCAGCACAGTAGGCCTAACTGCAGAGTGATTCGTGCTTTCGAGTCTCCAAAAACACCAGTAAAAGTCGCTGGATTTGTCGCTTTTGACAAAAAAAAAGTCGCCAGGAGCATGATTTGTTTGTGTTATAATCAGTGCTTGAAGTGGGGGAAAAAGGTGGCGGTACTCTCTTTGCATTGGCAAATCATTACATGTTTACAGTGAAAAACAAAACTTGGAGATATTGCTGTTACAACAATTTATTGTTATTTATTTATTAACAACATAAATGTATTTAAACATGTATGTGTGTGCGTGGCTGCGTGCGTGCGTGTATTTCACAAAAACTAAAGGAAAGCTTTAACTGTAGCCTATATTCTGACTAGTTTATTCGTTATATATATATATATAAAACGAATAAACGAATATTTTATAATAAACTAATAATGAATAAATGAATAATAAACGAAAAACTAATATTTATATATATATATATATATATATATATATAAAAAAACTAAATACGACCTCACGTTTTATACGTTTGCAGCCTCTGAAACTTCCGTCCGTCATAAAAATTAATTCGGATGGTTCGATTTTCTGCATTTTTCGCATCCGTAGCAAATATTTTGAGGGGTGTTTTTGACAATTGAGAGCCACCAAATGACGAATATGAAAAAACGAATACGACAGTTTCGGACTCAGTCAGGGTGCAAGGACCTTAAACTTTTGAGGCTTGCGCAGCTTCTCGAGGAGAAATCAAACAAATGAGCGCCGTTTTCTAAAGTCTATGAGCGCAGCACACACAAATAAACTAAATTGACATACTGCAGTTAAATTTCAAAATGTGGTGTTTTTATATTTATAACATTTGAATACAGTTCAGCAACATGCATCACACGACCTGACGACCAAGAGAGCTGACAATTGACCATCACTTAATTTACCATCACCTCACGATTGAAAATGTGACACTGATTTCATATGACAGTTCAACAAACAAGTTAATAATATTAAGTCACTTACATTTTAGACGAAATAATGACTGTTTTGGTCTATTTTAGCAGCGAAAATAGATCCGATGAATCCAAACAAAGATCACAGCATAGCGCATCTCACAGCAACACTCAATGGTGTTTTGAATGATTCAGTGTTTTGAACGAATCGGTTGAGTCAAAGATTCAATGACCCATGCACAAACATCTGTCTCATTCTTGATGAATCGGCCGTTTGAACGAATCGTTTGAATGAACGACTCAATGACTCGCTTAATAAAACCGCTTATCACCTGCATTTGCGCTCACTATCAACAAACCAATCAAATTTGTTCAAAACTCTTTTTTTTAAATCAGTCCAAACACATTTTAATTTTTATTCAGGAGTTATGTATATACAAAACTATATTTTTTTATGACAGTAGTTTAGTGATAAAAAAAAAAATTGCAATTTTTTTTTTTCAGGTTTTTTTTCCTCCCATCCTGTAGCCTACTCGCGCCCCCCCGGGAGAGTGTCCGCGCCCCCCCGGGAGAGTGTCCGCGCCCCCCCGGGAGAGTGTCCGCGCCACTGGTTGAGAACCACTGCTCTAGGCTGTGTCGATTTTTTCCCCATCGCTCTGTGATGAAACGGGCCCTCCAATTAGATTTGAGCTTAGGTCACATGCCCAAAGCAGCTGCTGTTGCACAAAAAGGCGAGAGTGGTGGCGCTGTTTCGAAAACGATTCGGAACGACATTAGGGTGAGTAATTAATGACAGAATTTTTGGGTGAACTATCCCTTTAAAACTACTTTTTTTTCCAGTTCATTTTCTCAACATGTAGTAATAGACATTTCCCATGATAATAAGTGCTGGTAATTGTTGGTTTCTGACAAACCATAAACAAATAGAAACAATTAGTGTATACAAAACACATTAGCATAAATCACACATGAAGACTAAATCAACTTTAACAAATCCAATAAAGATAAAAGAAAACTAAACATACTTAAGTATAAACAATCACATTATACTTAATCAAAGAAACAAGCAAAGGAACTTGCACAATCAACAACACAACAATTCCACACAGGCCATGTTTAAATAGAGAGACAGCTTTCTCACAAACAAACACATTAACTATGTTTCCATTCAACTATTTTTATGCACATTTTGGAATATTGCATAACAACAACAACAACAACACTGGATGGAAACACCAAGATGCACCCTTTAAGGAGGGGAGGAGAGTCTTCAGTCTGGGAGTGTGTCAGCATAGATTTGACTGATTACAGTTACATTGCATGAGTGCTCACTTCTGGCGGAAGCCTTGGAATGGGCTGAACTGGAACGTCCTAAGCCCTGCTTGATCACTTAGAATCCGCCATATGGAGTTGGTTTATTGTTGACATTTTTCCCCTTACATATTTGTTTGGTGCAGCATTCTATATGTATATAGGTATGCTTCGGCTGTTATAAATGTTTTAAAAAAATACATTATAGAGTTGTTTGCAGTGGGGATTAATTAAACACAATCTGCGATGACGTCATAATCGTGTTGCATTGTGGACAATGGAGCGGCCTAAAGTCAAGTCAAGTCAAGTCACCTTTATTTATATAGCGCTTTTAACAATACAAATTGTGACAAAGCAACTGCACAATATCAAAATGGGAAAATAGTGTCAATAATGTAAAATGACAAGATTAAACACTCAATTTTCAGTTAAAGGCATTTCATTGTTGAATTCAGTGATGGCGTCGTCCAGCTCAGTTCAGTTCAAAAAGTTTCTGTTCAATCAAGTCGACGATATTGCTGGAAATGAAGTGTCCCCAACTAAGCAAGCCAGAGGCGACAGCGGCAAGGAACCAAAACTCCATTGGTGACAGAATGGAGAAAAAAACCTTGGGAGAAACCAGGCTCAGTCAGGGGGCCATTTCTCCTCTGGCCAGACGACACAGCAGTTCAATTCCAACTGCTGCAAAGTCAGATTGGATGGCTCAACTGGTTCCCGAGGTCTTGTCCTGATGGCTGTCTAGGTGACGGGGTCCTCACTGGGGGTCTGTCTCTGGGGCTCATCTAGGTGTCCTGGTCTCCGCTGACGTTCAGGGCTGTAGAGGTCGCCTCTAGGTGCTGATCCACCATCTGATCTGGTGAATGCAGTGACCTCGGAATAAGAAAGAAACAGACTAATATTAGCGTAGATGTCAATCTTTTTACGATGTAACAAGTACACCATGTGTTATGGGAAGTGTTCCCGGTTCTGGTTGATCTAATTATTGCAGCCTAACAATCCTTTAACGGATTTGAATAATAGAAGTGTATTAGTGTGTTATGTGTACGCCAGGTTAAAGAGATGGGTCTTTAATCTAGATTTAAACTAGGGATGCAACGATACCATTTTTTCAGATCCGATCCAATCCGATCCAGAAAATTCTGAGTATCGGCCGATTCCGATCCGATCCGATCCGATACTAGCGCAGTTTTTTTTTTTTTTTTATCAATGTAGAGCTTCTATACTTCTGTTTCACTCTTTTGTGTGTTAAACACAATCTACTAGACAACTTCATTTTAATGAAAAATAACATGAAAATATATATAGGGGCTGTTTACACCTGGTCACTTCATGCGTTTTGTAATATAAATCCGATCGCTCAAAACACTTCAGGAGGAGGTCTGGGCTGCATTGCATACGAACTGGACATGTGTAAATGCATCTGGTTGTTGAAACCACATATGTGAATTTTACTCCTCCCAAAATGTAAAAATAATAAACGTGTGAGACCGTGTTATAGACTATATGACATTTTAGTCAGATATGACTGCGCTAATGCAACACACATCACAGCGGACGAGTATCTGAGCATCTCTTCAACAAGCAGACGCGCAAACTGCCGCGAGTGAAACTGAAAGAAAGTCACAGACGCTCAACACACTCATCTTCATTAAAAGTATAAGACAAACTTATCATTCCAGTGCTGATGCAGTGCGCTCATATTGCGGTCTTTGATCTGGAAATGAGCTGATAATTAATAAAATGCAGTGCTTTTGATTTCGTTGATGTGAACTTCATTAAATTTATATATAGCGCGGGAATTGAAGATCGGATTTATATCCATTTTGTGAAGATTTATGTGGCCAAGTGTAAATGGAAACGTTTTAACAAATCAGATAGATATCCAATCAGAGAAAACACATGACGTGCAGGTGTAAACAGACCCATTCATAATCTATGACAAAAATACTATTATAAACTAGGTTAGTGGATAATTTAGCAGCAAAAGTTATTCTAGAAAAATCATGAGTGCACAATTTTATAAAATCTAAACATTTAGTGAAATAACATTATTTAGTGGGGAACAAATAAAAGTGAATATGTGAAGGACTAAATCTGGTAAAATGTTACACATTGCTCTTTGCATTGTTGTAAAATACATTAATGAAAACAAGTAAATTTATTTATTTATAAATATAAACTACAAAATTAAAAGACATTTCTTTTACATATATAGCACAGTAATGAAGGCAGCAACATATGATAGAGGAGTCCTATCTATGATATGTTGCTGCCTCCATTACTGTGCTGTACATTAGATTATTAATAGCCTTGATAGGACAGTACAAGAAACGCTATAAATAATATTTCATTGCGCAAAAGTATTATAATACGAAAAGCTCCAATAGAGAGCGGCACAAAGCGCTTATGCGCATCCCGTGTGCAGAATGATGCACTTGAAGCAGCACGGAGTCACAGCGCGCAGCTCCGGTCAGAGAAGTTCAACGCACAGAGGAAAGAGATATTGATGCGTAGCTTATTAAATCTGTGCGATAGTTTATTGAGCCTTTTCTTTTAACGATTTTACATCTCAGTTATGCTGTTGAAGAGAGTTTCATTGTTTTGACTGTAGTAACCGAACGTGACAGTTTGAATGCTGATTGGAGGATGACTGACAGCAGCAGCAGAGAGAAGAGTTTACCTGAACTTGAATTTAACGACTTAAATATTCATCCGTAACGTTACCTCACATTAAACTATGGAACGGCTTCAGAACACTTGGACTTTGTCTTTATGGTGCTTTATAATGCTTTTGTGCTTTCGTGGGGCTTAACAATAACTCAGAATAGTAACGTTAGGCCTATAAGTTACACACAATATCGGATTTGGATCGGTCTCGTCTCTCCGATACCCGATCCGCGGAAAATTACCGGATCGGAGCCGATACCGATCCTGAGTATCGGATCGATGCATCCCTAATTTAAACTGACAGAGTGTGTCTGCCTCGCGAACAGTGTTTGGTAGATTGTTCCAGAGTTTTGGTGCTAAAAAGGAAAACGATCTGCCGCCCGCAGTTGATTTTGATATTCTAGGTATTATCAAACGGCCAGAGTTTTGAGAACGCAGCGGCCGTGGAGGACTAATAATGCGATAAGAGCTCACTCAAGTACTGAGGAGCTAAACCATTCAGGGCTTTATAAGTCATTAACAAGATTTTAAAATCTATACGATGTTTAGTAGGGAGCCAGTGCAGTGTTGACAGAACCGGGCTAATGTGGTCATACTTCCTGGTTCTAGTAAGAACTCTAGCTGCTGCATTTTGAACCATCTGTAATTTGTTTATTAAGCGTGCAGAACAACCAACCAATAAAGCATTACAATAATCTAACCTTGAGGTCATAAACGCATGAATTAATATTTCTGCATTTGACATATGAAGCAGACTTGCTCCCTCTTGTCAAAATCGAGGGGTCGAGGGTCTGTCCATATAAACTTCCCTCGTCCACTTCACAAAGTGGAATGCTCTTCAAAATGGCAGCAGGGATTCCCCCGAGGGGATGTGCTTAGGGAAGTTTGTGAGTGCGTGTCTAACAGTGGAGTGGAACGCAGCCCAAGACTGAGTTTTGTCACCCCTGGTTTAAACCTTTACTAAATGAATCAGTTTGTCGCAGCCTGAATTCGTAACCTTAGTTCATGTGAATCAATTGCCTCACTCAGAATCAACAGTTTGATTCAGAACCATAGTGTGAGTCAGTTTAGTGAACAAAAAAACTAAGGATCAGTAAATGAATCAGTCTCAGCAGATACAGAGTTCGGGTTGTCTCGCCATTACACATTTTCCACAGAGTTTCTCCAACAGGAATACAAAGACAGAAATAACAAAGGGAAAAAACAGTCTTGCAAACACAAGGCAAAAGAAAAAATTAGTAACTCATTCAAATAAATCAGGTGCATGTGTTTCAGTTAACCCATCAAATTAAACATTTCAACAGCTATACACCATAGTAGTATTCACTTGATTTGTATTTGCTGCAGCAAGTATTCACACACACACCTACACACAACGTGTTGATGTTTTTTAGCTGATGTTATTCATGATGCCACTCAGTACAATAAATAAAAATGATGCCAATATGAGTCAAAATTGTCCTACTGACCTGCACCTGCAGGACAAAACTGTGTGTTAAAATAATTTTTAAAAGGTATTCTGTGTTTAATTGAGTTTGTTTTTATTAGGGCTGTTTTTCCCTTTTCCCCTTGATGCCCAAAGTGCCCTTTTGTCAAATCAATTTTTTTTTTTTTTTTTTTTGTAATTAAACGCCCTTTTGTGAAGGCCTGCCCAATCTAACTATTAGTAAAATGAATTAATAATAGTTTAGCCATAAATTAAATTATCCACATGATGACCTTTCACCTGACGATCTCATCTGGGAAGATCCCTCACATTCAGACACGCCTTTAGGATGCCTTCAATAACGTCCGCAGGTGCCAGTAATTGGAGTTCTCAGCGGAGCGGTGTGCTTGTAAACTTATATTATATTATTGAATTATTATTATTTGACGAGAATGGCATGAAGAGATCATGCGCAGCTGTTGTTTATATTGCTGTGTGTAGCCTGTGGAAGCACGGTTAGCTCTGCAGCAAGGGGCTACAATATTTTTGTTCAATGTTTTCCTAATGACAATTTTATGATTGGTTTATAAAGGCTACTACGAACACCCTTTTCCCATTTTTAATCACAGAATAATTCAGGAAATATATTTTATAGTTTCTATACTAAATGATATGTTAATCAGTACTGCATTTTTCATATAGTTTATTTATTTATTACCTGAAGATAACTTGAAAAACACACATAGACCATATATTTTCGCAATCTTTTATTGTCTTCACGTTTCATCAGTAAAAACGTTTCTGCTTTTTATTCAGCTCAGCTACAGCGATAGCTCCGTGAGTTTGTCCATATGCACGTCAAACGTTTCTGCGCGAGAGCGCCCTCTGGTTTCGAGTATGAAACATGCACTGCACGAGAGTGTTCAGCTCTCCTGATATTCATATCTCCTCATTTTGGATACGAATAAAACGTCAGGTCATGTCTCTTTTAATTTAAATCTAGATTTAAATCTAGAAACCTCTATGTGAAAACACCTGCTTGAGCTCGAATAAAGTGCGGGGGACGAATGGACATTTTATTAAAATTAATATTAAATAAAAAATGCAGCTAACGTAGTTCTACACACAGCAATAAAAACAAAGGTGCTTGTTCTCGTTCTTGCTGTTTAATTGGGAAAAGTTTAAAGCGCGTCGAGGTGTCTTGTCTTTTTTATGTTATCTGACTAAAAACTATTCATACTTTGAACTATTATTACAGTATTTATTTAAAAAACGTAGAGTGCCTTAAAAATAATTATCAAAACACTGGGCTTATACTGATTTTCCTCTGAATTATACTTATCAATCCTGTTTTTATAATCATTATCATTCAAAAAATGAATACATTCAGAACAGGATTAGAATAGAATTCTATTTTAAATAAGACAGGAATATTTTTTTTCTACAACAACAACAGTAGCGTTTACAACAGCAAAATCACCATACCCTGTAAACTCAATAACAACAACAACAACAATAAATATAGCTGCAAGCAGCGATGGCGGGCCCAAGCCGTCAGTGCAACCGCCACCCCGGTGGCATCAAGAAAAAGGGGCACAGCGAGCACATGCATTTACAGTAACCCTCTGGCAGTCTGGTTTTAATTGATACAGCAATTAAAGGGTTAATCCAAACCATCAAGAGTGTGAAAGACTGTTACTTTAATAAATCGTCACGGCAACAACGTTCACATATCCAAAATCCATTTACAATTTAAGTTCCTCAATGTTTTGGTATCATGTAGGCAAAGTTTGGTGTGTATAGTATAATGCTCCTCTGAGGAGTATGCATTAATTCAAACCCATATTTTTCCAAATATCCACATTCAAATCAAAATAGCAGACTTCCTGTTGGTTGTAGCTAATGACTGTAAATTAGAAGGTTGTCCAGCTTGATGAGACCAATATATGTACCATGTTTGGTGACTGTCAGTCTAACCCCCCAAGTTTTCTGAAATGGTGGCGCTATGCAGTGCCTCTTCCAAGCCCTTTTATGAGCTTTTGCCAGTGTCTATCTATCATTAATACTGATATGTGCAGTGGTGGACTGGCCATCTGGAGTACAGGGAGTTTTCCCGGTGGGCCGCTGTACAATGTGGGCCGGCCCTTTGCATAATATATATAAAAATGGATTGTAGTAAATGTACGTATATCCTTCCATCGGCCCAGATGAATGGCCTGGGCCGTGCGGCCTACTTCATTCAAAAATTCTAATTAATTTAGCGTGCTTCGGCTCAGTTCAGCGGCTCAAAAGCGCTCATCAATGTCAAATTGTTTGAAATAGCAAATCAAAGTGTAGAAGGCGGGATTTACTGTTCACAGACGCTGAGCTGTGCGCGACTTGAATGCGAGCTGAGGTAAGATGTATGCAGCTAAACATGACGAGACAATTCAGCAATATTTGCCAACCGTTTACGATAATAAAAAAAACCAAAAAGGTTTAAATGACAGACATTAATTTTCAGGAATGCAAACTACTACTGACTTTTTCAAATTCCTCAGATTTTAATGCCATTTACGTTATTCGTCACAATGTAGGCTACATAACATAGCAGTTTTCAGCAGACATGAGATAAGAGTTAATTATATCTCTATATAGGCTTTCTTCCGTGATTTCACGTGTCTAAGAAAATGTTTAAAAATCTATAAAAAAAATTAAAAAAATTAAAAGTTGTATCTTTTGAATGTGACTATTTTTAGTAACATTAAAAAGATTAATAAATGCTGTAAAAATATTTTGTTCATTTTTTGTTCATGCTCTCAATGAAGAACTAACATGCTGTAAAAATATATTGTTCATTGTTAGTTCATGTTAGTTAATGCATTTACTAATGATAACAAATGAGACATTATTATAGTGTTACCAAAACTTTTAATGATTTATAAGCATTGTATAACGATTAACCTTTCCATTATTATTATTATTATTATATTAAGTCCAAAATGTATTAATACATTATTAAAATGTAAAGTTGTATCTTTTGAACATGACTATTTTTCTAACAATAAAAAGATGAATAAATGCTGTTAAAAAAATATTTTGTTCATTCATAGTTCATGTTAGTTTATGCATTAAATAATGTTAACCAAAGAGCCCTTAAACCTGTAAATTGTTGGCAACAATTTTATGATCTATAACCATTTTAAAATTTCAATTATCTATAAGCATTTGTGAAACAATAATATAAAACTATATTAGCAGTAAAATACATATTAACTTATTTTATGTACATGTTTCTTATTCATTGTTTCTTGTTTAACTGAACTGAGCAGTAAATGGTCAGACTTAAAAGATTTATTATCCTATCAGTGAAACAAGTTAGAATATATAAATGTTTTAATTATTTTTCCTTTAAAAAAAAAGATTTTAAAGCACTATAGTTTCTAGAATAATTATGTGAAAGTATATTGACAGTAAAGAACATTTCATCTGATTCTATGCATTATTTTTCATTCTGATACACAGAGAAACAGATCATGTAGCTCATCAGGATTAAGGTTATGACTCCATCTGCTGTTCATCCTTGGTATTACAGTCTTCACCTTTCACCAATTTATCAGTGATAGTTTTTTTTTAAAAAAAGGCCCCTGAGCATGATACATTTTTGAAAGTAAGCATGTTTCCTCAGAATGACTCTTTCTCTGTAAGAAAAAAGTTCTGAAGAGTTTGGATAATGCACTTTAAAAATATAAGACAAATACGGTTTCCTTTTTTACTGTTACTTTAAAAAATCGCCACGGAAATACCGTTCAAACTATCCAAAATCTTTCCGCAATTTAAGTTCCTCAATGTTTTGGCATCATGTAGACAAAGTTTGGTGTATGTAGTATAATTCTCCTCTGAGGAGTATGCATTAATTCAGAGCCATATTTTGGCATTTATCCACATAAAAATTAAATTAGCCGACTTCCTGTTGGTTGTAGCTAATGACTGTAAATTAGAAAGTTGTCCGGCTTGATTAGAGCAATTTATGTACCGAGTTTGGTGTCTGTAGCTAAAACTAACCCCCCCATTTTTGACAAAAGGTGGCGCTATAGAGTGCCTCTTCCACGCCCGTTTATGAGCTTTTTTCAGTGTCTAACTATCATTAATACTGATATGTGTGTTGAGTTTCATGGAATTCTAATCATGTTATCTGCCTCAAAATCACCGGAAAAGAATATTGAGGTTTGACACGTTACCATGGCAACAGTATTCTAGATATCAATATTCCCTTCACAGTTTTACATCGGCCGTGTTTTTACATTATTCTGATGAAGTTTGAAGCAAATTGAGTAAAAATAAGATGCTGAATTCAAAGCATTTTGAAAATGACACACTTCCTGCTGCCAGTTGGTGGTGCTATAACTTTGACTCCTAATAGTCACATATATAAGATCGGCATCATACAATGAACAAAACCCTGAAGTTTGATCAAAATCAGACAATGTATGTGGCTGTTACTAGACGCTTCCTGTCTCTCATTTCTCGCCGTAACTTCATCGCCTCGCCACGGGCAAACCGTTCGAGATATCAAAAATATCTTCGCAATTTAGCATCCCCAATATCTTGAGATCATGTTCACAGAGTTTGGTGGCAATCGGGTGGTAATCCTCAGAGGAGTATATCAAATTCCAGAGCATGCACTTTTTAAACAGCCCTAAATAGCCGACTTCCTGTTGGGCGGAACCTATGACATGCAGCGTGAAATTTGTTCAGCTCAATGAGATCTATATGTGTACCGAGTTTCATATGAATATGTGCAAGTATGTGTGAGATATACATCTGTTTTCTGACTGTCTTCCAGGGGGCACCGTAGAGCCCCTGTGCCACGCCCGGTTCTCCTTAGAAAAACAATAGGGCCCTGCGCCTTACTGGCTTGGGCCCTAATAATATCATTCCAGAGTAATTAAGAGGTGCAAAAAATGTCTTTAACATTTAAACTTAAAATGGTCTTTTCTGTTCTGTGTTTCTTTTTCAAACCTGCGTCATGGCATTTGCTGCTGTATCAATACAGAAGCATCCATTTCGATACACATATCAGCAAGGAGCACAGCCCTATTAAAAGCTGTGTTCCATGTGCCCCTTTTATACTTTTGAGCACCTGCCCCTCCAAAGGTCTCTGCACGGCCCTGGTACACACTATCCACCCTAAATTCTAAGTGATATTAGTAATTTTAGATTGTGTGATTATGAGGCGCCTGGCTAGACGAAAGTGAAGCGAACGTGGAGAGAGAGAGCGTGTGTCCGAGAGAGAGAGAGAGAGCGTGTGTCCGAGAGAGAAGAGAGAGAGAGAGTGGGCGAGAGACTTTGACTTTTAACACACTTTATTAAAACATCTAAAAACAAACGCTGCATTATACGCCACACATATCACATTGCAAGGTGTTCAGGAGGCTTATAATAATAAAAAAATAATAATAATAATAAATATCAATATTACAACCATATTTCACCAATTAAACACTATTTCCCCATCCTCACATAATGATAGTAAGGCTCCATTTGCACACCATTTGAACTCAAACTCAAGCAAATTATTTGTCATTCGAAAGAATCTATGCTCCACTCTTATTCTGGATTCCACCAAAGCAGTAAAAAGCTGAATAATCTTTATATTTCGTCCTTCAGCAGCCAGTCTACATGACTTCCAAATGGCTAATTTGGCTTGTCCGATTATGAAGTTTGCAACAGTACACTGCTGTCTGTGCGCTCTTGAATACTTACATCCATAGATAAAAAGTGTCTTGTTAAAAACAAAACCCAAGTTCCCAAGTAAACCTTCTATCAATGTAAATAATGGAGCCAATCTAAAACACTCAGTGAAAACATGAAAAACAGATTCTGGTAATGAACAGAAAATACAAAATTGCGAAACATTCAAGTTAAATTTAGAAATGTGAGAATTAGTGGGCAATGCACAATGTAGTAGCCTCCACTGCAAATCACCAGATCGTTTAGGTAGAGGACCCTTATAGACAAGCCTCCAAGAAGGAGAAAGTTCAGCAGGAACTGCTAAAAATCCTCTCCATTTTGTATCACCTCTGTCCTTAATATACTCAAAATAATCAATTTTAACACATATCTGATAAAGGTCTCTCTTTCCAGCAACCTGAAAATCAAGCTCTTGTAATCTATTAAATTTTAACAGTTTTCCTTCCCGACCCTCTTCAACACAAACCTTGGGAGACACAAATAACTTAGGAAAAAACACTCTAGAAGGGCCTCCGGACAGAAAACAATTAACAAACAGGAGGAGTGTGGAGGGAAGAGCTGCTTTCAACCCACCTATGAGCTGCTCAACCATCCTGACTGATCTAAAACCAGCCTGATTGCAAATGTCCACCTCTGACCTTCATGTTTTAGACGAAGTGTTAACCAGGTCTGAAACTTTGGTCAATCTTTTTTTCCATAAAATTAACAATTGTATTAGATGTACAATTATTATCTTTGTAAAATTAAAATTAAAATCTTTGTAGTTGTAAAACAGTGGTTCTTCAAGGCCAAAATGATTATTTTCATGTCTAATCAGTTTAAAACCTTTCCAACAATTTAGAACAGACACATACAATTTTACATTGGTTGAAAAATTATCATCATAAGAAGACATTAAAAACAGTTGCCTATCAAGACAGAGCCCACCAAAAGTTCTAAGCAAAGCCAGACCAAACGACACCCATGGCCTAAAATCCACAGGGTAGAGAAGGTTTTGGACCGTCTTTAACCTCATAGCCTTAACCTTGGCTGACAAATCAATCAATCCTTGGCCCCCTTCATTCACTGGCAAATAAAGGACAGCAGGGGGAAGCCAATGGTAGCCATCCCAGAAAAAATAAACAAACGTCTTCTGCAGACGCTGCAACAGACCTTTTGGTGGGTCAAGCACATTTAAGCGATGCCACATCATGGAAGCTACCAAGTTATTAATAATGAGCACTCTTCCCCTATATGACAATTGAGACAGAATCCATTTCCATCTTTGTAAACGTCCAGAAACTTTTTCAAAAATACCATCCCAGTTCTTCTGAATATATTGGTCGGTCCCAAGGAAAACTCCCAGTACTTTAAACCCTTCCAGACTCCAAGAACAGTTCTGCGGAAGTACTGGAGGGCCCTCATTCACCCATTAAAAGGGATGCACACTTTTGCCAATTGATTCGAGATGAGGAGGCTTTCTGATAAACCTCCAGAGCTACTCCCAAATCCATAACATCCTGAGCAGATCTAATGATAACAGTAACATCATCAGCGTAGGCACTAAGTCTAGCAGTTGTCAGATCTGAGGTAGACGGACACACTATTGATATGCCACCCAGCTTATTTCTTAGTGCAACCAATAAAGGTTCAATAGCGATGGCATATAGGATTCCTGAGAGACCACACCCCTGCCTTATGCCTCTGCTAACTCTAGGTATACAATCTAGGTCTTGTAAGAGTACCATTTATTTTGAGCATACTATATGTATCAGTATACAAGAGTCTTATATAGGAAATAATAGATGGACCAAAACCAAACGCCTCAAGGCACTTAAACAGGAATCCATGATCCACCCGATCAAAGGCTTTCTCCTGATCCAAGGAGACTAAACCAATGTCAAGATTGTGTACCTTAGCAAAAGAAATTAGGTCCCGAATCAAAAAAAATATGATAAATAATAGTCCTTCCTGGGATGCAGTATGACTGATCTGCATGAATCACTGAGGAAATGTAAAGTTTAATTCTGTCAGTTAAAGACTTTGGAAGTATCTTATAGTCAACTCCGAGTAAAGAGACCGGACGCCAGCATCTGATGTCTTCAAGATCACCCTTTTTAGGCAACAGGGTGACCACAGCTCTACGTAGACTCACTGGAAGTGTCCCTCTTTTGAAACTCTCCAAAAAAACAGAAAACAAATCCCTTCCAATGACAGGCCAAAAATGTCTATAAAATTCTGCATTAAGTCCATCCAATCCTGGAGCTTTGCCAGAAGACATCTCTTGAACAGCTACAGATAGTTCATCAAAGGTCAATACTTTATCAAGAATAGATTTCTCCCCTTCTGAAAATTGAGGTAAATCCTGAAGGAGAAGGTCAGCCATCTCCTCATTGCAAAGTTCAGCTTTGTAAAGATCCTCATAAAAAGACAACACTCTAAAAAACGCTGGGTTATTTTTTCAACCCAAATGCTGGGTTGAGACCGCTGGGTAAGGACGTTGGGTTGTTTTAACCCAATTTTGGGTTGAAAATTAGTCTTCATCATAACCCAGCGGCGCTGAGTTGGGAACGCGGACCTGAAGGAGAGCACGCACGTCACGTCAACATCGGACGACACCAGTGCGAGAAGGCGCCATTTTCTCAGCCTGAAAGAAGCGAGAAGCGAGTGAAAGACGTTATGGTAAGTAAAGATTAAAAATGTATCATTCAATGTTTGTGTCCGGGAGTATTTTGAGGTTTTATGGAAGGCGGAAATAGTCCGAAAAGAGCTTATATTGAAAAATACACGGACGCGGTTTTCGCCTCAGAAACGGAGGTCTTAACGGCCTCTTTTACTGAACGGAAGAGATCCTTTTAATATAACGTCCGTGAGTGTCTTATGTCAGATTTACATAAGATTTTACAATATCTGCACTTTTTGAGGTGTTAATAGACGGTTATTATGTTAATTCGTTATCTTATTTTTCGCGGTTAAACTCAATGTAGTTTCCTAAAGGAAACGGTGTTTTGTAATAGACTAACGTTAGCATAATTATTTTGAGGCTGATGAAGTGATGATTGTTAAAAGTAATGTTTTGTATGTAATATTTCAGACTTGTTGAGCTTGTCTTCATTGTGCTCGCGCCGGGAGTTAACGACACAGAAGCCTGCTTGTGTGAGGAGGAGGCGATTTCCTCAGCTTCTTCAGAAGAGAGGGAAAGACGGTTTTAAGGCAAGTAAACTTCATAATTCCATCATGTTATCATTTTATTTTTTTACTAAGACTAAAAGAATGTTTGTTTTTGTAGATGTTGAAAGCCAGAGACATAAGAGAGCATCATTCTTTTGAGATTGATGTAAGTTATTTTTAGAAAATAAATGTTTCTGTTGTCTCCTGCCCGTTTACTTCACATTTTGATGCAACAACAGTATGATTACGTGTTCATATTTTATTTAAACCATTGATGTCCCTTTTTTTCATTGCAGAACTCAAACTAACTTTGGAGTTAAGGACACAGCAGCCTGCTTGTGTGAGGAGGCGATTTTCTCAGCTTCTTCGGAAGAGAGGGATAGACAGTTTAAGGCAAGTAAACTTCATAATTCCATGTTATCAATTTTTTTTTACTAAGTTATGTAAACCATTGATGTCTGTGTTTTTTTTCATTGCAGAACACAAACCAACTTTGGAGTTGTCTGATTTGGAGAGTCATCATTCTTGGTCTTCCTTTCTTAAAGGAATAGTTCACACAAAAAAGTAATTTGCTTGCCCTCATGGCATTCTAAACCTGTAAGACTTTTGTCTGTCTTTAGAACACAAATTAATATATTTTTAATTTTTTTCTCATAATTTTTGGTTAATCCATTGAGAGTCTAGATAATCAGTATTTTCAAGCTTCAAAAATACAGAGTTATTGTAGAAGTAATCCATGCCAATATTTATATATGAATAAATCTTAAATTTATATGATTGCGGACATGTCTCTTCAGAAGAAAATATTGGTCTCCCAGACTTGCAATGGAGGACAAAAATTAAGAGAATATTAAATATATGTATTTGTGTTCCAAAAATTAGCAGAGTTTGGAACAACATGTGGGAAAGTAAATTATGACTATTTTCATTTTTTGGTGAACTAACCCTTTAAAGAGCAGCCCTCCACGTACATGGAAATTTGTGAGGTATGTGAATGTCATGACTGTTTTAATGTTTCAGTAAAGTAGTAGCTTTCTGAAAGCAGTATATTTATTTAAACAATATTATGCCCTCACACTAGTGCTGCCATTCTAGCATTCTAGAGCGCTGTGGTAGACAGACATTAAACAACCACACAAAGTGATGTGGATGTACCTCGATAAGAAAATGGACAGTTTAATTAAATGTTTTCTTTTTTCAAATGTTTTTCTCTTTTTAGGCCACTGATGAAGAACAGGCGGTGACTGGGATGAATGCCGGTCAAAGAGGAGAATGACATTTCCCCCAAACTGATGCAACAGTGGTTTTTAAAGGAGGACGCTGCCCTGGATGTTGTAAAAGATGTGAAAGTGACGTGACATACGGCCAAGAATGGTGACCTATACTCGGAATTTGTGCTCTGCTTTTATCCCATCCTAAGTGCACACACACACAGCAGTGAACACACACACACACCATGAACACACACCCGGAGCAGTGGGTAGTCATTTATGCTGCGGCGCCCGGGGAGCAGATGGGGGTTTGGTGCCTTGCTCAAGGGCACCTCAGTCGTGGTATTGAGGGTGAAGAGTGTGCTGTACATTCACTCCCCCCTTCTTCATGAGTATATCAATTATGCTAAAGAGATCATGAAAATTGACAGTGATGCATGATCTGTATTCATGGACTATGAAACAAACTGTTGGTGTATAATTTGTAAAAACCAAATGTTAAATGCTTGTTCTGTGTTGTTTAGTAGAAATGGAGTTTACACTGTCATTCATACACATGCTCACATTCTTTCACACACATGCTTCTGTTAAATGTTATAATATCAGTGTTAATGTTGTGGTTTATTTGTGTACTCTCATGCCAGAATAGTTTGTAAAGAACTTAACTATTAACTAATTGTACAATTATTGCATAATAGTGTTTTTGTATATTTTTATACAATATATAAAATTTACCAAAAAAAGTCAAATTTGATCTTAAGTTATATTCAACAAATGTTCAATGCTTCGTTTATAAACTCTGTAGCTGTTAATGCCATACTTTTCTGCATTTCTTCTTACATGTTACTTTTTGACTGTTTTCTCTTGTTGTTTTTAATAAATATTTATCTTTTGATACTCATTCTTTGTGTGTAAAAGTGATTTTAAAATGAACGAGATTTGTAGGTTTAATGCCTAGCTCGATTTGGGTTCATTTTAGCCTAGCAATGTAGTCATTTTAAACCATAAAAAAGCAACCCAGCATGCTGGGTTAAACATAATAACCCAACTCGTTGGGTTAAAATAACCCAGCGCTGGGTTCGTCCCTTTTTGACCCAGCGCTGGGTTGCCAAAATAACCCAAATTGGGTTGTTTTTAACCCAGCAGTTTTTAGAGTGAATGCATAAGAAATAATCCCATGACAATCAGTGATCCTCCTTCCCTCTGGAAGTTTCAAACAGCCTAAAATCTTCTTATCCAGTCTTCTTCTCCAGGTCAAAGAAAAAAGATGTTGGAGCATCCATACTATTCAAAGTTACAAATCTTGCACGAATAAGCATCTCCTGGGCTCTTTCCTCCAATGGATTCCGCAAAAGAAATTTGTTGCGTTCCAAAGATTCAGTGGTATCAACAACGTCCTCTTCAATATTAAGTTGAAGTATCTCCTGTTCGAGCTGTGCCATCTTATTGTCCAAAGAACTTTTAATATAAGCAGAGTAACTCTGGCAAAACAATTTGATTTGAATTTTGCCAATGTCCCACCACTGGCTTAGGGACTTATACTGTGTTTTTCTCTCTCTCCAGATCTCCCAGAAATGAGTGAAAAAGTGCACAAAGTTGTGATCTAATAATAATCTGCTATTAAATTTCCAGTAAGAATACTTGAAAGTGCTCTCTGCAGTGATGACATTGATAGATAAGAAATGATGATCAGACAAAGCATGCTTGTAAAAACTTTTACTATGATCTACTCAATTTTTTTGGTGAAACATTTTTACACTAAAAAATACTGAGTAAATTTTAAAGGGGTGAAATCATTGAAATATACTTTAAGAATCAAGTAAATGTAACAAAAAATTTAAGTAGATTCAAATAATTAGATTAATTAATCTCATAAATAAAATTGAGTAAATATAATTAAAATTCTTACGCAATGCAATAGTAATTCAATATTACATCCGAAACAAAAAAAATGAGTAGATTTAATTTATATGCTGTATATACAATGTCCTACATTTACTTTTTTACTTATATATTTTTAACTGTATTTACCATTTATTCTGTTAGTACTTTCCAATAAATATAACAATGATAAACAAAACACATTATTTTAATGAAACATTTATTTGTCAAATTTGACCATAACTCCAATTCAACCATACTTTGCAAATGACAACTTGTTGAATAAATTTTAGCCACTGAACTGTGGATACTTACAAACATACAAAATTCATCAAAAATAACATTTAAAATTTTAGACATTAACCTTTACTTGCCAAATTAGACCAATGAAAAAAACATGTCATTAAAGGGATGGTTCACCCAAAAATGAGAATTCTGTCATTAATTACTCACCCTCATGTTGTTCCAAACCTGTAAGACCTCCGTTCATCTTCGGAACACAAATTAAGATATTTTTGATGAAATCTGAGAGCTTTCTGATCCTTCAAAGACAGCAAGGGCCCTAACATGATCAAGGCTCAGAAATGTTGCAAGGGTATCATTAAAATGGTCCATGTGACATCAGTGGCTCAACCGTAATTTTATGAAGTTACGAGAATACTTTTTGTGCGCAAAGAAAACTAAAATAACTTTATTCAACACATACAGTTGAAACACATGGACCATTTTATCGATGTCCTTACTGCGTTTCTGGGCCTTGAATTTTTCGGTTCCCTTACTGTCTATGGAGGGTCAGAGAGATCTTGGATTTCATCAAAAATATCTTAATTTGTGTTCTGAAGATGAACAGAGGTCTTACAAGTTTGGAACGACATGAGGGTGAGTAAAATATGATAGAATTTTCATTTTTGGGTGAACTATCTCTTTAACTCTAGTTCAACCTTGTATACTTTGTAAATGACAACATGTTAAATAAATTGTAATTTTAGCCACTGAACTGTGGATGTGCAGACTTACAAAGAAACAAATCATCAAAAATTACTTCTTAAATTACTTACAAAAATTAAACGGCCTGAGGCGGAGTACAATTAAAACCTAACATTAAAGACAACAACACCCAAACAAAATGCATTTTTACAATTATACAACACATGGACGATGGACAATAATCTATGTAATCAGGTAATTTTTTAGTCTCTGATCCCTTGTTTAAAGTTTCAGTGGATCCAGCTCCAGGAATTTTTTTTGGAAGACCTCCAAAGTATATTTAAAGGGTTAGTTTACCCAAAAATCAAAATTAGCCCATGATTTACTCACCCTCAAGGCATCCTAGGTGTATATGACTTTCTTCATTTAGACCAGGGGTCGCCTGATGCTTGGATGATTTGATGCTTGGATAGGAGGAGCCTGATTCGACTCCCAACCTCACAGTCGAATATACGCGGATTGTTATGAACGTGCCAATTTGGCTATATAGTAGGGATGTAACGATTACCGGTTTGACGATAAATCATCATAAAATTCCCCACGGTTAGTATTACCGTTTCATATTTTAATTATCATTAAATCCGTATGCAATTACCGTGATTTGAACAACTCACGATAAATAAATACTGTCCAGCATAAAGCGCAGTTAAGTAAGTCTCACGTGCGCACAGCAGCAGAGTAGTTTCGTTTTGAGTGAAAATAGGGCAGAAAAGCTGGGAGGTTTTAAAAGACTGCTGAGGGAATTATACAAATGAATATATGAATGAATGAATGTACCTCTGAAGGTTCTGCCTGTCTTCAGAAACGATTCGATGGCATTTTGTTTTCATCTTCACTCCATGTAATACCTAAAGGAAGTGTTCTTAATCGCAATACTGCTTTGTTCAGAGTTTACGTGAAACAGCTGTTATTCAGCGTTTCCATATAAAGCGCCACCTGCTGTCAGAGAGTGGATTTATAGAGACTTATATTACATTCAGCCTGTGTGCAGTTTCTGTCTGGACAAAAACAGACCAAATTTGCATGCCCTGCTGTAAATCTTGACCGACTGATGAAAAACAAGCTTATGTGGATTCTACACATTTAAACAATTCAGATAAGTTATCTAGAATTATTTATGGAGCAGATAAAATACATATAATCATTTATTAATCAATTATCATTTTGACTTAACCCTTTTCTTTATTTAAAGGCTGAAATGTGAGGTTTACATTTTTATGAAACCTTTTCAAAGTTTATTTGCTATTAAAACTGTTCTCAGTCAAGTTGTCATTTAAAATCTGGACATCATTGGTAATGATATTGTTTTAGTGATTATGCAAACAAAAAGTCATTTTATTTGTTGTTGTTTGTTGATTTTTAAATATAAAACTTGAAGTGATTTATGTGTTAGTACTTTTTGAACATCTCCAGCACATTTTTACAATACCGTTATTATACTGATAACCGTGATCATTTTGGTCACTATAATCGTGATAAGAAATTTTCATACCATTACATCCCTACTATATAGGGGTGCTCAAATGTCAGATTTCACATAGATCAAATGGTTTTCTCCATATATATATATATATATATATATATATATAGGCTATATATTAACTTATTAACTTATACAAATGAGGGCAGTAACGTTAGGTGCTCTTGGAAAACTTTGCACCGAATTTACAGTTGTAATTACGAGTTATACAAAGAGATGGTAGCTTTTTACACACAGTATATTGTAGTTTCGGCTATTCCGACATGGTGTGAACTCACCCAGAGAGACGGCCGATTAAAAAAAGTTTTTTTTTTCAACGGGCCACTGACGCGGCTGCAGCGCACCGGGATTTGTCCTATTACACCAGTCTAACGTTACTTACAATTACTGGACTACGGATAGACTAGTTTAGTCGTTGTTTTCTGCAATTACTCATTTTGCTCATAACCGGTAACAATGACGAAACGGCTCGGCTGATAGTAATACGCCCCCTCCCCCTCATACAGGGGCAAGCTATGCTGCGTTAAAACAGGAAAAATGTACTCTTTTTACATACATTTCAAGTTGCCGAGCTGTATTCAATGTATTTTAGCTGAATATTTGGTGGTTTGAAAAAAATAAAAAATAAACCTACAAAGTCACAGTGATTCTAGAATTGCCCCTTGCTAAAAGAGCGCGGTAAAGTTAGTTTTAGGTTCGATATTCGCCGGACATTCGCTTTCGCGTGCCGCTGTTCTATAGAGTCGACAGTCCTACAAAGATACCACTACCACGATTAGTTTTAACAATATGCAACAACTTTATATCGACATGAAAATATTATTTAAAAACAGCCTAAGTGTATTGTAGCAGCAAATTTAAACCGGAGAAAGCTTTGACGTGCTATAGCGGCGCTTGATGCATAAGGGACCGTCTGACAATTCCACCGACTGGGTTTAAAACGTCCAATGTATTTTAACTAAAGTGACTTTTAACATTTAAAATAAACCATTGCCAAACTGTAAAGCTTGTATTACTCATAGTGATTTACTACAGGTGGGATTTTGCCAATACCTTTCTTCATATATGCAGTACAATACACAATTATGTTCATAAAAAAAGCTACTGTAAGTACCCAAATGGCTGTTCAAGGTTGTTGTACATTCCTAGTGTCCAGACTGACTTACTACAGGTGAGATCTCCCTTACTGTACATACAGTACATAATTATTCTTAGAAAACAATTACTGTAGTTCACCAAAAGGGTTTTTTCATGTTCCAAATGTTGTAGTACATTCCTAGTGGCCAGGCTGATCTACAGGTGAAATTTTGCCAATATCTCCCTTACTGTATGTACAGTACACAAATATTTTTTAGAAAACAATTACTTTAATTCACCAAAAGGTTTTTTTTCATGTTCCAAAGGTTGTAGTACATTCTAGTTGCCAGGCTGACTTACTACAGGTGAAATTATGCCAATATATCCATCACTGTATGTACAGTACACAAATAATTTTAGAAAACAATTACTGTAATTCACCTAAAGGGTTTTTTAATGTTCCAAAGGCTGTAGTACGTTTGTAGTTACAAGTCTGACTTACTACAGGTGAAATTTTGCCAATATCTCCCTTACTGTATGTACAGTACACAAATAATTTTAGAAAACAATTACTGTAATTCACCTAAAGGGTTTTTTCTTGTTCCAAAGGTTGTAGTACATTCCTAGTGGCCAGGCTGGCTTACTACGGGTACAATTTTGCCAATATTTTCCTTACTGTACATACAGTGCATAATTATTCTTAGAAAACAATTACTGTAATTCACCTAAAGGGTTTTTTAATGTTCCAAAGGCTGTAGTACGTTTGTAGTTACAAGTCCGACTTACTACAGGTGAAATTTTGCCAATATCTCCCTTACTGTATGTACAGTACACAAATATATTTTAGAAAACAATTACTTTAATTCACCAAAAGGTTTTTTTTCATGTTCCAAAGGTTGTAGTACATTCTAGTTGCCAGGCTGACTTACTACAGGTGAAAATTTGCCAATATATCCATCACTGTATGTACAGTACACAAATAATTTTAGAAAACAATTACTGTAATTTACCTAAAGGGTTTTTTAATGTTCCAAAGGCTGTAGTACGTTTGTAGTTACAAGTCTGACTTACTACAGGTGAAATTTTGCCAATATCTCCCTTACTGTATGTACAGTACACAAATAATTTTAGAAAACAATTACTGTAATTCACCTAAAGGGTTTTTTCATGTTCCAAAGGTTGTAGTACATTCCTAGTGGTCAGGCTGGCTTACTACGGGTAAAAGTTTGCCAATATTTTCCTTACTGTACATACAGTGCATAATTATTCTTAGAAAACAATTACTGTAAAAAGTAGTTAATAGTTCACGTTACCACAGAACAGCAAGGCTGCAACCGCATTCAAAAAATTACACCGAACGGTTTGTGTACCCGAAAACACAGCCAATATTTCTTTACCTTTTGATAACTGACTACTTACCAGTATTTTAAATGAGTCTTAAGGTGGTTTTAGCCTCAGTTTTCTTTCTTCTTCTTCTTCCAGTTTTCTTTCTTGTGACCAGCAAGCAGATTTTCCCATCGTTGAGAGCAGGGTCGTTGTGTTCACGTGATCACAATAACCGCGAAACTTACTCAATTTTTTAAGTAGATGCAAAATACAAAAAAAATTGATAGAAAATAAGCAGCAATTTCTGTTCTTAAAACTGACAAGTTTTATTGCAACATTCTCAAATATTTTCATTTAAATGTACCAAAAACATTAAGGACATGTGAAAAATATAATTTGTTAGTTAAATGCTTAATATTTTTATTAAAACATACTTAAGTAGAACAAGTAAATTTGAGATAAAATAAACTGTGGGACTTTTACTCATTAATTTTGGTAAACCCAAGTCAAATAATCTCTTAAATGATATTCAGAGATTTTATTAAGTTAATACAAGTTTTTATTTTTGTAATATTTACAAAGCCTCTGAATTATTTTTTACAGTGCAGTTGGAAATATACAGCTGTTATAGAATTTGTCTCTTTTACATTTTTGTACATAAATCCTATCCAGCCTAGCCCCAGATACCATATTGGAGTTTACTTTCATCCAGGTATATTGCCTAACCTGAGGAAATGATTCTCTCCAAACATCAACAAGATCGTGATAGACAATCAAAGACTGAAGCGCGTTTGCTGATTTACTGTGGGGTTCTTCGTGGTTCCTGTCCAAAGTATGACTTAAAGTACAGTTAAAATCCCCAGCCAGTACAATGGTCCTATCCTGAGAAATGTGTTTTAAGTTTTTCAAAGAAAATAACACGTTCTGACCCAATATTGGGTGCGTGCACATTGACAAAAGAAAAATCAATGCCATGAATAACTACATCAACTCTCAGCAATCGACCAGAAACTATTTCAAAAATACTAACAGGTTGATCTTTGTAATCAGGTGGCAGCAGTATTGCAACCCAGTCTCACGGCAGTGCCCGTGAGACTGGGTTGAGTATTGCCACCCCTGCACTGACACTAGAGCCATGACTCAAGATCGCCTGACCCTTCCATTCACTCAACCACTGTATCTGATTATTCACATCTGTATGTGTTTCCTGTAAAAATACCACACCAGCATTCTTCATCATAATATAATCAAAAAGACTAGCCCTTTTCGTAGCATCACGACACCCATTAATGTTCAATGAACTAAGTCTCAGAGGTGCCATGAAAATAAGTATAAAATAAACACTCAGTAACCCCAATCCACAAGAGAATTTTACAGGTAGCCAAGCCATACTCATTTTTTACCTTGAACATTTAAGGAACTTCTGACATTACTAAGAAGCTTTTTAAGACGATACCGTTTGCGTTTGTCAAGCTCATCAAAGGAAGCTTTCCTCATAGCCATTGTACCAGACAGCAAAAACACTTTTAAATCAGGAAAATATGACTCAATTTTGGGTTTGCGAAGCCCCTTTGTAATATCAAGAAAGTTATTAATCTGCTGAACAGAATAAAGTTTAGTCGTACCTCCAGAGGCTGGCTCTGAATCCATCGCGTCGTTTTCCATCATCTCTGTCTTCTTCACATTCCTTGTCAGAATCATCCATTTGTAGCTTTAAATCCACAAGTTCTTGAGATGAAATGTCATCTTGACTCTGATTAAACGAGTCCTCAATAATTGTGTTACTCTCGGTTTTATCAGGCTGCGTTTGTTTTTCAAAACAACACGAATCGGACTCAGGCACAGACTGCAAGCACACCTGTTCCGGGCTCGTCTCTGCCTGCGGTACAGCGGGAATATGACTCGGCCCGGCCGCCTCCTCAGCAGCCCCCACCAGGCCGTCTTCAGAGGCAACCAGCGCCGGTATCTCAGGCAAGTCACGCGGCGCCGAAAACGCCTCGCTCGGCTGGGGTTCTGATACCCCAGCGGCCGAAGCAACATCCGCGCCGGCCGCCCTCTCGCTGTTCTCCGCATCTGCAGCCGGAGCAGCAGGAAGGCCTGCCGGCCTGTCTCGATTCGGGCAAGTTTGTCTGACGTGTCCCAAATCACCGCAAACAAAGCATCTCATGGAGTCTGAACTAATAAAGATAGTGTAATCTTTACCATCAATGCTCTGTTTCACCGACAGATTTAACGGATCACTCTGAGGATTCAAAATCATAAAAGCCTGACGCCGAAAAGACATGACATGTTTAATATCAGGATTTTTACATCCGAGTGGAATCATTTTAATAGGACTCACTATTTTGCCGTACCTCTGGAGTTGCTCTAGTTTTTCTTTTTTTACAAACGGAGGTACATTCGATAAAACAACTTTCTTGGAGGGGCTTGACAAAGGCAATACAGGCACAAAAGTGTCTTTAATTATCAACCCAGTTTCAATCAAGTCATCCACCATTTGGATTTCAGTGAGAAAGAACACGGTGGCTTTATTCATACGGGAGGCAGATCTAATATTAGCGCCACCGACCGCCGCACTCACGGCTATCAGACAATCCTCCACTGACACCTGGGCATCACCATGCCTGAGTGTTAACCGCGAGAAATCTCCCGCTTCCGACCCCATTATCCCCACTCACTGACCGAGGTCGGGGATAAATAAACCTTTAACTAACCCTATACTTAGCAGAAAGGGAAAATTGCAAGGAAACAAAAAATCTCACTCCGTCAAAGAGATACTCTTACCCACGCCAAACGACTCCGTCCACACTCACTCACAGCCAGGGCCGCATTAAGACCTCACTGGGCCCCGGGGCTATGACTTACTGCAGGGCCCCCATCACAATAATTATATATAGCTTTAAATAGGAATTTTATCCTATAAACATTTTTGATGCACTGAAATTTCATAATTCTTGTTACTAATTACAATATCACACAAAATAATACTAGACAAAATAAAACCAAGCTTACTGAAGACAAGTAAACAGTCACGAATGACAAGAGAACAAAGATACTTAACAAATCGACCTACTTGGAAAAACTTAAAGCACTGAATAAAAAACATTATATTGTATAAAGTAAATGTACAAATAGATTGAATAGTCTTCACTGTATAAATTCAATATAGATTAATTCTTATTTTACAAAAGTGATTCAGTCAAGGACATGGAGTGATTTTCTTTCTGATGTTTGATTCACATTATTGACACAAATGGCAACAGCAGCTATATTAGGCTGCTTTCGACGAATAGTTCACCAAAAAAAAAAAATTCTGTTGTTTTTCTTAACCTGTATGAGTTTCCTTCTGCTGTTGAACGCAAAAGAATATATTGGGAACAATACTGGAAACGAAACAGCTGCTGCATGACTTTCATAGTATGAAAAAAAAATAAAAGAAAAAAAAATACACTATTGGAGTCAATGGGGACCAGAAACCTTCTGGTTATGAACATTCTTCAAAATATCTTCTTTTATGTTGAGGTGAACAACGAAATTCATACAGGTTCAGAACAACTCGAGGCTGAGTAAATGATGACAGTATTTTCATTTTTGGGTGAACTATCCCTTTAAAATCTCATCATACAATTCCAGGAACTCACATAGCCTACTACACTTCACATGCATGCTTTATCTTTAACTATAATGTTCAGGTAAGACACAAATGACTTTACAAGGATACTCGCAAGAACGGGCATTTTGACACATAACTGTATTTGAATGTTTAAGCTCAAGGCGCGAAAAATAATTCAAGTTTAGGCAGGTGCTTTACACGCAGGTGCGCGCCGCGCGTTTTAGGCTGAAACTGTCTTAACGCGCGCATTTGCCAAAATGAATTCTGCCCCGCTTCTTAATGTCTCTGAACAGTTAAATTAGTTTTTAAACCACAATGTGTAAATGATTTTAAATGATAAGCTAACATCATGACGCACAAAACGATTGACATAGTTCTACTGTATTTTTTCTCAACCCAAAAGCGAATATAGGCCTATAGAGTTTGCTCAAGCACAAGCAATATGCATCCATCAAGTTAATAATCAAACTAACCTAAAATCTGTGGCGACGATGACGCTATGTTTTTATCTTCTCCATGTGTCCAGTCCACTTGCTGTTCCTCAACTTCCACTCCATCATCAGCTTTAGTAAAATAACCTGATAGCTGGGAATTTTACTGACTAACTCGTGTTTTTCCCTCTCTCCTTCTTTTTTTTTTTTTTTTAGAATAGCCCCTCTCTCACATATTATTATTATTATTTTATTTTTTTAAGAATAGTTGACATTTTTACTTATCGAAGATTGTTCTTTTGCATGACCATTTCCAGATTACGCGACAGTGCGGACGCAGCGGTCACCTGATAGATATACAGTTCGTTCAAAAGCAAATATAAAATAAATGCATTTGATTGGTAAAACAAATGAACGCGAAACGTGAATGAAATATATGGAAAAGCTCCACTAAATAATAGCGCTAAATAAGTGGGGGGCGTGGTGGGGCTTTGGCGATTGGCACAATGACCAGTCAACATACTCCACAGCCAATCACGTGCCCCCTCCTTGCTCGGGCCCCGGGGCTTCAGCCCCGCCTAGCCCAATGGTTAATGCGGCCCTGCTCACAGCACGCACGCGCACACAGAGAGAGAGAGAGGGAGAGAGAGAGCAAGTGTGTCCGAGAGAGAGACAGTGCGCGAGAGATATTATACTCATATGTGAAAAGGGTACAGCGAACCAGTGTTGCCAGGGTCGGGGTTTTTCCACTCACAAGTGGGCTATTTTGAAAGTACAGTCGCGGGAAAAATGACAGAGCCGTGGGTTTTGTTTTTTTGGGCTACTTATACCGCGGCTGCCCAAAGTGTATGTGATCGCAAAATGAAGTTATTACAAACACTCGATGGTGGTTTAAAGTGCGTTCTGAGTAAAAGTGTACTATTAATCTCATAAACTGTCTTATGTAGAATGATGCTAATATTAGCTCTAATGCACCTGCAGAACAGGTCCAATTCTTCTTCATAATGCATTTTATCATAATACTTCACGTAAGGTCGCAAGAAAATGTTTTGTTGTATTTATTTAGAAATACTTTTGATAATAGTTGGGTAAATGTATACTGGGATTGAAGTGATGTGGCTTGGTAAACGTTGTATTGCCAGTATAAAGACTGATAATGGCTGAATAAAAACAAAATAATAATAAGGATTATGTCTCATACCTGGCGGAAGTGTGACAGGTTATGTTTTTTTTAAACTAGTTTGTCATGCATTTCTTTATTTCAACACATTTACAGGTAAATCCTAGTATTTTAAATTTGTGATTAATCATGATTAATCACAGTCCAGGACTGTGATTAACGCGATTACATTTTTTAATCGATTGACAGCACTAGTTTTTATTATTGTTCGGCTTATATGATTGGATATGCAATATTCAATTTTATATTTATTTAACCAGGAGTAGACAGTGATAGAGGCAGAACACAGTGAAGGGTGAGATCAATTTTATATTTCCATGGGTGATTAGCTAAAAAAGAACATTTACATTTATAACCACACAATTAAACTAAAACAGAGCAACAACATTTCATACATAATATCAATTTATGAGAGTGTATGTGCAAAAAAAAAAAAGAGAGATGAAATCTTTAAATGTGACAAGAACAAAACAGAGATAGACAAAAAACATCCTGGCAGAGAATAAATGTGAACTAAAACATGTAAGTCAGGTGTCCGTATGAGCTCTAAAATATATTTGATCATTGCTGATTATTTATGCTGGTATTTGCATACACAGGCTCTTTTGATTTCTGTAAGGAAACACAAACTTAATCAGGAACCTGCTGATGAGACAGTTAAAAAAAACTTAAAAATAATAACAAGAATAACAGAATTTTGCTTTAAATTCACTCCGAATGAATATTAACTTGAGTTAAATAAATAATTGTATAAACACCACAAAAATAAGACTGCAGAGCCAATGGGTGGAGTTGGACTAAGTTATGTCCAGAGAAGGGGTGCTGGACGTCATTAGCTCTGCAGTGAGCACTACTTACAAAATAGTGGTCCTAAAAGTTATTAAAAATGTAACACCGTGTTTTAGTTTAGTTGCAAATGTAAACGAGCGTGTGTCTAAATATATTTGTTCATTTTGTTTACCATTCGCAAGGGCTCATCCCCATGCCCTAATCACTTCAAAGGGTTTACCCTCCGGAGTGAGAGCTTCGAAGGGTTGAAGGGTGTAGGGGACCAAACAACTGTTTCTTGAAGTGCCCTTCTGCGTCATCATCCCTTGCCCACACGGAGGCACCGTCATCATGCAAAAAATCTGTGCAAAGAATCATGGGGGCCCGAAGTGTCCATCAGTTGTACCCTTCGAAATCCTTCATTCCGAAGGGCCCTTTGAAGTGGCTAGTTTTGAGCACTTCGGCTTGGAACGACACTTCAATATGGCGGCCATGATTGTTTTCACTCTGAAGTGCCCTTCGGAGAGCGATTATATGCCGTTTGGAACACACAGATAGTTGTTTGGTCCCCTACACCCTTCAAAGCTCTCACTCCTTTGAAGGGATTAGGGCATAGGGATGAGCCCTTCCGAATGGAACGCATGACCCTTTTCTTACAATATTAATCTAGATTCTAGAGTGTGTACGTGGGGTACAAACGATCATTCACATCTGACCACAGCTTAGACACTAAAAACTCGGTGGTAAATAAAAAGCAGAAGAGTGTATAAAGGCACAATTTCTCATTTAGTCTAAAATGGAAGTGTGCTATTTTAACCCACTTACTTTTTTTTGGAGATTACTTACTTTTTTCCGGGAAACACAAAGGGTGGTGCAACACAGAAACTAAAAAGGGAGAAGATGCAATGAATGTTAATGGTGAGTGAAGCTTACTTTGAGTACTTTGAGCAAATTATAAATAATCAAATCAAGTCAAGTCAAGTCTGCTTTATTGTCAATTCTTCCACATGTACAGTACATACATACAGAGAATTGAAATTGCGTTACTCTCTGACCCTTGGTGCATACAGTTAACATTAAACACTGACAGTAGACGTTCAAATACAGATAAATACAGTTTAACCATATGTACATACAAACTATACAGATATACAAATGAGGACATTGTAGAAAAATAAAAAAAATAAAAAAGAGATAGATAAAGTGGCATAAGGCACATGGCAGATAGAGTGCAAACCAGTTAAATAAAACAAAACTGTGCAGATATATGTGTAGTGCAAAAAAAAGAACAGTATTTTATCAGACTGTCAGAAGAGGTAGTTTACAGACAATGCTGGATGAGGTAGAGATCAGTCCAGTGCTGCACAAAGTGACTGGTGCGGGTCACAGTTTGTAAGGGGGGGGAGAGGTCCTGGGGGTGTGGGGAGCTGGGGGGGTCGGGTCGTAGTATCAGAGTTCAGTGTTGCGTGTGGTAAAAGAGGGGAGGGGGGGCAAGGACGGGAGGGAGTTCAGCTTCCTGACAGCCTGATGGATGAAGCTGTCCTTCAGTCTGCTGGTCCTCGCCTGGAGACTCCGCAGTCTCCTCCCTGATGGCAGCAGACTGAAGAAGCTGTGTGTCGGGTAGGTGGGATCACCTGCAATGCTGAGGGCTTTGCGGGTGAGACGGGTGCTGTAGATGTCCTGGAGGGAGGGGAGAGAGACACCAACGATCTTCTCAGCTGCTCTCACTATCCGTTGAAGGGACTTGCGGCAGGACGCGTTGCAGGCGCCATACCACACAGTGATGCAGCTAGTCAGGATGCTCTCGATGGTGCCTCTGTAGAAGGTGCACATGATGGGGGTCGGGGCTCTGGCTCTTCTGAGTTTGCGGAGGAAGTAGAGACGCTGTTGTGCTTTCTTGGCCAGTGCCGCAGTGTTGTTGGTCCAGGAGAGGTCCTCTGTGATGTGCACACCCAGGAACTTGGTGCTGCTCACTCTCTCCACAGTCGCACCGTTGATGGTCAGAGGAGCATGCTGAGTGTGCACTCTCCTGAAGTCAACAACAATCTCCTTCGTCTTCTCCACATTCAGAGAGAGATTGTTGTCCCTGCACCACCCGGCCAGGCGGCTCACCTCGCTCCTGTAGTTTGTCTCATCTCTGTTGCTAATGAGACCCACCACAGTCGTGTCATCCGCAAACTTATTGAAAAGGTTAGAGTTGTGTGACGGTGTGCAGTCGTGGGTCAGCAGAGTGAAGAGGAGGGGGCTCAGCACACATCCTTTGGGGGCCCCTGTGTTCAGTGTGATGGTGCTGGATGTGTTAATGCCGACCCGTACCGCCTGAGGTCTTCCGGTCAGAAAGTCCAACAACCAGTTGCACAGAGAGGTGTTGAGCCCCAGCTGGACCAATTTGTGAGTGAGCTGCTGAGGGATGATTGTGTTGAATGCTGAACTGAAGTCTATGAACAGCATTCTGACATATGAGTCTTTTTTGTCCAGATGTGTGAGGGCTGGGTGGAGGGCAGTGGCGATGGCATCATCGGTCGAGCGGTTGGACCTATATGCAAACTGGAAGGGGTCCAGGGAGGGGGGGGGGGCAGACTTGATGTGTTGCATGACTAGCCGTTCAAAGCACTTCATGGGAATAGGAGTGAGTGCTACTGGACGGTAGTCATTGAAGCAGGATGGAGATGACTTCTTCAGGACTGGAATGATGGTGGTAGCTTTGAAGCATGTGGGGACAACAGCCTGACTTAGTGAGATGTTGAAGATGTCTGTGAAGACATCAGTGAGTTCCACTGCACAGTCTCTCAGTACACGCCCAGGAATGTTGTCAGGACCCGGAGCTTTGCGTGCATTGATCCTGCTGAGGGATCTCCTCACGCTGTCCGAGGACAGCGTCATCACCTGGTCACCGGGAGGAGGTGGAGTCTTCTGTGCAGTGGTGCTGTTTTGTGCCTCAAAGCGAGCAAAGAAGGCATTCAGCTCGTTCAGCAGGGGGATGGTGCTGTCACAGGTCTGTGGTGGGGGCTTGTAGTCCGTAATGGTCTGTATTCCCTGCCACAGGCTCCGAGTGTCTCTGCTGTCGCTGAAACGATGGGCTATCCTCCTGGAGTACTGTCTCTTGGCCTCTCTGATGCCGCGGGATAGGTTGGCCCTAGCTGTCCTCAGGCCCTCCTCATCTCCAGCTCTAAAGGCAGCGTTCCGAGCCTTCAGAAGTCTGTAGACCTCCCCTGTCAGCCACGGCTTCTGGTTGGCCCGGACAGTGATAGTCTTTGTGACCGTTACATCATCAATGCACTTGGTGATGTAGGCAGTGACAGTCTCAGTGTACTCTTGGAGGTCTGTAGTATTGTTGTATGTGGCAGCCTGCTTGAACATATTCCAGTCAGTGGTGTCGAAACAGTCCTGAAGTGCCTCTGACGACCCTTCCGGCCACACTTGAATCCGTTTGTGTATTGGTTTGATGACTTTAACGAGCGGTCTGTATGCAGGCATTAGCATGACAGTGATGTGGTCTGAGGCTCCGAGGTGGGGGAGGGGGAGGGCCTTGTAAGCTCCTCTCTGGGTGGTGTAAACAAAGTCCAGCGTATTTTTTCCCCTTGTAGGGAAGTCAACATGCTGGTATATTTTCGGGAACACACTCTTTAAGTCTGCGTGATTAAAGTCTCCAGCCAAGATGAGAAAAGCATCTGGGTGGGCTGTCTGCTGCTCACTGATGTGCTTGTACAAATAATTCAGTGCCTCACTCCTGTTGTTGTTGGAGTTGGGAGGGATGTATACAGCAACGAGCAGAATGGCTGTATATTCCCTCGGTAGATAGAACGGCACTTAATAATCATAAACTCCACCAGGGGTGAGCAGTGTTTGCAGACCACAACAGCGTCGCGGCACCATACATTATTGATGTAAACACAAAGCCCGCCCCCGCGTCTCTTACCTCCCTCGACGAGAGCTCTGTCTGCTCGATAGCATGTTAGCTGCTCGAGCTGAATGGCGCAGTCCGGAACGCTGTTGTTAAGCCATGTTTCCGTAATCACAAAAACACAACAGTCTCTTACAGTCCTCTGAGTAGAGCGAAGTAGTCAGATGTAGTCCAGTTTATTGTCCAAAGAGCGTACGTTCGCCAGTACGATGGTGGGGATAGCTGGCTTGTGTGGGTTAGCCGCTAGCCTAGCTCGGATACCTCCGTGCTTACCCCTCTTCTGCTTCGTCTCACGCCGCTTGTAGCGCCTCCGCTGTGGGCGAGATGCAGTAGTGGGGGTCGGTGATGGAGTAGGCCTCCGGAGCAGACCGAGGTCCCGCAGCTCTTCGGCGTGCGCGGAGTTTAACTCTAAAAATGTGGTTCTGCTGACATCGAGCAGAAACTCACGACTGTATGCGTGCTTTAAGACAGTTAGACGAGACGAATATGTACAAAAACATTGCGACTTACAAGACAAAAAACACGAAAACACCGTTCTGTCGGGAGAGAGAGAAGCCGCTGCGTCTGTTGTGCGTGCCGCCATCGTGGATATATTTTCCAAGGAATTATTCTTGGATATATTTTCCTTGGAATTATTTTCATCTTGATGAAAATAATTTCATCATCAATAATAATTTCAGCAATTATAATAGTTTTTATTGAGGAAAAATTATAAAAGTATTATTATTGAGGAAAAATACAACACTTTACTGGGTGATAATAAATCTAGCTTTATGCAAATTAATTTACGAAAATACTTTATGTTAATATTTACAGATGCAAACTGTGGTGTAAATAGCATAAAAGCATGCTTTTTTCGAACCGGTCCCCACTGAAGGTAATATGATCAAGCCTGACCACCCACATCTGTTACATTTTAAATAGGGTAACTTGTAATCTGTAACCCATTACATTTCCAAAGTAACCTTCCCAACACTGCCGACAGTCAATGTGGCATTGCGTCACGAAAGTGCGGACTCAGAGGAAGACCGTGAGGGTTTAGGGTGCCATTTGGGACATGACCATTGTCGTTTGCACATTAGTTCCACCCAGAGATGGGCAAAAATACATCAAAATGTATTTAAAATAAAAATAGTACTGTGTGGAAAAATTTATTTAAATACAAATACAGTATTTTGTATTTTGAAAATACACAAAATACATACTTTATCACTCTGACGTGTCAATAACTCCTGCCCACTAAAAGCTCCACAAATATATTTGCATACCATGACAATATATAAATGATATAGAGAAAGTTCAATCGATTTAGGCTACACTTTATATCATCGCCAACATATTGTCATATCGCTATAGCAAGCAGTGATGCTGAAAGTTTAATGAACACATTTGATTAACTAGTTGATAAAACCAAACTCTGACCAAAAAAAACAAAAAACAAACTACTACTATAATTTTTATACCCAAGTTTCTGAGTTGTGCAGGCCATAAACTTTAAACATGGTGGAGGGGGAAACAGTTGCTGCTGGGACAGGTATGCTTTTTTCCCCACAAAAGCAAGATCCCCTTGTTTTAATGTTAAAGTCATGCACATAGTAGTGCAACAACCATTTCAAGCATTTTGTATGATTTATACAGAGCAAAACAGCATGTATTTGACTGAAAACCCAGAATCGTCAACAAGCTATAAAGATAGCACTGTGAATGTTTATATAGTTGTCAACGAATGGGATGCTACATTTTATTCAAAATGAAATATCTTAAATATCTACAATTTTGGCTTCAATAAGATTTTTCCAGAAAACCTGGCATCCTCCACGATTCCGATTCAGTCCAACAGCAAAGCACTTGAACGCAACATACTTGTAATCAGGACTTCTGAAATTGGAAGTAGGAAATGTTGATAGCACACGAAGGCAGTATTATTCCTTATTTCCTTACAGGAATCCAGAAAATTTCATTACCCAATTCTAGATGGAGTCATACAGCTGCAAATCAGCAGTCTAATAAAGTGGTTGATTGGCAAAAAGTATTTTATGTATTTTGAAAATACAAAAATACTAAGATTAAATGTATTTAAATACAAACTACATTTGATGTTTTTCAAAGGTATTTAAATACAAAATAGTATTTTGTATTTCAGATACGTATTTTAAATGCATGTATTTGAAATACTGCCCATCCCTGGTTCACCCACTAGCAGAGAAACCGGCAGTTCTTAATAGCTGAAGAATTCCAAAGGAACAGGAAAATACAACAAATATACATATCATTTACATGTAGTGTGTCAGTTCCGCATGTTATGTAAGACTCTCTCACTCTGTATCTTTCTTTGCGTGTGTGTGAGACACAGCGACGGCAAGTCATGCACCTTCACACTAGAGTTTAAGGTACATCAAATACAGGTACACTGCGCATCCATTCAGATGAACTGAAAAATTAAATGATAATAATATTATAATAAATTATAGTAACGCCGCATTTTATTATCATTAACGGTAACGGGTGTTGTAACGGGGGAAACAGTAATTTGTTTGATTACTCATTACTGAAAAAATAATGACATTAGTAACGCCGTTTATTTATAACGCCATTATTCCCATCACTGGTCATATTACACACAAAACTTCAATCATCAAGCTTTAATCAGACTGCAACATCATCTTGCAACACAGTCATGAATGATCTTACCGTTTTTCGCGGTTTTGGTTTAGTCAGTGTAGAATCATTTTCGTATATCTCGTGTATCACGACTGCATTAACAGAAATCACAGTTATGTTAAAACAACAATGCTTTCAATCTTATATTTAAATGTATGCCTTAAAAGCGATAAATATTTCAACATAGGCATTAATTTCTTGCTTTTCTGACCTATTTTTCTGTGTTTCCAGCAGCACCTCACGACTGCAGCTACAATCAACAGAGATCCAGCAGCAACAGAAATCAGCACAATGTACAATAAAGGTAGGCCCTGATCTGTAATGGACAAAATGAGCCATTTAGTGTGACTGAATCTGTCCGTATGATCTACAACAAACACTATCAAACAACATCACTGTATAACTGAGAGTAAATCAATGTTAATATCAGCACTGCTGTACCTGAACATGTGTGACAGAGTTGACTGATGTCCAGATGTTGAGTCTGGTTTCTGATGGGATTGTTGAGAACACAGCTGTAGGTGTTTTTATCCTGATATTCCACCTCCAGAGGTAGAGAGAGACTGATGCTGAGATCAGACACACTGATGCTGGACAATAAACTGTTTCCTTTGTACCAGGAGAGAGTCACATGGCTCACATTCACCACTGAACACAACAATGAACAATTCTGCTGTGATGAAGATGATGATGGTGGCGAAGAACATTGTGAAGAGTTACTGCTAATGACAGGAACAGGTAGACGAGCTGAAAACATGAGAGAATACAGGTAAATCTAGTCAACAATCTTATTTTTGGTGTAGTCATTGAGTGTTTCTGTCATTTCAAACTACAAAATGATGAAACACCTCAGTAGTTATTATAGGAATATTCTAATTTCAGGAAAAGCTACCAGTTAAACTCAACTGACAGTATTTGTAGCTTTAAAGGTCACAAATGATCTCTACTCACCATAAACAGAAACATTGAATGTTTGTGATGACAGTTTCTCTCCACTAATCTCTACTTTATAGAGTCCAGCGTGTTGAGTTGTGATGTTTGTGATGGTCAGAGATCCAGTCTGACTGTCCAGCTTCAGTCTGTCTCTGAATCTCCCATCAGTACCATTAAATGTGGAGAAGATTTGCTGCGGTTGTTTAATTTTAGCTATAAGAGACTTTTCAGCTCCAAATTCCCACAGTATGTCCTCAGCTTGTTGTACTTCAGTGACATTAGTTTTTAAAGTAACAGAATCTCCCTCCATCACTGACACTGACTCACCAAACACACCTGATGAACAAACAGATTTTACACCGATTAAAGCCTCTGGTGGTTTACAAAGCCTAAAATCAGCTATAATTTGTAACTAAATGTGTAAAGGTTTCAAGGTTGTAAACCTTGAAATTGAAGTTACATTCACTATATCAATATCCATTATTTTCCATGACATCTGCGAAGACTGTTACTGATATTAAGCCAAAAAAAAAACAACAACATATATTTACAACTTACCAATCAAATGCCACCAACACAAACAGAACAAAACAAACACGTGAAACATTTTCTTCAGTTGTGAAAAGTAAAACACTTGAGCTGTTCAACTTCTGTGTGAATCCTCCCACAAAAGCGCTTGACCCTCCTACAGTGGGTGGAAGCTATTTGCGAATGATATATGGTGATAAATGAATGCTTGACTGTCTCTTTTTAAGACTTTTTAATAGTAAACATTCTGTGTTCCATCATTTAACACTGAACATGTTCAAAAGAAGATATTTTAAAGAATTTTGGTAACCAAACAGTTGCTGGTAGCCATTGACTTTCGCTTTATTTATTTTTTCCTATGGGGAACAACAACTATTGGGTTTCTAACTTTCTTCAAAA